>JARVJO010000024.1:12019494-12049514 GCA_031762555.1 Cynodonichthys magdalenae
CTGTAAGTCTGGAACATGAAGCAAGTCTCAGAAGTCACATGAGCAAGAAAGCAGGCGATTCTTGCACACACACTTAAAAAAAATAAAATAAAATAAATAAATAAATAAAATATATACATACGGTTAAAAAAAAAGGTATATATACTTTTTAAACCGGTTGTATTTTTAATGCTCTGAAGTGGAGACGAAGAGAAACCTCATCTCCTTGACGACTTGTTTACTGTAATAATGTCCCAATTTATCTCCAACCTTGTATCTGTAGATGCATCAGAATTACAATAATAAATTACATAAATAAACTGTAATATTTAAGTAGTCCTTATTATGATATGCTGTATGTTATAAAACGTAGCATAGCTATGTGGTTTCAACACCAAACACGAAACATTCCTGGTCGTTTTTCGCCCTCTAGTGGTCACTCCGAGTATTGTCTGATCTGATCACTTCATATTGTGAACAAATGAGGGCGCCACTACATTTTGTTCTATCTTGATTCAAGTTTATTTGTTTTTAATGTCATTGAAAATAGTTGGTTAGCTATTTTATGAACACTTGAGAGCAGGAGCAATATAACAGAAAATAAAGGTATATGAGTTACTTTGTATTTAACCCTCCTGTTGCCATCTGGTCAAAATGAGTCCTTTTAAATTTTCTTCAGAAAATGAAGATCTAATCTTTCATGGTACCATTGTGTTGGACTACGGTTTCTGTGTGTTATACATGAATAAAAAACACACTCACACATCTGGACAAATTTCACTTTTTGTTGTGATTTTGCTTTTGTAATGAAGCACAAAATATAAAAAATGATATTAAATAATTAAAAAACAGATATATTGTTAATCCTTAGTTTGTGAGCTAGTTTGTTTCACCACCTGCATATACTATAAAAATAGAAAAAGTTTCCATCTGTGTGACGAAGGAAAGCATTTGTTCACAATCCAGTCAGCTGCCTTGTCAAATGTTTGTTTAGCCCACCCTGTAACCAATGTGGACAAATATAATAAGAGCTGTCAGTAATTATCATTTGATGATAGAAATGAAAGGAAAAACATACATTTGGATTTGGTATTATTTACACTGTAAATACACTGTCACTGAACAGGAGCAAAAGTACATAAAAACACAAACAACTCAATTCAATTCACTTTTGAATAAATGGATCTTTGAACAAAAATATTCTAGTGTCTTATATTCAACAAAGATGATAAATTGAAAATAGCTACAAAATATTTCATCAATTAAGAAAACCAGTTGATTGTGATGTCTGCATCACAAAAATATCTTCAAAAAATATTTGCTCAGTAAAGTTTTATTTATCAGTCAGAAAAGGAAGATGACAATGTTTTTGATGATTTATGTGTGAGTCTGTATCACATGAACCACTTGACAAGTTTTAATAAAACTTGCACAAATTAATCATTGGCTCTTCAAATTTTTCAAATGACTTTTGGAGTCAACCCAATTCAAAGCAGCTGCATGTTGGGACAGTTTTGCTTAAAGTGTTTAAAAATTATAGTGTATTTTTCTTATTTTTTTTAAGATCGGAAAGGAAAAGAAACTAAAACACAGCTTAGAATTTGTTTTAGCTCAGCATAAAACTGAGCAATCTGTTTGTTAAGCAGCTGTTTTAGGTAAAAATACAACCATGTGGTGAAATTAAGAAACTAAAGGCCTGATTTCAAATAAAAGTTTTAATAACCACCTCTCAGTTGTCGACGCTTTGAAACATCACCTTTATCTGAAAAAACATGAAACAAAATAAAAATTATTATTTTGGTGTATTGTTTGATACTGGAAATGATCCAAATGACGTCCTGTGTTGTTTGAAGCATTCAGTCTGTTTCTTTCTTCACTGCACGTGTGTTTGTGTCTGACAAAAAGACTTCAACAAAAGAATATGTTCAAACTACAAACTATGTGTAGGAGTGAGTGTCCAGATGACCTGCTCTGCATTCCCCTGAAATAATCTTATCTTCCTCTTGGTGGACCTCTGAACTGTAGGGCCACATTAACACACACACAAACACTCGGATCTGTGTGTACAAACAAATAAACAAACACAAGGGGCTGAAAATGCTTGAAACAAACTAAACGTGTCAAAAATAAATTCCAAATTTGCTGAGACAGAAACAAAAAGTCACAATTTCTTTCTTCAAAACTCTTTGACTTGTCACTAATACAGTACCCCCCCCCCCCACACACACACACACACACACCTCTTATGTTTTAAATGAGGCTGAATGACTCGTCTGAGCACTGAGAGGGCCCTGCTGACACCTGTCCTCTGAGTAAATGCAAACAATGCACCTGGTTAATTCAAAATTATAAAGGAGGCTTTAAAATGTAAAAAAAAGGCTTTAAGCTGTACTTGAGCAACAAAACAAAACATCAACAATCACATGAGAATAGGGGGCATTTGGGAGGGTGTCGCATCCACTTTTTTACATGTCAAAGGTCGACACAGACAAGCTCTATCAGAAAGACATGACACGCAGGGTGCACGGACAAGTGCTCACAAGACAAAAACTCACAAATTTTGATTTTTAAAACACCAAAGAAACTGTATATTTGTGACTCATCAGATTTACTCTCTTCTCACCTTCTGACCTTCCACACCTTAATCTTTTACCAATATTTTTATTCACTCAAGAAAGATTGAGCAGGTACTATGTTGATGATTTTATTTTGATGTTATACAATATACTTACATTTGTAATGTAAAATGTGTATGATGTATGACAATACTTTGTGATATAAATCTTATGTACTTTTACTGTGCAATATGGATAATATGAGTTATTAGAAATTAGTATAAACCTTAACATAAGCAATAATTTGTGTTCAGATTTTCACCAAATGAAACAGAAATTGATGTTTTCTTTGCAGAGTTTTCTTTAACTCTATAATAAACTGTACAAACTGTAATGTTCATGTGAACCATTACAAATCTCTGTAAATAATGTGATAAGTAGGGTCAGTGTCTGATGGTTGCAGAGGAACCTCCACAGCATTCTTACATTAAATCTACAAAAGAATATTGTTTGAAACAGACACTTGGATGTTTGTTTGGAACAATGCTTCTTGGCTATAAATCTTATATCAGGCACCTGATTGGCAGCACCTGGGGGTAAACAAGTCTCAATAACAACAGCAAAATAAGCTGTTTGGCAGAGTAGATTTGGCTCATTCCTCATGTGCACAACCCACATTCAGCCCCACTGCTCATCCCACAAATGCATGTTCCTTACAAATGTGGCACTTTTTAAAATGGAAATTAACAGGCTTTCCAATGGTATAGGATTTATTGTCAAGTAGCATTGTTACAACAAAGAAACAATCTACCGAATACACATTTTCTTATTTTTTGTGCTAAGTCTATTTTTTATGACAAGAAAAATTAACAATGTTGTTACAGGCGGAGTCTTTCCACTGTTGCCACTGTTCATGCCAGACATTGAAATTCATGCTGTGAAAGGATAGAGTTGTAGATGTTTTGGTCAAGTCTTGTAAATTATGAATATGAGCTCTCACAAGATGTGATGGTGTTCAGAGAGTACGGCACCAATCTGCACCTTGACTGAGCTGGAAACATTATTGTGTTGTCTTTTCACTGAGGTGGCCATCTTGAACAGCAGTGACTTTAAAGTTAATAGCAGATGTCTGATCCCTTTCTTAGAGTTTTATTTAAATCTATCTCCTAGTCATGACATATTTTTCTAAAAGCCACACACATACATATAGTTTCAATTTGAAGGCATTTTGAAAAGGTTTCCAGCAGTGTGAGGAAGTTGTCTGATCAGGCTCTGAGGCCACAGATGGAGGAACATCTGTCCCTTCCTGTGTCCTCATGTCACGAGGTCAGTCCAACCTGTTGGCAGACAAAGTGTCTGCCTCATACAGCTACTTCAGCAAAGTCTAATCACCTGTTTTCACTCTTCAACGCTATCAGGTTGTCAATACTCTAGTTTGTGTAAAGAAGTTGCACCAACCCCTGAGTCAGCATTATATGACATACGAAGTGTTCAGCAGCACCTCTCGAGTCTCTTGTCTTGTTTTTGCTGCTGCACCTTACTGACCCCCCTCCCTTCCTCCCCCTCGGAATGTGGCGTCAACAAGGAGATGTGTGAACTATTGGTTATGCCCCGACCGTGGACACGTGCACGCGGTCTCTTCTTCACCTAGCAGAGGAAGATCTTTGCAATGCTAATCAGCGACCACTAAAGGCCGCGACATTCCTGTCTGATGAAGAGCTGCCACGTGATGTTCAGCCACTCGGGATTTTACGCGCTATTGGATTTCAGTACATCGAACCGTGATGCGTTTACGTGCGTCACGACATGCATTTTAGTTGTTAAATGGTTAAATGTTAAATGGTTTGGATGTAGCTCCTGCACTCATGAAACACCAGAAAATTTAGAAGTGTGCTAATAGAATACATGCGCATCCACCCACTGCGTCATTTCACCTGAAGGCAACCGCTTTAACAGCTCTGCTTCCACACCACCATCACCATCATCATCACCATGTTCTTGTCCTCTCGCTTTATTCTTGGCCTGCGGACAAGCTGGAGAGTAGAGTCACCATCTATTCACATGGTTTACTCCCTGCAGAGAGAGAGAGAGAGAGGGGGGGGGGGGGGTAAATGTGCTCAGGTTGGGGTCCTCAAAAATGTCTTCCTTACATTTTGCTGCCCTCCTGACACCTCACGGGGCGGTTGGCTAAATTGTTTCTTTATTTAAGAATATTGAATTCAAAAACAGGAAAAATTTAATTTTATAGTATTTTAATATAAAGGGTTAAAAAAACGACATTTTTTCTATGCAGGTTTTGTATTTTGCCTTTTTACCATTATTTGGAAATAAATGTTAAAAAAAAAACATTCTGTGTGAGGATTGCAAACTTTTTTTTTCTTAGAAAACAATTCAAACTAGTTAAAGTTTAAAAATGCGCAGTCGGAATCTGCACTTTCCCCGCAGCTTTTAGCACCTGTGGTGAAGAGGATGGGGAGAATGGAGACGGTGGCGCCGCGCGCCTTGACGCGCACTGGGTGTGTCGTTGGGCGGAGACCTGCCCACCCACCCCGCTGCGTCTCCTCGGCTATATGAAGGAGCAAACTTTTGAACAGGACACATCAACACGGCAGAAGAGAAGAGTTGGGAACATCCAACGTTTATTCAGTGTTTTTTTCTGGAAACCGTACTGCGTTCAGCGCGAGTTTTCTTTTGTTGATATATTTTCAGAAGAAACCTGAGCTCGTCATGCCTCGATCTTTTCTTGTGAAGAAGTACTTTTCCAACAAGAAGCCTCATTACAGGGAGAGCCAACTAGACAGCCAAACTGGTAAGTTTTTTGGTGTGAATTAGTGTTAATTTGTTTTAAATAATTTGACAAACAGCCTATCTATTCCACCTGGTCCAATTTTCTGCACAGAACAGAAAAATGAAAACTGTCACATCTGTATGCACTAAATGTTTTAAAAAGGGGACATTTATTCACCTGGAAAAGCCCGGTGATCAGACTTGTGATGAATGCAGTAACATGAGAGCAAGAATGAAAATCAGATTATCTGCATTAACCAACCTGACTTTTCTTTCCTCTGCAGCTGTCGTCCCAGAAAGTTTCACCCGAGCTGAACTTCCAACGCAGGACAACAGCTCTGTGATGACCCGCAGCCCGTTCTCTGTCCCCATGGACGCCCTCCCTGCACCACTGTCCCCGATCACCCCCGTGTCCCTGCCTTCGTCACTGCTGCACCCTTTGGACCTCAGCAGTTCCCCCTCTGGCAGCAGCAGCAGTGAGGATGAGGAAGACGGAGGCCGTACCTCAGATCCCCCCAGCCCGGATGCGGTGCAGCACGTCTACTACTGCTTCCACTGCAGCCAGAGCTACAGCAGCCTCACCGCGCTCTCCCATCACCAGGCGTCCCACCCCCAGCTCTCCCCGCCGCCACAGGCCACCACCTCGACCTCTGAGGTCTCTGCACGTCCAGCTTTCCACTGCAAACACTGCCCCAAGGAGTACACCAGCCTGGGGGCCCTGAAAATGCACATCCGCTCACACACACTGCCCTGCGTGTGTCCCACCTGTGGCAAGGCCTTCTCCAGACCGTGGCTGCTCAGAGGACACATTCGCACACACACAGGTAAGACGCTGATGATTTTCACCCTGTTGGCTTGTTGAATGCAACAGTTGCACTTTGATATTTATTGAGCAAACGTTATCGCTCAGCAGGGTTTACTGCGTTTACTAAACAGGAGCGATTCTTTTTTTGTTTTGTTAATTCTTTACATTTGAAAAACAATCATGTGGAGGACAAAGCTTGTGTTTCTCTTATGCTGACGCTTTTCTCTTCCTCAACCTATAGGCGAGCGTCCCTTTGCTTGCCAGCACTGCAACCGGGCCTTCGCCGACCGCTCCAACCTGCGCGCCCACCTGCAAACCCACTCGGAGGTGAAGAAGTACCAGTGCGGCTCCTGCTCGCGGACCTTCAGCCGCATGTCCCTGCTGCACAAACACAGCGCCTCCGGCTGCTGTCCTGGCTCCTAGACCCACATTCCCCGGACTTGATCCTGGCTCAACACACAGACAACACGAAGACATCAGGCCGTGTAAAAAAACAACAAAAAAATGCAGCTCTGCTTTTTTTTAATGAAATGACTTCTCGTCTCAAGTGCCTTAAATTCCCTGTTTAGTTTGTACAAATTTGAGCTCCTGCTGGTATCTGCTGCATCCTGCCCACTGCATCTGTGTGTGTGTGTGGTTTGGAGGGGCCAGCTGAACATGCGGTTTAATTCCTAGGAAAGTTCTGCTGGTGCCGGCCGGTCCGGGACTCTGGCCACGTTGCAGCTGCTCGGGGTGTGTTTTTGTGTGTGTGTGTTTGGAGATGTCATTCCTCACTACACCATACATGCGTGCATGATGTGTGGGTGTTGAGACAGCTGTCTGTGCACCGTGGAGGCAGGGTGCTGAGAGATGTAATAGCTGCTACCTCCACGACAGGTGACACACACACACACACACTTCAACTGCCCCCCACCCGTGCCACAAACTCTCATGTGCTCCAGAACATAAAAAAAAACACAATCTTGACCAATTTTGTTCTAATATGTCTGATCTGCAGGTTTTCTTTTTTAAAATGTGTAAAATTTTCTTGCCATTTGTAAATAAAAGCTTTTTAGAAAACAACTCTAGCTTGTGTGTGTCCTTTTTTAATGCAGCAGTATTTCAACAGGCTTTGTATTGATGTACAAAGTTCATTAGGACATGCATGACAGTTTCTGAATGGGAAGACAGAGCTGTGCGTTTTTTTGTACGGGCTGGTGTGTGTTCGGGGGGGAGTGGGGAAAGGTTTATGGGATGTTGAGTGATGAGGGGAACACCTGCACACACCTGCTGGGCTGTCGGGAAACATGAAGAATACATACTGTGCAGGTGGTATGGGGGGGGGGGGGGGTAGAAGTTGATGCTGAGTAAAAAAAAAAAGGAGAGGAGAGAGAGGAGAATGGAAAAGTTTTGCAAACCAGAGTTGGTGTGAAATTAGCTCAGTGTGAGAATCCCACTGACCCATTTCCTGCCTGCATCCAGAGTCCAGCTCTCACACACACACACACACACACACACACACACGCTGACGCCAGCATGTCTTGGTGAGGTAACAGAATTTCCTCCAGTAGCCCTTGTGTTGAAAGGTGCATGTGTGTGAAGGGGGCGCGCAGAGGGCCTGAGATCAGATTGCATGACTTGGCTTGCTCAATGTAAACACCATCTTAAAAGCTACACATATCTACTCAATAATGACACCTTCTTTGATGCCTTTTTCCCTCAACTCTCGTCAACATGAGAAGTGAAGTCACTCTGGCTGCCTCACACCCATGCAGGTGATGAGACGCCTGAAATCCTTTTAAAAAGATGCAGAATCTTCCTGCAGGGATGTCAGCCTCCTCTTTGGGACATCTAAACACCACCTGCAAATCGACTTGTCATTTCTCATCTGCTTCGGCTGTTTTGAAATCAATCTCCTGACATCTTGGTGTGTGTGGGTGGGGGGAACATTTTTCTGGTTTCTGCAGAGTGGGTGACTTTCTTGCTCTGAGGCAGTGAGATCACCGGAGCTGTCAACTTTCATTTTTTTTTTCAAAATGTGTTGGTATCATATTGGTCTCCTTAAAGTGTTTGAATCACAGCGTCGTGCACGCATCTCCCTGACTAATTTGACATTCTTGAGCCATTAGCAACAGACATACAACACCAGTGGTCCGACAGGAGGGGACGGCTGCTTGGTCTGTTGTTTCTGCAGTTTGCTCCCAAATCAAAAGGAATAATTAGATTTCCTCTAAACAGGAAATAAATTACAGCTGACCTAATTACAAAGACAACGGGGACTGTCAAAAGACAGGCACTTTGTGATTAAATTAAGTTTTGTGCATAAGTTGCTTGACAGTTTGTTCTATCACGAAAGACAATGCCTTTTCTAAACGTTTATCTTTTTATGGGGTCAAAGAGGTGCTTGACAAGTTTTTCTATAAACTTTAAGTTCAAACAACAGGAAGCATCCAAAAGAAGCAACAATAACTCCAATATTTTTTATATTTAAAGTCTAACATTAAGGCGAGCTGAACATTGATTTGTCCCTTTATTTTAATTCAAATGCATCTCTTTGTCGAAATGTTTAGAACAGGAAGTGACCTGCCAGTATTGTGCAAACAACCCCCTCTCCACAAACAAAAAGCACTGATAGAAAGCATCTGGTGTAAAGGAGTGATTTTTTTGGGTCTCTGTTCAAGGAGGGTCATCGTGGTCCAAACTCAGGAGGAGGAGAGAGTGCATTGCTGAAATCAGAGCTGTCAGGGTTTGCGGAGCTGATTCACTGGAGGATCACATTCAAGCCAGGAGGGTTAAGTCACTAGGATAAAGTTTCCAACCCCTTTTACAAGCTGCAGAACTCTTACACAATTGCCCCAAACCTCAGTGCCAACATTCTCCTTTGGTGCCGTCTCAGTAAACTCTCCAACGGCTTTGTCCTTAAAAAAAAAAAGAAGAAAAACTCAATTTGACTTCAGCATCAAGTAGAAAATGATGAAACATGTATTGGTAAATAAATCAGTGTTTGCAAAGAAGGGTGATGATGCTGGGATAATGGGAGGAGGTAAGGAGGAGAGGGGCGAGGGTCTGCAGAAGAATGGGTGTTTCTGTTTGTGGGTCCATTAATCAAATCAGTAGGGAGATGAATTTACTCAGGAATGCCACATGTTGCAATGCCGGCTTGATCAATGACATGTGCTGAGGGGACGCGCTCACTGAGGATGCTGCTAAACACATCGTCCTTGTCCAGGTCTCCCCTGGAGGAGGAAAATTAAATTTTCTGTTCAAAACTCCAACCAGTGCACACGTCTCCTTCGATTAAAATCCTTTATTACCAGAACCTTTCAGGAATGTTCATTACTTTGTGACGTGCACACAAAGCACTCAGATCTAGGCACAAATGAACCATTTTTTTTGGCCAAGAGGGGGTACATGCCATTTCCTGCCCAACTCTGCACCCCTGCCGTCCCCTTCAATAGCGCATGTGTGTTGCGCTTTCTTCCCGAACACTGAGGCTCTGTCCCGCAGGGGTCAGAGGGCAGACGATGAGTCGTAAAGACACAGGAGGATAAACAAATGACTTACATTGTCTCTATCAGAGGTTTCCAACCTTGTGACAAACAGCTGTGAACATGCGTGTTTCTCTTGGCCCTGAACTTTCAGGGAACATGTGAACTAGACGGGAGGCGAGCGTGGACTGACTGAAGGCCTGCAGAGGAAAGAGATTGTAGGAGCAATGAGGATGAATTTGATCAGTGAGGCATTTTCCTAAAATTAGAGGAGAACAACCAGAGGATAAAAGAACACATGCTCACATTTATTTAGTTTCATTTGTTAGTAATACATTTAATGACAATATAATACCTTCAAAATGTCAAGCCAGGATGTTAATGGAACATTTCAGATCTTTTAAAATGAAAGGTTGTAATCAATGAATGTCTTACCTGTTGCAGATAGCTCTTTGAATCTCTGCAGTTTGAAAAACTGGATCAACCAGATAACAGCAAGAGTCAACATTAAAATGATGTTTAAATTAAACATCTTCAATCTCACAGACATATATCTCTTAGGAATTGTTCTTATTTTTATTTTTAAATAAATCTTTACAGTACTGTCAATTTTGTAATACACTGTTCTTGTGTACACCACACTCCAATAGAAGTGTAACAACTAGCTGCTGTTAGTACTCGCAAGTAATCATAAAATCCTAAGTTAATGGGGAGAGTGACATTGATATGACAAATTATAAAATAGTGTTTGCATGAACTGTTGCAAAATTCTTTAGACTTAAGTTTTAAAATAACATCAATCCCCTTTGGTCTTAACCTCAAGTTGGTTAGCTGCTCGCTCATCAACTTGGTAAAACTGAGGTTGTTCAAAGAGCAGTCTGCAACAAGTAGAATAATAATCAGAGGTGTCAAAAGTATTCACATTCAAGTACAAGTAGGGTTTAAAAATACTTCTGTGGAAGTTAAATTGTGAACTCAAGTTTTATCAAGTAAAAGTACTGGTTTTAAAAGTTTAAAAGTAAAAGTAATGTAAAGAAAAAAGCTTAGGTTGCACCACAGGGGTATATTGTACACAATCCCCCCTCCCCAAAATACATTTTTTAAAGGTCATAATGACTATAATGTTATATTAAAATGGCAATGTTGAAAAATGTGGGATGCAGTGGGCTACCTGTATCCACTGCATATACTGTGTGTCTCATCTTCTGTACATCTGAGCTGGAGAGTGACAGGATTTTTGTCATGCGCAGGTGTGATGGATCACACAAACCAATAGGGTGTCAGAATGATTATTATACTTCTCATCCAACCACACTTAAATTCACTCTATCTGGGAGGCACCATATATCTGGAAATACTTTTATTTACGTATTTACTTGAATGGTGACAAGCCAGAATGAAAAAAAAACTATTGTGAAACAGAAATAAAATGCTTCTTGAATTTTTTTCAAATTTATATTCTTTCCAGAAAACTCCACTTTAAAAGATCTGAACCATCAGTTTAAGAGATTTACATGATTAAACATAATAAGATCTGATTGATAAGCACTGTTACAGTTTTGTGGCAGTTGTTTTCCAGATGTTTATTTTGTTAAAGCTGTTTAATGCAGATCATTTTTTAAAAAGGAGGTTCATTAAACTCATAAATGTGGCATTTATAACAAACACCAAAATGTCAATTTTAAACAGTTTTCAAGGAGGAGATTAAGCAGTGTTTTTTTGTTCTGTTCTGGTACACTGTGAGCTGTTGTGGAGACATTGTTGTACAGAACTACATCAAATTGTACACGTCCACTGCTGCTCTGAGTCACACTGACCTCTGTGTGGAGAACACATCTCAGACTCTTCTGCTGCAGTGTCCCCACTCCAGCTGAAAAAAACCAACAGAAAACATTCACTGATGTAATGCCAATGAACAAATAGAAATTGTTCACAGGTCCTGCTTAAAGAAGATATTGCTATATCTCAGAACAAACATGGTTTTTATTATTTACAGGCGTCATAATTTCGTTTTGCTTTCGTCAAAAGAAGCTCTTTAATTATTTATAATGAATGAACTGATGCTGAAGAATCAGTGTTTTTTCAGTGTTTCTTATTAAAAGCTGCTTCACTCTTCAGTGTTTCAGTCGTGTGACCTCAGCTTTCATTTCATTAGTTGTAATCAAAATGTGGCCCAACACTCCTAATTTCATCGACTAGTCCCTTCTCACCCAGATGGGGGAGGGTGGGTGGGAGCCCAAAGTCATTTTGATTTGGCAACACAGATTGTCCAAATTCTCTCTTGTGCATGCTGTTGTAAAAAAAAAAAAAAAAAAAATTGTGGAGTTACTGCATCATGCAGCTGTGAGCCCATTAGGATAAAATATTGTGCAAGAAAAGGCAGTGTGAGGGGAGAGTCTGAACAAGACCAGCAAGTCACAACATGAGAGAAGAGTAATGTCCTGAGAGGGATGTAGTAAAAAAAATGTCAACATTTTATAGTAAATGGCTAAGATAGTGATGTTTGAATGTTGTTTTTCATTTTGAAGTTGCTTTTGGACAAATAATATAGCGTACGCATCTCTGACTGAGGAAACAGAATTTCATGTAAGATATTATTACGCACGGCAGCAGCTGTTTTTCTGCTTTTATTCATCCTTCTCTTCTTTCTTACCTCATGATGCGTCATCCTTTCTAACCCCCAAACTCTGTTTTGTTTCTTTCTCTCTCTCTTTCTTTTTCTTTTTTTAAAACCACAGGTATTCAGGTATTTGCCCTCAGGTTGCTGCTGGTGGTGCTGAGAGGTGCAAGGTGCACTTTTGTTTTCCTGTCAGGACCTGTGAAGACCCAGGGAGGCACCAGCCAAAAGACCAGGACTTGTCCCATTGTCCCGAATGCATTCCACTAAAAGAAGGAGCGAGGGGAGCTGCTGATGCAGGACGGGTGGGAGGGGGTCCTGAGATCAGGGGAAGGAGGGCAGACTTTTGAGCCAAGACCTAGATTGTATGTGTTGCTGCAAAGAGCACAGATTGCCTCCCCTCTCCTCCTCCCCCTGACCCCCAGTCTTGTCCTATCCTGTCCCTTGAGGTGCCACTGGGCAAGAAAATGCACCTGCCTAAAATCCACACCTCAGGGCCTGACGTCTATCTCCTCCATCTCCACAGTTTTACAGAAACACTACATGTTCCACACACACTAACGCTGCAAACACGCTGCTTTGATGTGCTCTCGAAAAAGTAATTTTAAGATATTTTTAGGTAATTATATTATTGTTTTTGAAGAGTTACACTTGAATGATGCAAACTTTTGTTATTATCACACATCATTTTCATGTTTTTATAACACTGACTCAAAAAGGACATTTTCTGACTATAAAAAATCAAAGCTAATCCATGTTAATCTGCAGTCTAGAAGTTTACAAAACTTTTAATTGCTTGGACAAATAATGTCTTTTAGACATCTTTATGTTTTAAACAGACGAGTCTAAATGACAGATAATCAATGTTAAGCTGCGATGTAGACATATACTAAACAAATTTTTTAATTAAACTCAGCTCAATTTTTGCTTTAGCTCGTTTAGACATCTATTGCAAAGGGCTTTAGGTTTCATACAACATCACTGATTTTCAACAATTTCCAACAAATTCAAACATGATTTTAGTTCAAGGTCCAACCTTGGAAGTAAGAGCATTTCAAAAATCTGTGTGACCGAATATATTTGGATGGGGAGTGGTACGTGAATAGATCCCTGCTGGATGCCACATGCTACAATACACATCAAATGCCCATCAGTTGAAGTCAAACTCGTGTCCATGTACATTCTGTAAATATTTGAGTTTATCGGTTGTTAAAATTGTTACTAAATAATGTTTTTTTGTAATTTTGTCACATCTAACACTGAAAATCACTCATGAAACACACAGAGAGACGTTATACTTGTTGTTTCCCACACACACTTTTTAATGGCAACACAATTCCTACAACCAAGTTCTGCATGTGTCCTGCTCAGTTCATACAACCTGTCATCTCTCAAACTGTGATCACATTATTCTGCTGCAGAGCTCAGTTTTCTGTGTTTACTTTGGCACAATGAGAAGCATTCTTGGTTTGTTTTGACTCATAGATTTGCAAAGCATGAGAGGGTCGATGAGCTTATGTTGCACATTAGAACACATGGTCAATATGATTTGAGTGTGTATGTGTGTGTGTGTGTGTGTAACCAGACCCCCATGTGTAAGTGGGCACAAGTGTGTCACCACCTGACCACACCCCCAGGCCACACGGCACCTCCTGTCCCTAACACCTGTCCCCTTCATCTGGGAAAAGACCTGTGTACCTCTCTTTTCGGACTCTCTACACTCTCTCACACACACATACACAATCCAAAGTTTGTGTGGGAGGAGGGCAGGTTGCTGAGCTGTGACAAAGTTGGGGGCTGGTGGTAGGGATGGTGAGGGGTTACCAGTTTGTCTTGAGTGTCGACGCAGCTGTCCTTCTGAAACTGGAACTCCGGTGAAGGCTCCAGCTCAATGTGGTGTCATCTCTGCCCGCTCAGTGACATCGCTGCAAGCTGTCGGAGAGGAGCTCCGGACCTTCATGTTTCCCCCCCTGAACGACAGATGGGACTGTATCAGAACACATCTTCCACCTTTGAGTCCAACACACAACAGAAAGATCTGGTTTCACAGAGATGACTATCAGCATCAGGACTGAGCATGTTACTATGCCACATATGAAAATTTGGTTGATGTGAACAATCCTTTGCTTTTACCTGTTGCTATAAAACATGGGTGATTGTGTAATTGTGTTTGTGTGCATTCAGTTCTCTGTCTAAAACATCTTATAAAACAAAGAATGGGTTTTATCAAAACTTTCAGGAAGTAATCACTGAATGCACATCAAAAACTGACCAACTTTTAGAGTTACCTCAATTCAAGATGGCCGTCATAATTAACCGACACGTAAACGGTCATAACTTAGTTTTACATGAACTGAAATAAACCTTGGAGTGGTTGTAACCAAAAGTCATCCTCATCACCTGAGATTTTTGTTTAAAACTTTGTCAAATCTGTTTCTGTCCAAGCTGTCCTGTTAACCTATCTCTCCATCAAAATAAGACTTTAGCTTTCTGTTTCCTTAGACCCCATGTTTTACTCCTCTGGAAATCTCACACATCTCCACCTGCATCACTATGACTGAACACTGTCAGGACATTTCTGAAGGCAGAAAAGATTTCACTAACAATGAAGGATAGTTTAAAAGCATTTACATATAATTTGACACCGTTTGTAGATTACTTGAAATCTTTACTTTCTCAGTGTTTAGAATAATGTACTTCACCAACCTCATAACTAAGTAAAAAAGATTGGCAGCTTATTTTTATTTGGTATGGACATAAAATTTAAGCCTCAAAGGCCATTTTATTGTTTTATTTTTTTGTAGATCTTTTTATTTTATTTTTATCTTTTCTGTTTACATGATATGTTTTTTTCCCCCAAGCTTTAATTTGTTCTCTGTTTTAAAATAAAGCTAAAATGGTTGGAGAACCTCAATGTCATTAATCTCTTGATGAATGAACAAAAAACAAACAAAAAACAATGCCAATAACTGTTAAAAAAAATCTTATTTTTCTGTTAGCAACATATTTCATTAAAGCTTAAAGCTAATTGAATTTAGAAAACACAAAAATGGCTACAACTCAATCAGTTTTACAGATGAAGACAGATATTATACACATATCAGATAGAATATACAGATATAATTAGCTGAAGTTTGGTGTGTGAGTAGCTGACGGGGTAGACAATATGTTTTCAGTCACAGGAATGAAGGAGACCATAAACATCCAGTAGACCCTACGATACATGACAAACATTGTGTAAATGTGCAAAAGACCAATAAAAAAAATCTAATCTAATTTAATTCCCACGGTTAAAAAAAAAAACTGATGTGTTTTCATAGGTTTTCTCTTTTTCATTTTTAATAACCTCCTCAGATTTGAAAGCTCATAAAAAAACAAATCTAATTCCCAAAAGTTTGGAAATTCAAGTTCTAGAATAAAAACCTCTCCAAACATAAACTAAAAAATATTAACTTTCCTTTTTTTTTAAAACTTTAATTTAACACAGACACTATGGATCCAGAAAAGATGTTTTATTTAACCAACTCAGTTTTATTCTTTAATGTGCAAGGCCTGCAACACATCCTAAAATATAACATCGTGAGGATGAAGCTTTTACCTCCTTGTTCTCCTAATACTTAAAAGATGTCTCGGCAAGGAGGACACCAAGAAAAAAAAATGTTTCAAGTTTAAATCAGAATGCCTCAAAGTGTTCAATGTATTGAAAATCAATTAGTCTTTTAGTGTCAGTGTTTGTGTCTGAGCAAGAGAGAGAGAGAGAGAAAGGGAGGGAGAGGTCAAAGCAGCCCGAAGGCCATTGTAAATTCCTCGCTGGCTCAACCAAAGAAATTCTTCTCCTCTGTTTTTCTTTCTAATCTCTATGCTCAGATTACCAGCTAGAGGGCCCGAGAGAACGGGGTGGCATGCAAGCACGCACATGTGCCCCAAACATGCAGCGACATCCACCGCACGCCCCTTCCAGCAGGGGCACACCTCAGCACACCCGGGGGAAGATGCCAGGTCAGGCCGATGAGTGTGGGCGGAACAGGACGGGATTTCTGTCCCACAAAACAAAGTGAAACCTTCAGTCACACACTGAAATCATTACCTTGTGTTTTTGAAAGCAAAAGAAAACATCACCCCTGCTGAGTACACTGAAAGGATTCCCACATGACAGCCCCCACCAAGTGCCACCAAAACACACAAAATGCAATATTTTTTCTTTTTATAAATCCTTTCCAGATGAGCACAAATCAGTTTCACTGGAAGATTTACTCATCAGGGTTAGTTAACCAGTAAAACAAAGAATGGATCTGTTGCAGGAACCTGCGAGTTCCAAAATCCTATCCAACTTTTCACCACATTTTGTTTCAATTTATCTACAGAACAATGCAACAAACTATATGAAAAATACTTATAAAAAAAGTTTTTGACACACAGACATTTAAAGTCAAACAATGCATTTCTTATCATGTGACTTCCTGACCTATAGGCTGCAGCAGCTTTTATCTACTTATATACTTATTTAATAAGTGACTCTTTTGGTTTATTATTTGTTTTTAAAGCTTCTAAAATGGGATGTGTTTTCTTTTTAAATGTCCCATTAATTTGGGGAATTTTTACCTTAAAGGAGTTTTCTTGAACAAAAAGACAGTGTCCTTAAAAAAAGTTTTAATTCACTTTGTGTCTACATCTGTCTGCCCATAATAATCATTTATTTTAGAAAAAGTGTCATTTGTATGGAAGTTGTATAACTGCTCATTATGTTTCCATGTAATCTTGTTTTCTGCCTTTAAATGTTTTTCAAGTGTTGCTTAAATAACTGTAGAGATTAAAAACAAAACTTTAAAAAATGAGATAATTTCATTACAACATGGAATAACACAAAACCATGTCATGTTATATGCTCATTTATATCCTTTTCAGCTTCCAACTGATCAAAAAACAGAACCAAAGAGTAGGATTCTGTAGCTTTCTTGTGGATTTGACACAAAAAATAACTTAAATCAAACATTATTGGCTTCATAACCAAGCGTCAAAATAAAAATCTCCTTTGGTGTTAATTGGAACAATTGGAGTAAACCTGACGAACATTTTAAGAGCTTTTAATGTGGACTGAACGTCTCGGCCCACACACTCACTGAAAGCCCAAACACCTGGGTAAATCTCCTGCTGTGAGGACAGACTGGATCTTAAACCCCATCAGCCCCCTCTGGTGTCATCAGTCAGATCAGCAGATTAGAGAAAATATTAGTATTTAATTTGTTGTTTGCTTTTATTGTCAGAAGTCTTTTCCCGCTCCAAACAGGTGGAACAGATTGACACAGGTTCTGTCCTGTTTAGCTTTTATTTACGATGAATCTTAATTTGTATAAAAAGGGTTCTTACACAAACTCTACCCCCGGCTGTCTTTAGTCCAACCCTGCTAAAAGACACGCAGCTAATCAGTCCAGAGGTGGAGCAAAGCAGATAAAAACAGACTCGTTAAGTCATTATCCCCACTTCAAATCAGATCCCCCCCCCACACACACACTCCCTGTCAAAGCAAAGCTCAGGTTGGACTGAGCTGCTTGGATGAACCAGCATGTGTTCCCCCCACCACTCACACAACCCACACGCCACCACCCAACAGGTGTGGAGGGAAATGAGAAAAAAAAAGAAAAATACAGACTGAGTGAATGATGAAAAGGAAGAGAGAAAACTGAAGCACCTGTTTTCACCTTCATTTCACCAGCCTCTCCCGCCCCAAACAATGCTCTCCCACTTTAACGCAGGAGTCAGATTTCAGTTTTTTTAAGACACAGAAAGCACCATTACCATACAGGTCAGTAATCACTAATGGTTAAATAGGTGAATCAGAAATATCCACTTGGTTAGTTGACAAGTGCACATGGAGATAGACAAAAAACTCCAAAATAAACTTTGATTTGAGTTTTATTTAAGATCTCCTCTGCCAATTTGCTTCATTTCATTGGTTTTATTTTGTTCTAATCTGCTTCTAACTTTACCACTAGTTTTGTCTGCAAAGCAGAGTTTGATTTAGGTTAAAAAAGACAGTAAATCAAAAGTATACAGACTACAAAACAGTTAGTGTGAAAATATTAACATACAGGCCAATTTTACATCTGTTTCACAAAAACACAGACATCGTACATTTGTTATTAATTAGTCCAATTTTTTTAAAGTGAAGTAATGTGGAAAGGACAAGAAGAATAAATATTTTACCTGTTGGAGATAACCACTTAAAATATCTCTGTTTGTACTAAGAGTTAAATTCTGACTGACTGATGAGCTAACGGTTAGTCTGAACACAAGCTTAAATCAAAGGGGATAACCCCAATTGCAAATATTTCAAAGCAAATACTATATTATCAACCTTTGCTTTGCAGTTTAATTTCCCATTAGATGCTTATTTGCAAACCCAAATAGCACGAGCAACTACCTGCATCAATTCCTGTGCAGCCTGAAAAAATTCCTGCAGGAATATTATCATGTTTCTGCCTGAGAACTCATATCATAAAAACAGCGTTTGTATAAACCATTATTTTTATTGTAATAGTCGTTTTAACCCCTTAGCAGTTGGCGTGAAAGTTCTTTAAAGCCTTTTGACATTTTTTATTTTATCTAAGGTGTCATGCTAAAGGTAAGAACCAGAAGAAGTCATCTGACACCCTGGTTTTCAAAAAAAAACAGCCCCCGGTAGCATCTGGAAATGTTTGAAAACATTTAAATGGTAAATGATCTAAAATTATATAGCGCTTTATCAAGCCCACTCGGACCCCCAAGCATTTTATAGTTACAGTCATTCACCCAGTCATACACACATTCAAACTGATGGTGATAAGCTACATTGTAGCTTCAGCTGCCCTGGGGCTCACTGACAGAGGCAGGGCTACCATGGACCGGCGCCACCAAACCCTCTGACCACCATTAGTAGGCAAGGCGGGTGAGTTGTCTTGCCCAAGGACACAATGACTGAGACCGCTGTAATGGAGGATCGAACCGCCAACCTTCCGGTTGCAGAACGACTCTCCTAACCACTTAGACACAGCCTCAAAAACCAAACTGTTTTGCCCACCGGTGGAACAAAGACTAATGTGGTAGCAGTCTGCTTTCATTTTGGCTCTAATTAAACTAGCCTTTAGTTCATCAATCAGGTCAGAATTAAACACTATTTCTACAAACGGAGGTTGTTTAAAGAGCAATCTGCAACAGGTAAGATAATACCTGTTTATGAGTTTTCCACAGAGTAACACTTTAAAATTTCTGAGCTATTTCCTTCAAGTTTGATGAAGTGGAAGGAGCATAAAAAGGTATATTTTTGTTGTTGTTTCGAACTTATTTTTTCACACTTAAACACACACAGGCAGACAATCTGATCACAATGTTAGACACATCAGAGCAGTGGTCCCAAAGATGTTAGAGAAGGTAAAGAAAAATGTACCTGCTTGTGACTTTAATTATACCCTGAAAATAAACGATAAACCTGATCCAGCACACACTTCATGCCGGTGTACATTTAGAGCTCACTGGAGGCTCATTAACCTCCTGTTCTGGGGGGGCTGTGGAGGGTCAGGAGCATCAAAGTAGGAGGATCACTATGGACTCAAACAGCAATCTTACCATGGGGGTCTGGAGCCGTAGCGTCTCACCCCTAATGAGAGGCCATGACACACACATACATGTCTGCACACAGATTGACCCCTCAAGACCAGCTGGAAAAGAGAGTCTGGCATGACCATCCCACCCCTGCCCCTCCCTCCACACACACTCCTGCTACAGCAGAAACCTGTAATACTTGACTGTTCCTGCATCCAGATTCAATGAGGAGGATGTGGAGCAGCAGTTCAACAGAGAACATTACATTACCCTTTTGTTTGTCAAATTCTGAAAATGTGCAAATTTTGAAAAATAATCACAAATTTTCTCAAATCCCCTGAAGTACAAGTTGTCAAACTCGTGTGAATAATTAGCTATTTTCCCAGAAAAAATAGTTTAAAGGATTTGAACACCAGACTTAAATACGAAGCATTTGTTTGAAAAGAAATTGTTATGATTTGATCACTGCAGCTAGAATTTATGGCCTATTGTGTTCTTTTAAAGCCTTAAAGAAGTTTACAATTTCTGTCCTTGTGATGGATCGACAAAAGGCCACTGAAAAACAACAATAGTTTATCAGTCAACACAACTGATTGCAAACATAACAAGAGGCATGTGAGAGTGGGGGAGTGAGGGGTGTCAGATGAGAAAGAGGAAAAGGAGGGTGTAGGGGGCTTTGGATTAGCTTTCTAACAGAGAGACAAGTGCACCAGCAGCAGCAGCACGGTGAAGGAGGGGTGCAGGGTCAAGGGACGAGGCACCTTGCAACAGCTGGTCTCAATTATCCACGGAGGCATGGCTGAGTGTACAGCAGCATGTGTGTCTGTGTGTGTGTGGTGGGCTGCTGAGACCACTGGCGCCAGGAGGGGTGCAAGAGGTCAGAGAGGATGAAGATTGTAAAAATACTGGCAGGCAGTTGGCCTTCATCCTGCTGGTGCACAGTGCACGTGTGTGGTGGATATGGCTTGAATGCCACAGTGCCATGTGGGAGAGGCTGTGTTTGTGTGAGTCTGTGTATGTGTGTGTGTCTGCTACACACATCTTGTTGGTAACATTTTGGATGAATAAAAGCTCATCCAAAGTATTGAATGAATTTCTGCTCCAGTAATTATTGGTGCTTGCCAACATGAAAGGTGGGCAATAATGAAAGGGCCCACTCTCTGTGTGTGTTTGTTTGTCAGTTTGTCAAAATCTTATAAACCAGTGGATAAACTTTTACTGAAAGTCTCAGAAAGAAGTCTTCAGCTGTACATCTACAGGTCAATCATTAGAGTCAACTTGACTCAAAAGAACTATCACAGCTATATAATCCAAGCAAACACAAAACTGGTTATATTTCTATCAGTTTTACAAATATTGAGCTAAAATCTGATGTGGTGGTAGCTGAGAGTCATTTACAACTTAAACTCTAAGCACTAAGGACTTTGCATTGACTTCCATTCATTTACTGGCCATGTCTATAGCTTAACCCTGATCCCATACTGTAAACCTATAACCACCCCAGTACATACTGGACCCTAAACCTAACCCCTGACCCATGATATATCCTCCACCGAGCCTTTGTCCCCATAAAGTACAGTGGGTCCTCACCAGGATGTGAACACCAGGAAAATGGTAAAAAAAAAAAAAGTCTCCCCAGGTAGTAAAAACATGTAAACACTTTCATTCATCCGATATTCTTCTCTCACTTTTCAGTGGGGTTTATCCTGCAGAGCTTTAATTTATGTATCTGTCGCCCTCTAGTGGTAAACTTTGATCATTACATGATACGTGTACAAAAGTGAAAAACAAACAAATCAGAGCCACTCACGGTTTTACTGCAGAGAGTAAATGTAGTTACAGATGTTAATGCTGAAGTTGGTTCGATGAGCATTTTACAAATGTTAACGTTTAAGCAAATGTCAGAAACATCAATTAGTGGAACTAAAATCATACAAAACAGCATCCCATTAGTAGCAATAGGCACAATGTTAGAATTCAAGATAACATAAGGTGCACTGACTTGTTGCTTCAACTTTACATTGAAAGAAACAATGAAAACATTTTGTTTCTCTATTTATGGAGATAAAATAATTAAACACACATAATGAAAACCAAGAACAAATAAAATAATGTTAATAAAATGGATCTATACACAGGAAAACCTGATATAAATAATTAGCCAATTATAAAATAAATATTTATTATTACTAAGTTTAAGTTGAGCATGTCTCTTTGGTAAAATGGGTAAATATAGATTTATAAGATATATTTATGAGGTGTTTGGATAAATTTGCATGTATTTGTTTTGTATGCAGACACATACAGCTATTGAAAAAAAAGTGGGACAATATGAATGGACAGGACAGCTTTGAAGCAGTGGTTGACTTGGGAGTGGAAAGTCGCAGGTTTGATTCCCCAACATATTGCACTGCTCTTGAGCAAAACATGTACTCCATAACTGCAGGGATCAGAAAGGTATTTCAGAACTGCGGACAGCGTCACACCAACAAACGGAGCTATCTGTGGTTCTGATGTCAGCGATCTCTAAACAATTTTTAAACACACGCAAAACAAAATTTAAACTGAGAATTTACAAGGAATTACTGCAGGATCAAAAAGTGATGCAGAGAAGGCAAAAAAAACTTGCAGTGAGAGAATTTTAGTTTCTAACTCTTAGAATGAATTACTCAGTTTCAGGACAAAAAAGAATTTCCTTCATGACTCTGATCCTCTGTTTAAAGTGCTCAATTAAGCAGAGATTAAATCCTCTCCTCTAGATAAATAAATATTTGTTCAGCCAATCACAACAACAATGTATTCTGTTTAAAATGTTGCTCCATTCTTTGTATAAAATGATCTTCAGTGTAGCCTGTAGAATAAATGAGACAGTCAAGTGCACCACAGGGACATCCGGACTCACACCAGGAGCCTACAGGAGAAAACATCTGACAAACTAACTGAAAAGTTTGATTTTTATATTTAACAGAAAATTGCACAATAACTTTGTTATATACGCAAAGTCATAAAACTGAATTAATTTAACATTTTACATTATTCCTTATAAATACTCTGTCTACACCTGGTCTTGTTTTATTTATATATTATCTGTGCAAGTGAATATTTTGTTTAGCTTCTCCTTATTATCAGACCTGTGTGATCCTCGAGCTACTCGGGTCAAACAACAGAAAAAAAATCTCCCTATTATACTCTATTAGAGTGGTACTTTTGCTGTGAAACATGACTTTGACCAGAAGAGGTCAGTGTAAAAATGATAAAAAATGTCATCACCTCCTGGAGCAACTCCTAAAATCCCTTACAATAAAATACAAACAATGCTGTGTGCAAAAAATTGTTCACATGTTGCAGAAGATGCTTATTTAAGACACTAACTCATGGGTTTTTCTTTAATTAAACATTTCGTCTCTCCTCCAATCTGAGGAGTTTCAGGTAAACTTAACCTTATAAGAATTTATTCCACATGGTGAACAAACAAGTTTAACAATGACAATCAAAACTGTTGTTCACATGCAAAACAGGACCTTCAGTCTAACAATAGACTGTTAGTGCCCTGATTAACACCTATTGTTCACAGGGGGGCGAGTCCTCCTGGCACTTAACAGTATAAACAACATTACTCTGTTTGTGCCGGGGGACCTTCAAAGAGTGCGTTTGTCTCCGTGTGGCCCTGTGATGGACTTGCGACCTGTCCAGGGTGTACCCTTCCCCACTGCGTTTGCTGGATATGACCCTGTGATCCTGAAAGGAAGAAACGGGTATAGATGGATGGATGGATGGATGGATGGATGGATGGATGGATGGATGGATATTTCTACCTGGATTACTGAGATGCATCAGGACATAAACATAAAATCTTGTTACACTGCAGGTGCAAATTAAGTTGTACCACAAGTCAGTTATATTAAACTTAAGTATGTGTCCTGAAATATAGCCTTCATTTTTTAACTTTCTCAATGAACATTTTAGTCCCCACAAAAATATATAGATGTAATACATAGATGTCAATTTACCTTTTGCAAAAGGTAACTTGTTTCTTTAACAATTCCAATATGTAAAGGATGATTTAGTAATATACACTATATTGCCAAAAGTATTTACTCACCCATCCATATAGCTGTGCACCTGTGCACAAAGCAAGGTCCATAAAGACATGGATGGCAGAGTCTGGTGTGGATGAACTTGACTGGCCTGCAAAGAGTCCTGACCTTAACCCAATAGAACACCTTTGGGATGAATTAAAGCGAGACTAAAAGCCAGGCCTTCTTGTCTAACATCAGTATGTGACCTCACAAATGTGCTTCTGGAGCCAATGGTCAAAGATCCCCATAAACACTCCTAGACCTCATGGACAGTCTTCCCAGAAGAGTTAAAGCTGTTCTAGCTGCAAAGGGTGGACCAACGTCATATTGAACCCTATGAATTAGGAATGGGATGTCACTTAGACCCGTAAGTCAAGGCAGGTGAGGGAATACTTTTGGCAATATAGTGTATATGTTAAAGCTACCTCTGAGCATCAACACAGCCCTCAAACAAAATCTATTTTTATTAAAAAGAGTAATTTCAGGTGAAATTTTTATCTTTTTCTTTCATCTGGGAAAATCTGACATTTGCATCTCATCTAGACAAATATGTACAGAACAGCGCCGTTCACATTGGTTATTTTTTGGATAAATATTCTGACAGATGCAAATATTCAGAGTAGGATGGTTCTGGATCTCAGTAATATTTCAACAGGTTGAGCTTCAAAGAGCTTGTATGTTCTCCTCGTGCATTTGTGGGTTTTCTCTTGTTCCTTATAACAGCCTAAAAACATCCATGTGAGTTTACCGGGAATTTTTAACTAAAATGGTAAAATGGCTTGAACTTATACAGCACCTTATCAAATCCACTTGGACCTGTGAGTGTATTTGCATGTGTGCTGACTGCTGATACATGCACTGATTCTGTCTGTGACGAACAGTTTTCATTTCACAGAGCACACAAAACACCTGATAAAAGGTAAATAATATAGACAGAAATCATTTGTTTCACAAAATGTTTACAAATGTGTAACTCAAACACAAATGCCACAAGATAATTAAAGATTGGCTTCAAGATGGAGATGTGAGATGTTAGGATGGTAGTAAGGAAGTGTTTTTAAGCCAGTGTTTTTGTTTTTACATGCTGCCAGCATGATTTAAGAGGATAAGTGTCATGTTCATTTAAGCCTTCAATAAAATGGCCACGGTATGTAAAGCTCACATGTGTTAGTCTCCGAAGGCTCTTTAAAAACTAAACCTGAGTCTTCAAATATTGTTCACACCCTGAGAACACTTGTGGCCCCCAAAAAATATGCATTTGCAGCCGGACCTTCAACATCAGCTTTAATTCTTTCTCCAACTATTTCTCTTGTTCAGACAGATAAAGATGCACTTCTAATGTGTGCAATGGAGCACAATTTGTTTTGAGGTCAAATATGTTCAAAAGTACATCTTAAAATAACTCATAGTAACGTCTTACACTGCAATTCAGAATCCAAACACACATTTATTTAAGGTTATTTTACATTAGACTTTATTAAGGATTTAAAAGAAGACATAGCTGTTAATTCATATTTTACTTGTTATGTGTCTTTTAACTGTGGCATTTAGTTGTTTTACAATAAAAAGTTCAGACACACACCATAGATCACTGCCATGTTTATTTATTTATTTTTTAATTTTTTGTCAACACTTTTAGTCTGATTGTAAAGACTGATCTGTTTATTATTGAATATATAATAATTTTGAAAAACAAAATTCCTGTCTTACATTAAAATAAGTTCCTGATCATTCTGTTTTCTATATAAAATATAAAACTACCTCTGGGACATTTAGTGAACATAAAACAAACTACTGGAATTTATATATTTTAGCTCTATTCCTGATTTTTTTAAACATCTGATTATCTAAATATTCTCAATATCAAAGATTGTTGTTGAGTGTTAACAGACTTTTAACTCACCATGTTCTTTAAATACAATTTAGATAAAATATTAAGAAAAAAGTAAGAGTAATTTATAAAAATTCCCTGAAACACACCAGACAGTTGAAATCCATATTATTACTGTCATATAGTTAAAAGCACAAAATATACATGATTTGATTTCTGAGTAAGTCTAACACAAAAGCCTGAGAAAAACAACATAATTAAAATAAAAACAAAAAGACAGCCCTTTCATGATTTCCATACTACTGAATTACTTTTTTTTCCTAAAGATGTTTTACAACCAAAAAGAGCCGAGAGTTTCAGATTTCCCCCTAATAATCAGAACTGAAGAAGTCTTTTAGACGAGAGGTGAAACATCTGTGAAAAAAACAAACAGGTTTGATACTGGAATGTCAGAGATGCTACATAAATACAGTACATTTATCAAAAAAATGCATAATCATTGTTTAAAAACATTTTTTTATATATCTTGGTTTCGTAATTGTTGAGCCAACATACTTACATCATAGACATTTTTTCTACTCACCATTTTTTGGGAGGTTTCACTTCTTTTTCTATTTTAGTTTCCTCCTTTTTGTCATCCTGTGGAAAGGAAACAGTCAGATACTGATTTTTCCACTTGTCTTAGTTTAAGTACAAAGCAGATGTAGTGAATTCAAATACATTACTGACAAACAGATCACTGACATTGTAAATCCTGATTCTCCTCAAAACCAAACACATTACAGCAACGTTTTTGTGTTCAGTTTTCTCATCACAATTGTGTTAAGATAGTTAAAGATATTTTTACAAGTCTGGTGAGTAATCCCCCAACACACACACACACACCTACACACACATTTTTGTGGCAGAAACAGACATGAATGCAGCTCTCACACATCTTATACAACACATCTTGTCGTTCAACAAATTTATGTTAAATGCTGCAAGCATTGGCACTTGCTTTTGGTGAGGAAATTGAAAAACAGCATTATTTAATATTTGATGTTAATGTTGAATTTAGCTGCAGCTAAAAAAATAAACACAGTTCCCAACTGACATACTTCCTGCATCTGGACACACCTCCACGACTCAGGTAGGATTCAGGAAAGATAACGTAACAGAGAGGAACTTTTCACTCCATTCAAAGCAGGTGAAAAGAGCGATAAATAGTTAGGTTGGGTTAAAGTGTGTAAAACCAGAAGAGATAAGTGAAGGATTTGCTCTGATTCCTTTGTAAGTAGCCTGGTAAAAATCCAGCCCCTTGTTCTTCGCTTTGCTTCATACAGAGGGTCTGGACTCTCAGCTACTGAAGTTTTAAACGATTGGATTTGATTTTACCAAATTGCTAACATTGGCCATGATGTATAATGCGCCAGCTTGACCATGAAGGAAGTATAAATGCTTTTTTTTGGTGAATGAGATAATTCACTGTCATAGTAAAATACTAGACTGAGTCCAACTCAGAGCACATTTTATCTTTATCCACTTCATAAGGATCAGTCTTCTCTTCATAGCTACAGGTGAAACAAAAATGGCAGAATTCTGGAACGTCAGGTCTAATGGGAGCTATGTGAAGGGGAATTACGAGGTTGATCTGAAATGTTAAATTTAAACCCAGAGAAAGTTCTGTAAAACTGTGAAAGGTGTAAATTTAGCTGATTTGTAGAAAAGCAAAAACCTTTTGAAATGACAACAGAATAGTAAAATTCGTTTAGTAGTATCAAAACAGATTTAAAACAGTTATTTCATGTACAGAAATAAAGTACCTTGTGGAAAATCTATCTTCCACTGCTCAAAGGACTCATTTGCAGCATTTAGACTCATTTCATCTTTTTTCTTGTAGTAGACCCTGATCAGCTGCTCAGCAAACTCCTTTGGAAGAAATACAGATTCCTGAAAAGAAGAACAGCTTCTCGTAAATTATTGAGCCATAAATTACAAATAGAGGCAGTGAAAATGTGAATTCTGTGCTCTTAGAAGAATAGGGAAAATCAAGAAAATATTGGTGTAATTTCTGTCAACACAGCTTTGATTCTGACCTGTGGTAGTGGTTCAGCTTTTGTTGGGTCATTCTTGTGGTAGAAACGCACGTTGTCAATAGGGTTCTTCTCTTTCATTCCATAGTTGAAGTTAATGACCTGACAGAAAAAAATTATGTTTTAGATCGAAAAGTATGCATCAAACATATACAGGTAAAGATAATTACCTGATTTTCATATATTTTTAGAATAAGATCAAATTACTCACATCAATTACAAAGTCATCTGACTCACCACCTTGAGCCAGTTCATTGGCCCATGTTTTCTTTTGTTCCTTGTAGAGATATAAAGAGTTTAGGTATAAAATTTATTCAATAAATCTCTATAGTCCTTTAAAATTGTGAAGTTGATTTTGGGTAAATCTTTTTACCTAAAGCTTTAATTTTTTATTCATTTTTATCTGACATTTAACAAAACCTACAGAGAGAGAGCTTAACACCTTTATGCAACATGTTACTGAGGTGCAGACATTTAATACAGTTCAGTTCTTTTGTTTAACACGACTCAACTCTTCACAATGACACAAACACAAACCTGGGTGACCTTTGAGACCGATGTTGACTGCACTTCACCCAGATACATGTAGAGGTCACGTCTGAGTATCTTTTCCAGGATCTCTTTTGCTCCTTTGAGCTCGTTTTTTTCAGAGTTCAGTATGTGTTGAAATATTTCATCTACAAGGAAAAAAGAACACAAAAAAACAAACAAACAAAAAATAGAAATGAAATCAAATACTCAAATTTTGAACATTGACCCATTTTGATTTGAAGTTTCAATTTTTATGTAGTATTAGTCACAGAAACACTAGAGTAAACTTATTTACATTGCACATTTTATTTACAATACCCCATTAAATAACTTTAATTATAATAAGAAATAATAAGAAACAAACTAAACAAAACAACAACAAAATGATTACTAAAAAAGAGATCCTAAGAACATTATCTTAGAATTTTTAATAAAATTAAAAGTGACTCAATATTTGTTTAGATTTGTAGTTTAAAGTTACATGCATATATTGTGTGTTTACTAACCAGTCAGTTTGGTGTAGGCAACCATATCATCTATAGCTTCAGACAGAGTGAACATCTTTCCATCAGAACCTTCAATCTGGATGTGTTCATCTGCTTTTAAAAAGGCCTCTGTGATCCTGAAACAAGAACACATCAGTATTGTTCTGAGTCCCTCTCAGTGAGCACTACATTAATGTAAACCAGAGCCACAGTGACTTACATGTACTCGATGATGTTGACCACTCTGTGCTGGTACGCTCTTTGGTGCAGGCGGAACCTGGTGTAGAACATGTCGTAAAGATTGTTCACCTCCTGTTAAAAGAAGAAACATTGTAAGATTTAAAGAGTTCCAATAACACACAATAAAGGAAGAAAAAAGAAAAGAAATTTAGGTTATTTTGTAGGAACTATTTTTTTTTACAATGTCCTGGGCTGAGAATCTAGACTGGTAAGATTTGAGAAGAAAAAAGGAGGAAAACGTCAGCACCTTGTCTCTGAAGCAGATCTGCTTCTCACCATCAACTTCACACACCCTGACAAATTTCAGGGCGCGGCGATAATCAAAGTTGTTTTGGATGCCCAAGTGGTGGCAGTCCCTGAGAAAAGAGAGGTGATCAATGTGATCAATGTGTGGAAAAATGAGCTAATATGTGACAGAGAATTGGTACTCAAACATATAAACATAAACAAAAAGAGCTTCACCTGGCAAAATAGTCCCACTTATCCACATCGATGCCATTCCTCTTGTTGGACACAATTTCGTACAAGAAGGACTTGTCTTTACCAAGGTCTTTGGATGGCTCCTGTAGAGACAGAGGCAGAATCAACTCAAGATAAGTTTGATTAATAATCATTCTCAGTGTCAAACACAACTAAAAGCTGGAGTGCCAAGTGCTAAATACCTAAATAAGTAGAATGTGTAACATTATTTTCTAATATTGTGCTTTCACACATTGTGTTTTTCTGATTCCAATGAGGAGTATTATAAAACAGAAATGGGGTGGGGGGGATCACTTTATTGTTTGCACTTAAAAATCATCAAAACAAGTCCATTTGAATAATAAAAATTTGGTATAGCTCGGTTCTTTCTTGCCCTTATCCAAATTAAAGTTTGTAACTATTCACTCTTTTTTAATATTTTGATAAAGAGATAAAGGTTGATCCTGTCTTCGGGAGAGGAGAGTAGCGAGGGATTGTGTGTGTGTGTGTGTGTGGGGGGGGGGGGGGGGGG
>JARVJO010000024.1:12066170-12083919 GCA_031762555.1 Cynodonichthys magdalenae
AAGTATGTGTTCCGATCACTCTATCACATAAGAATAAGAGTTGTAGAACTTATTGGAAACTCAAGACAGCCATGACACTATGTTTTTTACAAGTGTATGTAAACTTTTGACCACAACTGTAACTGCATTTTTGTACAAGACCCAGACTTCTTACCTCCTTTCCTTGAACTGAATTAGTGTCCAGGGGTCCAGCAATCTGCTCTTTGATGAAGTCCAGGTCCTGGGGCAGCAGCAGGCCGTGCTCCTGCATGACTGGCTTCAGGTCGTTGTCCTCCACCAGGTAGTCGAACATGGCGAGAGAGGCGGTCTCGTGCTGCAGGATGTACAAACAGAATCAAACACAGGGACAAGCACAGAAGCAGTTTGAAAACGAAAGCTCATTGACTCAAACAGAAAACAGAGTTTATTCTAGATTAAAGATGACCAGACGCTGTTGTAAATAATGTCTTATCTCACATCTGGCAAACAGCCAAATGGGGTCATAACTTATGTAATGACTGTGTGATTTGTAGTTCTTATCTGTTTGAACACTGCTCACATTATCTCAACCCCCAACTGTTTTGCTGTCAGATAATTTACTGCTTTGGGTAAAAGCCCTGACCTGAATAAGTTTAACTCAAAATAAAAAAGACCAAACAAAAGCAAAAGAATGTAAACAGCTAAAGATCTAAAAGGAATATAAAGTCTTCTGTCTCCTTATAGCCAAGGGGAGACATTTGAATTTGCCTGCATCCTTAGAGGTTTAACATCTGTGTGAGAGAGTAAAACAGAGAAAACAAACAAAAATAAATTTGTGGTAAACCAACATCGCCCAGCCAAAACAGTGTGGCTTAAGGCTTTTTCCAGCTATGTCTCAAAAATAGTCTTACAGACAGAAGGACGGTCTGAAGTCCATTTCAGATGTTTATTTAGTTTACAAAAACCGAATGGGATACAACTCGCCAATGCAAAAACTTAAAAGCACACAAATACTTTTAAATTAAACAGACAGCCTAAAGACCGGTGGACAAACTTGTTTAACCTTACTTTGGTTACGCTGAAAGTCTGTGCTGGTCTGTTGTGTTTGTGAGCCGTAGTTTAGGCATACGCCCAGTTGGCAAAAATAGTTTTGATATGAGTCACAATATTGGTCTCAAACTTGAACAAAACAAATACTCAAACACACACATTAAATAAATAAACCAGAGACTAGAAGAGCTTAAAGCTCTGTGAGAAAAGGCCGACAGAGGTTCTTACCTTCCAGGTTATTGCTGGACGTGCTTTGGGCATAAACATGCCATCAAACATGTGAGAGAATGGTCCATGTCCTGAAAAGGGAGCAAAACCATCTTAAATAAAAATAAACACTGCTCTAATATATTGTACACACTTAACTGGCAAAACTTGATGAAATTGAAAAAAGCAAAACCTTCCAAGACATGAATGTGTGGTAGTCTGCTGCCCCTGAATTAGCGACAGATGCTAAGCTAAAGCAGGAAGAAAAAGTCTCTAAAACCTTGTGATTAGTTTAGAATAAAACATGCCTTCATATGTATAATGTGACATTGTTTTTTTTTCTCTACTCACCCAGGTCATGACAGAGTCCAGCGATCTGAACACACAGGATGTCCCTACGAGAGATGAGCAGTTCTGGCTGCCTCTCATTCAGAGCCTGAACAAGTCTTCCAGCCAAGTACCCGACCCTGCATCAGTGCACAACAAAAACAACTTTAGCCCTGTTCTGACGGGATTAGTTTTACCTTGGAACTACATGTGATTTGTAAAAATTGCAGTGATTTTCTGTGTTAAGTCCGTGCGAATCGGCCATGTCAGTAATTTGTAGGAAGTAAAAATTACACCACAAATTACCTACTAATTTTTTCTAAACTCAGAGGTCCTGTGAGAATACTAATCCAATGGGAATAGGCAATCTCTGTGAATTGGACAGAAAGGGGTGGGATCCAATACGTAATTAAATATTTTTTTGTTTCCTGAGCGCATTTTTATTAGCTTTTGGCAAGGAATGGAGGCTGATCCAAAAGGTCCAGCAAAACCCTATCAATCCATAATGTACGGCATCAAAAAGAAAAGACTGAAGAGAAGGAACAAAATCAGATGCAAACGGGGGCTTACATCATGCATTGCACTGTGCATTAAGAATCATTTTCTTCTGTTTGTAGCCTTCTGTTACACAGTTTATCCTGTGCAAATATGGTTTTATTCTACACAATAAAAATGAAAAAAACACTGATTGTTTTATGATGACTTCACAACAAGGAATTTCTGCGTGGCCAAAGCAACAATTTATGGACATATTTACTTTTTGTCATCTGATGTTATGGCTATATTGCAGATGCTTTTTATTATGTTTGACCACCTTCAGTTCTTTTAACAGTAAATCATTTGAGCTACAAACCATGTCAGGTCATTTACCCAACGCTGTGTTCAAAACGATTGTGCGACGCTCCAGGAAAAACGTAGTACGTCCCGCCGAGCTGCTTGATGTTTCGTAGTCTCTGAAACTGAGGCGTGTCGATGAATTTGATGAGGAGGGGGTGTAGGTCCACATGGCCGTGGATGGGGTCGTTGAACACCTGGTGGCAGAAAAAATGGGCGTGAAAACACAAATAAGAAATGGGTGAACATTCTTATTAACACAAAGAAATAACATGACTAGTATCGGGTTCAATCCCAGATTTGAACCTTTTTTTAATAAAGGTTTATGTAAATATTCTGAGCAGGAGTTTTAAGCAAATCTCAGTAAAAGGTCCACTTTTAGGAGTGAGGCATTTCTCCAAATTTACATCCTTTTTTATTAAGATTTTGCAACTTTTTCAGCACTGATGAAAGACTAAAGAGGAACTGGATGTGCATTTTCCTTCCTGTCCTCCCTAACACGTGCTTGCTCTTAATTAATTTCTTTTTTTATGATTTCTTTCTATAACCTGAAAGGTTCGGCTGTGAGAAATTCGGCACCTTGTTTGGTTCAGCTTCTATCAGCCACAGCTTCCTGAGGCTGTGCACGATCTGCAGACGGTCACCCAAACACCTGAAACAGACCATCAGATGAGGGAGAATAAAGCAAAGTGACGAACAGCAAAGCCTTTTATTTTGATGAGGCGCTTAGAGCTGCTGCTGCTCAAGAAACCAGTAAAGCATGCATTAAACTTACGTTATCCCAATTTTTTCAAGGTCTGCATCAGTCAAATACCGCAGCCCAATCCCAGTTATTTTTTGTGCTTAAGAGAACAAAACATCTGAAGTTAATAAAAACATCACAAACAGGCACGTCCAGTATAACACGCTGCTTAGAAATAACAAACCTCTAAATTTATCCTCCCATTCACCAAGACCTTCCTTTCGCAGATACTCGCATGCTTCCTCGACTCCCCACCCCATGAAGTTAGAGTCCGGTAGCCGGACTACCGACACTCTCTTCTCCGGGGTTTCGAATACCTCTTCAGGGCTCGAACCCGGCTCTATCGCTCGCTTTCGACTCGCCATATTGCTTTCACCAACAGGCCGTTTTCTCGTTAAACTGGAGGTTAAAAACACGAACAACCAGAATCAACAGAGTTTCCAGCTGATCTGTCAGTCCAACAACCACTGTTCAGGCGGCGAAAAGAAAAATCCCCGGGTTTTGTATTTTTTTCTTAAAGCTGTCAAGTAGGATTTGAGCCACAAGCATTTCCGGTTTATATTTAAAAAAAAAAAAAAAACGTAAAATAAATAAAGGTCTTCATTGAGACTAGAAAGAATCCTTTTTTGGGGTTCTACATAAAAAAAAATTACAGCACACATTGTGTAAAAATAGATCACACTCTTGTTAAAACAACGCCTTTATCCATTACTTAACCGACTAACTAGTCAAAGTGATAGAAACTGAATATTTGTTCTTGATAAGCTACTTTATTTGATACTTTTTATTGTTCAAAGCTTGTGTACACTGAAAAATGTTAGGATTATGCTAAAGTATTTTTATGATTTTTCATTTTTTCAATTTAATGAAGTTTTAAAGGTGATCCATAAGGCTCACAGATTTGAAACGTTCACACCATTGTGTACAATATTATAATGACAATGATGGATTAAAAAGATTATCTTGATTATGTAAATATTTTTGTCGGCACGTCATATTTAGCAAAACAATAAAGCCAAGTGCACTGAACACTTTTTTAACTGCATGGGCATTTGATTAAATTTGTTTTGTAAGTCAAACCTTTTACCTCCGGTAGCTTGACAGTTTGACGTACTTCCGTTTGGTACGACACGAAAAGGGCGGGGCATGAGGCATTTTATGTACCTCGGAAACGTGATTTAAAAAAATTGCGTCATTTTCGATAACTCCACGCGCTACACTCAGACTGGCAGCATTTTTTAAAAAATAAACTTTATTCAGTTCTTTAAAAATAACAAAATAAATTTATATACAATAAAAATACGAATCAAAAATAAATGAAAGGAGGCAGAAAGAAGAAACAATATTATAATATCTGTGCCCTTTCCCCCCAAAATTAAAAATTTAAACAATAATAATCTATAAACAAGAAAAACTAAACAAAAGCAACCTCAAATCCTTGTCGAACAACAATTCGTATGAATACACATTATAATGTTTCATATTTCTTTAACAAAGAGACATTTTGTCATTCTCACATATCTGGTATTTTTAACATCCCTCTCCAGATTATTCCATAGTTTTATTCCTTGTATCAAAGTAGCTACACCGCTCTTTCAAACTAGTTCGAAATCCAGGTTTCACAAACACCTCTCTACCCCTTCAAATCAACAACTTTATCTCTTAACAAAATGTAATTGGTTGTTTATATGCATTTGTGAGGCTTATAAACCTGTAAAATATTATAATCAACCAACTCATAGAATTTCAATTGATAAAATAATGTATTTGATGGGTGATTGTAGTGTTAGTAATAATTCTTACAGCTCTTTTCTGTAAAACAAAATAGGGTTTATAATTGTTTTGCAAGCTTTGCCCCAAACGTCAATTCAATAAACTAAGTGTGGAACAATTATTGCATTATACAACGTATACACAGCTTTATCATTGAATAACTCCCTTACTGCAATAAATTTAGTAATTTTGGTTTTAAAATAATTTATGTGAGGTTTCCATGTCAGCATTTCATCATTTAAAAAATTGCCTTACTTATAAATCGAAAACAAACATCCAACGAAAAATTTACTACAAAAATTTACTAATAAAAAATTGGAAATTTACATTTTAGCAATTTTTAAGTGATGGCTAAATAAAAGCTTAACGTTAACAATTTAAACCTTTTATTTCCCTCGATGTTTCTGATTGGCGTTGAAACTTACAAAATCCTGAGCTCTGACCACAGTATAGGCTATACAAATAATTTAATGGAGGCATTTTTATTTTCCATCCATTTAACATCTTTTATCTCCCCGGGTTTCGATCCGGCAACCTTCTCGCTGGGAGGCAACAGCAAGGCTATTGGCACACCCACACATTCTAACTACTGTCTGCTGTTGTTTGTATTGTCAGGTTGTATTAAAAATAGGAATACATATTACAATGATTTGTATTTTCTTTAGGGAAGTAAATAAAATAGTAATTAAAGAGAGCTCCATCTAAATCAGCTTTCTTTCCTCATTCAACGTTCAATAATTCAATAATAAACAAACTACTTCAAACAGCCACAAGATGACACTAATGTTCAAGTCTTAGTTTAGGTTTGTCTTTCCAGGAATTGTCCATTAAGATTAACTGAGCCATTTAATGTCATCTGCCTCCTGCTTTATGTTTAAATAGTAAATTTAGCAACAGCATAAATGACCTGTAAATAAATTAGCTTGTTTATGTTCAAGGACTAACATGTTTATAATATTCTCTAGTAAAATGTTGAACACTAAAAATCTAAAAATGTGTGTAATTATAGGAAAAAAGTTTGAAATCATGCATTAACAAAGCATTACAAATAAATAAATGAAAAAATAAATAAATATTTTGTGTTTTGCAGGTTACAACTATAGTTCAAAACACATTTATCAAAATTCATAAAAATACAGTAGACTTATAAACCTGTTTTATATGTTTAAATTTACCTGGCTCAGAGTCCCAGCATGCATGAATGAAATATGCTGACTGCATACATTTTTCCTTTTTGTTTTGCAAACTCATCTGTGTTTTTGTACAATATGAAAAGAAGACCTCTGTTGTTGTTGTGTTTGACTATGTGCCCAGATTTATGCAGCACAAATCATTACATGAATCTAAAGCTACAGGATGAGTGAGGGTAATGATTTGTAATTCTACTGTTCTCCATCTATAATCTCCTTTAATGAGCCTAAAACCTTCTGGTTTGTTCATTCAATTGGACTTTAAATCTGCACGTGAGGCAACAAAAGAAAACCCCCTCAGCCTCCAAGACTTAACTCGGTAAGTATCCATAATCACAGTAAATATTTGGAATATTTCTGCATCTTTAAAAGTCCTAACATGTGCTGCTTAAGGAAATTGTCAGGGAGCTCCAGGGGCCTTTACAACTTTAATATTACACATTTCTGAAACCCTTCAGTTATTCTCTTCTGAGATAAAAACGTTGTTTTGTGTAACAAACTTCTCAATTAGGAAAACCACTAATAGATTTATCTGCTTAAAAGATAAACTGAACAAGCTTGCAATGATTTATTTTTGGAGATGACTTCATGTAAAACATTAGAATTTATTTTATATTACACTGGACAGCTATTTTAATCAATTATTTAGGATGTTTAGACAGAAAATATATTTCACAAAGTTCAGGAAATTAAATTATATTACTTTAAATGTAAATGTGTTTGTTCCCACTCCAGTGTTTACTGTATTCTGAGTAAAAAAAAATACACCTAAAAGTTATACATAATTTAAGATTCAAATAATTTATTGTCAACTATTCAAAAACAAATGTACAAAATAGTCAAACACACATAAATGCCTTGTTAAACTCACGAAATTACAAACAGAAAATAACAAATATCCTCTGCACACATCACCTTAAACTTCCACAGCAGCGCAGGTGTTGTCACAGCAAAATGCAACGCAGTAAATCTATTGTTCACACTGACTGTTGGTGCAAAAGAGCAAACTGAACATAAACCAACACTGTAAAGAATACTTTATAATAAAAGATGGTATAATAAAACTTGACTTTAGCTTCCTATTTAGCGTTTAAACGTAAAGCATAAACACAACAGCTTTGACACTTTTGGATACAGATGTGTGCAGATGTTATCAATGATATTCTTAACAAATTAAACCAAGGCTATTCAATGAAATTGCTTAGTGGACCACGGTTACTCAAAGCCAACAGCAGAGGCTGGACATGGGGGGTGGTGCTGTTGCCCAATAGTGGTAGGGGAAATGCTGCAATATGTAAAAAAAAGAACATATTTTTTTTTACCTTTTAAAATTGTTTAAAATGTTGGACATACATTTTAAATTGATTTAAATTTAGTTTTATATTAAACTGAATAATTTAGAAAAATTGTAAAATTAGTGGGCTGGATGAAAGTCACCTGCGGGCTGGATGTTGAATGGCCCTGAATTAAGCCAATCCTGTGAACAGCAACAATATATGTCATTAGCAGAATCTTGCACGAATAAATAATTGATATAAACCCATTTAGACAAACAGTATTTTTCAAGAAGATCAAGTCTGCACACAAATGTGATAGAAACCACTGAAATAACATTTGTGTGATGCTTCAAAAACATTAATAAATGTTGCCATAAAATATTCCATCCGTTCAGTTTAGAAGCTATTGCAACACACAACGTTGATTTAAATTGTTGTTCCTAAAAGTGCTTTCCATTGAGGAAAATATGATATAAATGTGGCATTTAAAGTACCGTTTTTGTGCAGAGTTCTGAAAAGCATCAAAATAGAATCTGTATTGGTCCTCATATTGTATGTGAGCTACAGGTGAGGTCAAAGTGAGTTCATGGAACAGAATATTCAGTCATGCAGGCAGAGTAGCGGAAACCCTTTAGGTTTCACTTGTCGCTCATTTTGCTGTGATTGTAGAATCACCCAAAACAAGCAGATGCATTAAAAATGGTGCCTTATATTGATGCAACACTCAGGAGAGTCAGTGGACTTGAGATGCAACTATCCCAGAGTTTAGGGATGCCTTTTTCAAAATATGTGTTCTTCCCTCTACTTAAACTGGCATTTCTTTCTGTCCATTTTTGTCTGTATCAGATCTGACAGTCTCAGTCTGCTCCAGGTTTTCCTCAGCTCTGCCAACGCTGCGCTGTGTCACGTTAGAGAAAAACTTTTGCTGCGACTGGGCGCTGAGATCCAGCAGGTCGAAGGAATCGGAGGAGAAGAGGCTATCCTCGCTGACCACGCTGGAAGGGCGGCTGCGGCGGCCCTCGGCGGCGCCTGTGGCCTGTAGGAGCTGCTGCAGAGCCTCTGGGAACATCACGAGGGCCGGGCTGAGCTGGGACGGGCTGGGGCTGTCGGGGAGATCCAGACTGCGGGAGAACTTGCCGTTCCGTTTGAGAATGCCCTTGCGTCGCCTCACTGCTTCTGTGCGCATGGTGGGGCTGTCCTCTGCAGCTGGGAAAGGTGTTTGCTGCTTGTGGGAGCCCAACTGTCCAGCATCGCCGTCTTTGACTCCCGCTTCAGAGCCTTTTCCTTTGGTGCTATAACCCAACTCGCCAACGTACAAGTTCTTCAGTATTCCTTTCTTTGGCATTTTAAATGAAGGCTGACTGAATGCAGAAGGATGTGGAAGGCTTCTGGGCGAGTTATCCATGCGGGTGTGAGGAAGCGTTTGTGTCTGATGAGGTTGAGGGAGTGTGCCGCACTGCTGAGAGGAAGAGTTCTCCTTCGTCGGGTTGTGGAAGACAGAATCTAAGCTCCTCTGGTGTTTCAGTATGCCTTTAGGTTTCCTTCTTTCACCGGTGGAAATTGAAGAGGCAGCTGTCGAACAAACGCCGCCACAAGCTCCCAGGGAGTTATGGGGAATGACATTCTCTTTACGGGACTTTCTGAGGTTTGATATTCCTCCGTGTTTCCTTCCCAACCTGCCACAATCACTCTTCAGAGGTGAGCTAAAGTAAAACGTCTCAGGACAGGAGAAGTCTGGGACCTCGGGGTCGACAGTCATGTCCGCAGCGGCGCCGACACTATTCTGCCAGTCAATGTAGCGAGCCAGCAGGGGGGAAGGGCATTCTTGGTGCGACGATGAAGGGCAGTCACACACGCTCTCCTCATATCCCCAGTTCACCCACCAGTGGTTGGCCACGTCTTCTATTGTGGCCCTCTCGTCTGCGCGCACCGTCAGCAACCAGTCAATGAGAGCACAGGCGTCTGGAGGGAACAGAGTCAACTGTTATATTTCTAGCAGCTTCACAAACAAATACAGTTAACACACAGAGAAACTGCATCCGACACTTTAAAAAGGTACGAGAATGGACACTGTAAGGGTTTACCTGAGGGTGGGTGAGGTCTGCGATAATGGCCCTGGCTGATCTGCTCTGTGAGCTTAGCGTGATTGGCCCCATCAAATGGCATGCTGCTGTAAACCAACGCGTAGAGCAGAACCCCCAGAGCCCAGCAGTCCACCTAACACAAAAATTCAAACAAACACAAAGCTTTATAAAACACCTACGTATTGCTGATACATTTGTGTATAAATAGAATACAGGCCTTTTAATATAATTAGCATTTTAGAACCAAATTGACAAAATGTACAAGTTAATAACTTGAGAAGAGCATTAAAATATGCTTTGGTGAAATCCCTTGTAGGATAATGATTGTTATAATCATCAATTTCATCTGGCTGATGAAAAATGTTCTATACCTGTTTTATTATCAAGTATTTAAAGGAATAGTGTGCAACATTTAGCCATATCTTTAAGCAGATTTTAAGATAATCACTAATAAAGATTATTAAAAACCCTTATAATCATTAAAAACTAAGATTATTATTTATATCCACATGGCGCAGGTCGACACTGGTTGAGGCCGCCATTTTGCACCGCCATGTTTCTACAGTAGCTTGGAAAGTACAAACAAACTGAAGTGTAGAAATATATATGGTTCGTCTGTCATTAAACCTATATTAATTTTACATATTATATTTCCTAAATCTCTATTCAAATGAATCTTACCTCTTGAAATATTAGTATTTCTAAAGCTAATATTAAACATTACATTCAGGAGTACCAACAATTTATAATACCTGACGGCCACACTAGATACTCTGTCGTGTTTGGAAGTGGGGGGTTGTGGAAGGATTTTTGGTTGCAATAAGGAACCTTTACCACTAGGTGTCACTAGATATCACACACTGTTCCTTTAAAGTGAAGGTGGACTGTAATGCTTTTGCCCATGACTGTCTGACACAAAAAAATAACAACAGGTTTGAGTAAAACTTGGAAAAATTATTTAATTATTTAATTATTTATTGGATGGACAACTAAATACATTTTGGAGTCAACCCATTTCAAGGTGGCTGCCACAGCCAACTGACTGTGAAAAACACAAATGTTGTTATAACTCAGTCAGTTTTAGAGATACTGACTGAGTGGTAGTAGCTAAGACTGATACCAAACAAATATTTTGAACACTAATAGATTGTGTAAGATCTTTATTAAAAAATGTACATTAAATGTTTGAAGTTAATGGTGTCTGTCTGTTAGGAAAATATCTCATGAATCATTGAAAGGATTTTAATAAAACTCTCTAAAAGAGATCAGTGGATATATGTCTACACCTCGTTAAGTTTTGTAGCCAATCCAATTTGAAATAGCTGCAACAATCATTTGATATTAGAAAACTCAACATAGATAATACAGTTAATTTCACAGATATTGTAATAAGATTTGGTGATTTACTCTACATATACCATTATATAGATATGACTGTCAGCTTGGACAGTTCTAGATGGCTGTTGTTACACTAGAGAATCTCTGATAACAGCAAAGCCATAATCGGGCTAATAATTGTGACTCACTGTGTGAAAACTCCTTTTACTTTATTTATGTACAAATTTATGTAAAAGAGGAATGGTGGCCCATAGATTACAGTAGGTGAGCCTGAGGTCGGAAGGTCGCCGCTTCAACTCTCTGAGCTGACAACAAGCGCCCCACCCTGGGCCCTTGAGCAAGGCCCTCAACCTCCCAGGTTATCTTAAATGGCAGGCCTCTGCAAAATGCAGATAATTAATTTTCCTACTGAAGGACAATATTGGTTATCTAAATTTAAAATAAGTTGATAATATAGTGTTATATATGATGGTATTTTAAAGAAATTTGACCTAAAATTTGAAATTAATTGTGTAACAATTACTCTGTAAATTCATGACTGTTAATTGTGGTGGAAAGTACGTTTTACTTAATACTGACAAGTAAATCAAATCTGATATTACAGCAGTAAAATATACTTTAAAAATGCTTGTGCAAATAGTATGAGGAATTTATTTAGTAAATCTGACGGGTTTTTTTTCAGTTAATGTTGCCTTTTATTTAAGCACCTTTTTCTTAGAAAACCTAAAATCAAAAACTTTATAGTATTTTTAAAAATCTTTTATAAATTTTTTTAGTCTGAGTGTTGACTCACCTCTGGTCCTTCGTACGGCAGCCCCTTCACTATCTCAGGGGAGGCATAAAGAGGACTTCCACAATAGGTCTGCAGCAGCGAGCCCCTCTGGAAACTGTTGGAAAGGCCAAAATCAGCCAGCTGCAGAGAAAGAGAGATGAAGAAAAGCTTGTTATAACTTTATGGATTCCTTCTAGTCACAAACTATTCAATACAGTTAAACCTATATTAAATATTTGAATAAAAAGATGGAAACAAATATGATGAATAACAACCCACGTCAGGGCTGCTGCAGCAAATGTGGACTTCGGTGTGCATTCACATAAAACAAACTATTAATCACACCCTGAACGCAGAGATATGCAGGTGTGCCTGTGTTCAACACATACTTAAACTGGACAGATGCTGGATGAGTGTGTGCAGCCGACACAGAGACATGTAGTGAAAGCACAACAACTCAACGCAATTTTTTTAAAACAATAATCCAAAAATAGATACAGCAAGAGGAGCTTTTGCCAATGTGAGTGTGTGAAAGAGGAAAGAGAGGAGCCAAAAACACAAAGCTGCTCACACTTACGCAATGGAACAATCACTCACTCAAGGCTGCGAGGAGTCATACACACACACACACACCTTGCTATCTGAAGAGATTATGAAAACGCACGCTACTCAGAACCTCTGGTGTTAAAAATATTCAACATGACAGCTTTATTTCCTGAAGCACATAGTAGGTGTACTCAGAGAGGACAAAGTATTTATTCAGAGACAATAACAACAATGTGTAGAATAAACACATGTTCTGTGTGTGGGTCTGTGTTGTTTGTTGGGTTTCTGTTCTGTTGTTTGGAGGGGACCTTACAGCTAATGAAAGCTACTGGAAGCAAACAGTAGATAAAGCAGCCATCAAAGAAAAACTCTGAAAAAAAAATTCCAGAATTTCTGGATAACTGGTCAATCACGGAGTCCAGATCTTCAAAAGCAAAAGTGGTGAGCCAAGACTTTTTGTAGAATATTTTTTTCTGCAGGCATACAGTACATGGGAGCATTTAAAAGTCAATGTGGTTTAGAGCAAACACTTTAACCCTTGAGCCATGGTCGAGCAGAGGCCATTTTCATTGGGACAAACATTACCTAAAGTTTAATAAAGTGCTGAATTGAACGTTTATATGTGAATATATGCACAGCTAGCCACCCATCAACCACAATTACATTGTGTTTATCTAACAAAAACAGATTTTAGATTGTTCTTTTCTAATTACTTTACATTAAAATCCCTAGTGTACACACTACGGGGATGTGACCAAAACCCTTAAAGGTCTAAAAAACATTTCCTCTTCCTTCTTTTTTCTAACATACACACCACTAAGCAGCTATCGAGCAGACAGCACAAACATAAATTACACAGAGCCTTGGTCACTGTCTGCTGCACATGCAGTGAAATGCCAGTTCTGTGAACCTGTGGTTAGAAAGTATGCACTGAATGAATAGCTGATGTTTTTTTATATTATTATTATTATTATTTTTCAAACAGTGTGCCAAGATAGCGGCTGATTCCACTGCATTCCTCTGTCGCCATGCACAGCTCCCATATAAGGCCTGCAACATCTAAATCAGGCAAAAAAATAAAATAAAAAAATCCTCGGGTTACTTTATAAGACCATCCACTGTGTTTATTCAGGTTCAGTGCGAACGGTATAAAAACATTACTGCGGGCAGACAGATCTCCAGTTTATGCTCTGTATGCACATGGTTATTTTTAGCACCATAGAAGCAGTGGAAAACAACTGCCTCCTAAAAATCATTGATGAGGATGATAAGTAAGAGCTCACGATGTGTTTAACTCTCAGCCCAGCCGTGATTTAAAGGTACTTGTTGCAAACTTTGAAATCGAACATAAAAAAAGATTAATGGTGCATTTTGAAAGTTTTCTCCTTATCCAGATCTATTGAGATGCAATTTTTAAATTATGCACTCGATGTAAACAAAGCACTTGGCAGAATCCAATGAAAACTATGTGAACTCTGAGTTATATTATTAACCTTCATTAGACTGGATGTCATCTGTATACAGAATCACATGATGGCATTCAATCATAGATTTTGCTTACAAAATATTCATTTTCCCATTATCCTTTATTATGAGAAAAATAAAATTGCAGGTTTAGGTATTTATAACAGTTTTCATGACATTGCAATAAGTACCTTTGACCGGAAGCATTGAAATTTGATTAGATAAACTTCTTCTAAACGTAAATGTGTTTTTGAAAGGAAAACGTCATTAATTTTCATAAAACCAGCATAATTAGGGTTTCTGTTGGAGCTACAGTTTAATCAGAATTACTGAACTCCCCAAAAAGTTTCAGTGATTTGTCAATTAAAGCTTTTTCAATCAGCAAGATTGTGCTTTGGTTTAGTGATCCATCAAAGCAACATTGAAAACACATGATGTAGTATTTGTGTGTAACATTACATTTCGCCAAGCAAAGTCACAATTCTTCAACCCCTACCCATGTAAAGACTCGTATTTTTAATTTGAACTTCCAAATTAGGTCAACTTTTGTTGTCACAAGACTCAATTATGTATCAATAAACATTTTTGTTGTTTAGTGAGGTGTTTTTGTAATTTATTGTCATTCATGCTTCTAAAATGTCTGCCAAGGCTGAGGGGGGTGGAATATTTTTGATTGCAACTATATATCATGCAAACCCTGCACACTCACCTTCACATTAAAGTCTTGATCTAAAAGGATGTTCTCAAGTTTGAGGTCTCGATGCACGACACCGTTCTGCAAGAAAGAGGAGGAAATTTTTTTTTTTTTCTGGGCTTGCTGAACCTTGACATAGTGACAGAGTGATGCAAAAAAAACTTACAGAAAATCTCCTTTTGTCGCCGTTTCATCTTCTCCAGTGCATTTAACATGGAGGAAATGAACCCCGGCGTTTTAGAAATGTTAATGTGTGTTTAAACCGAGCACAGATTAAAATAAAAATAAGCACATTTTCCCTAACTGGATTATTTTTACATCTACTGCTACTGCCAGGTCAAACAACTTTCATTCTTCTCCTGAAAAACATCTCTGTGTTCCCTGCATTCCTCCGAGGCACATTCAATAATTCATTCATGCCAGAAAGTTCATGTCTATTTTGAGAGAGCATTGGGGGGGGTTGGAAAAATTATCCCCCTCCACTTTCCCCACTAACCACCAGAAGCTGGCTGCTTATTTGAGTTTAATGGGAGGAATTCGTGAAGAATCTAAACAAACAGAAACATCTTTGTCACGCTCTGCTCAGCTGACTGTCAGGTGCAGCTCCTGTGCGTTACAAGGATTTCTGCATCTCCTCCTGTTTGGCAGTTTTCCTAATCTTGTGTGGACAACAGCAATCAAAACAAAGAAACAAGAGAAGGATTTGTTTCTTTGCCAAGGCATACGATATGGAGGTGGCAGGTACTGTAACTGTGTCAGTGTGTGACGGCAAACAGCGAGTCGACCCCTAATATGATCTTAACCCAGAGAGAGCTGTAAACTGAAGTCAAGTCTCGCCACAATATTATGATTAGGATTTAACGGATTTAGCAGGAAAGTATTTGCTCGGTTGACTATTCGGCACGTGCCCATATGTGCTGCCCCAGTTCCTGCCCCTGTCCTGTGGCACGTTTGACGAGCAGGAGCGTGTCACCTTGTGGCAGTAGTGGACGGCAGCTGTGATCTGTCTGAAGATGCTTCGGGCTTCTGGTTCTGGCAGTTGCTTCCTCTCCTGGATGTAATCGTACAGCTCCCCTCTGCTGGCGTACTCCATCACTATCACGATCTTGCCCCGGCTCTCGAACACTGTCCACACAGAACACACGGGGGATATTTTTGTCCAGTTTTATATCGTCACAGTGGATGTTTCATGTTTAAACATCCAGAAAATAAAAACTGAATAATTTAAGGTGGGATGTGTGACATTTTAAAACCTACAGCTTTAAGAACTGTTTAGTTATTTATTTGTTTACTTGCTGTCATCAACTATAATTTAAATGGTTTAAATCAAAGAAAAGGTTTCGCAAACGCTTGCAGCTAGAGGTGGAAATATTTTTGTCTGTGTTTGTGAGTATATGCTGATCTGTTTGTAAAATATCTCATGAACATGGGGGGGTTCACGACCATCACAATAATTTCATCCAGTCTTAAATGACATGCAGGGCATGACAAGTCAGCTCTTGTCACATTTGTTGAATCACGTGCTGTAAATTTTCCTAGCTAAATTGTAGTGCATCAGGTAAATACATACACTTAGAAAAATGAAGAAATGTAGGTATGTCGTGTAATACATCCTAAAATTGTAAAATATCTGTTACTGTTGGAAAAAAAGGGGGGGGGGGGGTGGTAAAACTTGCAGGTAAACGGCACAAAGCAGGAAGCTACAGTATACAGGGATTTAATAAAAAAAGGGGGCATTTAGCATTAAGTCACAATTACTTTTGTTTTTGAATATGGATTATTGCAAACATTATCCCTTATCCCCAGGACATTTTTACAGCATTATACTGTCTTACCTTCATGGAAGCGTGTGATATTGGGGTGTCTGAGTGAAGAAGTGATCTCGATCTCTCTCTGGATGTGGATTCTGTCCAGGTCATCAGTAATCCGCTCCTTGCGGATTGACTTGATCGCCACCTTGGAATGGAAACATGCAACTGTAAAGACTTTCCACAAAAGACCTTTGTTCAACTAACACATGCACTGATCGATTTGTTAGTGGTTGGTTAGATATCGTTTTAGGAAATAATAAGTAACAAAAACACCCAATTTCTGTACAGACAGGTTTCAGCATTAGGTCATCAAATGAGACCTAAATGTTCAAATTCAAGTTTATTTTTATGTCCTCAGTTAACTTTTAATAAGCTTCCTGCATCACATGCAAAGTCTTCATTTAAACAAAGACATACCAGTGCACATATACTCCTAATGCACAAATAAAATCTCAGGGTATTAAAGGTGATTATGTGAGGTGTCCAATGAAGTGAGCACACTCAGAAGCAGAAGGATGACAGCTGCACTGTAAACTCTCTGCTTCCTTAATCCCAGGATCTCACTGTACCCAAATGTAACCCCCCTCCAACCCCAAAATACAAACATACACAAGCACCAAAACACACACCTCAACACGATAAGTCTGCCTGTCACAGAAATAACACCATATTAATACAAGAAGGAGGCAGACAAACAGGCACCTGACAGTCTGATTTAAAATACTCTGGACTAAAATACACAATGAGCAGCAGGAGCCTGAGAAGTGTGGAACAACAACAAGTCAGTTAAGGACATGTACTGTGTACGAGTGTGGCTGACATTCAAACACAGAAATGATCACACTGCAGGATGATCTGCTCAGCCCCCACAGGGTCCCATGTTGTCCTGGCCTCTTTACAAGGTCACAGACTGCCGCATTCTCAGCGGCGGGAAAAACATCTACGAGACACTGGAGGACACAATTCACACGCTCCGTCAACTGCGGGGCTTATGCAACGCAAAACACTCGCCAGTGAATTCCTGAGACTGGCCTGACCTTCCACAATTGATGAGGTCGCTGTGTAATGAAGGAAAATTGTTGCTTTTTTGGGTTTGCGTCTTTTTTTAAAATTAATCTCAAGGCATTTTCAGGATATTTTCCCACAAACTCAGTCACTCCAGGCCAGGCTGTTCCTTCAAGGCCAGAGATTGGGTGCTGGGTATGAGTTTGAAACACATGCTGTATATTTAGTAGTTATCAGCTGAATGATGCTTGTCCAGAGTTGGTAAGCCAAAGTGACATTCTGACCTAAATAGCTGAGCAGTGTGAGGAAAGATAGGGAGGGAGCTAGAATGGAACTCAACAAAGAGCTGAAGTGTTTTTAAATTCTTTCATCCCAGTAAGTTACATAACAGTTGACCAGGTAAAGTTTTAATGTATTCTTTTTTTAAATTACTGCAAAAACTCAGCAGAAAGAAAAATGAAAGGTTCCAATCTTTAGGAATCAGACAGGATGATGGTAAGTAAATATAGGTCAACTTTTTTTGTTTTTTTACAATAAATGTAACACTTTAATACTCATACACAAAATTTAGGAAAATAAAGTAAAAAAAAAAAGAGATTACCTGGAAGTTTAGGGTTATTTGCTTGAAACAACAACAATGCATCATTCATAAGTACAATTTGCTCATCCTGTAAAAA
>JARVJO010000024.1:12085661-12118332 GCA_031762555.1 Cynodonichthys magdalenae
CGGAGGCTAGCAGCCCAGCGATGTTGCGGCGTCCTGCTCTCAGGTCCGGAGGCTAGCAGCCCAGCGATGTTGCGGCGACCTTCTCTCAGGTCCGGAGGCTAGCAGCCCAGCTATGTTGCATCTCCCTGGAAGTTTAGGGTTATTTGCTTGAAACAACAACAATGCATCATTCATAAGTACAATTTGCTCATCCTGTAAAAATGCTAAATTTAGCCATACAGACTCATTTTCATCTGCAGTTCTTAGCAGGTTGATGGTAAAAAGTGAAGCCTATGATTTAATAACTCAGCCCTGGGGTCCAATGCGAGTCTGAACTCGTTCCTACCTGTGCTACAGATGATTGAAAGCTTGTTATGAATGAAGTTCAACATAAAGTTATCTATTTTTTTTTCTCTAAAAGTAACATGTCTTATCCAGCCAATTAAATATAAGCCTCTCTGGAAAGTAATAATTAAAGTCTGACAAATATTTCTAAATAAAACATTGTTTGTTTTAGTAAAGTTGGCTTAATTGGTTGATTTATTTTGGTATGTCACAGTGGATGCAAGGAGAGATGCAATAACATCACACAAACCACTAATTTGACTGAAATTTAATCAGCTCAGGTGTGACCAATGTGGAGTTTTTAATTCAAAGAAGTCAGCTTAAATAACAGGCAAAATGATGGATCAAATAATAAATTGAGTAAGGAGTTAAAGTTAAATGTTCTCTATTTCATTTCCCAGCAAAGCCACAATTCTACTCCTTCAATATGAATAAAAAAGTGGATTATAAATGGAGGTTGCTCACTCATCGTGTCATTTTAAAAAGAGTCACCTATGTGTGGCAGAAGCGTGAGAATGCATTTCCTTTTATGATTTCACTCTGTTGTGAGCCAATATCAAAACTTTCCATAGTTGCACACAAGGTTGTGATAATGATTCTAAACCTGTCGTTTGACAAATGTAGGAAACATAAGCAGCTACTGCATGACTCATTAGAGAACAAGTGAGGTAGAGTGGCCCACAGGCCGTGTTGTGAAAGTACAGACGACATGGAGGTACAATTTGTACAAAAAGAGGCACAGCTACAGTAGAAAAACAATGTTTCTTTGCTCTTCTCCATCCTCTTCATCTAACTGAATGAGCTCCAGGGTTTTGATTGTGAGGAAACACAAAACTTTACACATTTGAGCAATAACAGGTTTTTTCAAAGCAAATGTGTGTTAGAAGCCATAATGAGGGATGATAATGTTTTTTTTTTCAAATATGTTCCCGCAAATACACAAATATGCATCCCAAGAGTCATTAAAGCATCTGTAGGAGATTTAGCGGTGGGATTACTTCGGATCCTTGCCAAACAAACCCTGGGCCTCACCACTCAACTAAACACAGAACTTTAAGTTGTTCCTGTCGTATCCAGGAGCTGTAGATCTGTGCCATGTCTTACTGATGGGGAACTGGACCAAAACAAACAGAGGCACTGAAGCTGAAATCTGATTTCTGTTTCTTTAATCTGCCTTAACTGTTTTGCTAGACTAAAAAAGAAAAGTTCTATAAGGCAGGATTTGGACATATTGTGTTTTCGTGACAAAGTCCTTTAGTTATTTTAATTTAAAGAACCCAAACCTGGTTATTGATGTTTTTGTTTAACTGATATCATGGTATTAGACACTGACACTCATTTAGAACAGACAGATCTGTCACCTTAACTGCGAGTGACAAAGAACAGCTTAATTGATGAAGTAATTGCTGGAAAAACACAGGTTGTGAATCAAATTGAAATTGTTAATTTAATATCAGAGCACATTTTCTTCATGACCCAGATTTGAAGACAAGTGCAGCCCTTCCATTTTATTATTTGCATTAGTTGTGTTTCAACCCTCACAGAACAACAAAAACAAGCTGCTGGGAGATTTCTCAGGCAGTTTTTTGCTCATTTTGCTCTTTAAAAGCACCTCCTTTCCCCCTTTGCTCTAAAAACCACATCTTCCTCCACCTCCTCACCAAACTCAGACAACAGGCCCCTGGCCTTGTTCCCAAAAATAACGTCCGTTTTGTTTTAAAGAATCCTTGGTATGCACTGGCTAATGGCTCGAGGAATTCAACTCTCCCCCCGCACCCCTCCCTGCATCCTCATCACATCACATAGTTGCTCTCATCTTTTTCCATGTTCTCCCTTCAACTCTTTCACTTCCTTCTTCACAAATCACACGAAAAAGACTTTAAAAAGGTCATCCGTGTTATTCAAAGATGATCAACTTTTAGTCACGTGTTGCCCAGATGTTGGCTTTGAACACCTCTAAAAATAAGAAATAAGAAAACGATCATTCCTTGAAGGAATGGTTATCATCCCTGCCAACTTTGAGACTTTTAAACTAACAGAATCTTATGATGAGAAATCACATAACTGTAGCCATTTTGATCTATCCTAAAAATATTTCTGCATAATTTTACATAATATGGCGAGGAGTATGTACTATAAATGACTCTCAGCTGCCACCTTACCAAATTTTTATAACATTATTTATAAAACTGATGGAGTTACAGACATTTTTGTGTTGGCTGTTATGTGGCAAACACCTGATTTGGATCGACTCCAGATGTTAGTCAGTTGTACATGTAGATCTAATGAATGCTTTCTGTAAGTTTCTTTAAACTCCCTCCAGTGGTTTGCAAAATATTTTTCTAACAGACAGACACATGAACACACATACACAGATAGAGGCAAATACAATATCCCATGCATTTCATGTCTGTGTGCTCTTGTCAGTGTTTATGACTTGTAGTGAGGGGGGTTCAGACTGAGGCTGAAGGAGGTCTGTCGTGTTGAATTTTATCCCTTTGTTCAAGTGCTGAGGGAGTCAGACTAAAGGCATCTCAGCTGAGCAGAACAGGAAGCACAAACTGAGTTCACCATCCCAGACACACTCACACATACGCACACACCAGCCATCTAAATAAATTAATAAGCAACATGGAGACAGCTGAGCTTAAACCATGCACTTCAGTTTCTTATCTCCATCTCACTATCCAACAATATTTTATTTATTTCATATTTTATAATTTAGTTGAAAATGATCCAAACCATGACTCACCGTTCTCATGGTGGCTTTCTCCACCGCCTTCTTAACTTTCCCATAGGTGCCTCTGCCCAGGGTCTCCATCACCTCGTACCGGTGCTTCAGGGTGTGCTTGTGCTGGTGCTTCTTCACCTCCACGGGCGCCTCGGTGTCTGCGCCTCCCCGTCGCCTGTCCGCGCTGCAGGGCGGCCGGCTGTCCATCTCGCCCCGCTGGCCGCTGGACGCCGCGTCCTGCAGACGTCCGAGCTCGGAGCCGCGGCTGGTGCTCACTGCGCCTCCTCCGCCGTGCGCCTCGCGTCTGCCCATCCTCCGGAACGTCCGGCGCGTCACCTTGTCAGGAGCAGCCCCGAGTGAGCTCTGTGGGGGGAGCAGCGCCTCGAGATGCCCATGTAGAGAGGAGGGGACGTTAAAGCGAGGATGTGCTTGGAGTGGAAATAAACTCGAAGAGACTCGTTTGTTTCATGCTGGCAGCATCAAGTCTTTTCTCAGTTCTGAGCGCAACAACAGGAGGGATGAGAACTACAAGAGGGAGGTGGAGCAAACACAGCAGCATCCAGGCGCGTCACCGACATGTTATTCTGACTAACACAGGGGAGAAGGAAGCATGCACAGGATGTCCTGTCCTACCAACCAGATTCAACCTAAATCCAGCTCATCACTCAGATTTATATTTATAGATGCTTTACCAGGCCGAAAAACATCCGTTTATAAAACAAGTAGGTTTGAAACAGAGACTTTGAAATCACTAAAATAGCCAAAAACACTGTGACATGACGAAATGTAGGAATTTTTTCCAGCACATAAATAGATTAATTAACCTAAGTGACCACATTAGGTATAAAAAGTTATCCCTAAACGTGCAAGCAGCTAAGATTAAAGTTTTAGCTATGTGAGACACTTTTTGATTTTACCCGTATTTTACTAGTATTTTATATTTTCCACAGCTGATAAACATAATTCAAAAGGCCCTCTCACACTATTACATTTTAGAAAACTTATGCTGACTTATAAAAATTTTGTTAGGAATGAATTACCGTTTTTGTTCAACTCATTAGAATTACAGTATATACATCCAAAAGGCTTCCAGTTGTTTTTTTTTTTTCATCTTCAATGTAGACATGTTGGAAAAAACTTCCATAAACTGGCCTTTTATCTGATTTGTTATAGTGTGACAGGGCTTATAGCACTGTGATGGTCTGTTTTTTCAGTAGTTTTCTGTTTTCTTGCCTCCCTGAGTTTCTACAATTTTGAACATTCAAGTAAATTTTCAGTTAGTCTCTGCTCCTCAGTCCGTGTGCAGTATTTACATCAACCTGCAACCGTGTTTCACCTGTCACAGCTGCAGCCACTTCTCTCATCAGTGTTCGCATGTCCTGTTCTGTACCTCCTTGAGTCTCCAGCATTGTGTCTTTGTTTTGTTCTGTAAGTTTTGTTTTAGTTCAAATAAAGTTTAACTTATTTTTACTTAAACTTCTTGAGTCAGTCTGCATTTCCTGGGTCCAAACTCATCCAACCGTGACAGTAAAACTCACTGACTGCAAATCTAGCTGACATTTAAAAATGACATTTGGACACAATGTTTTAATTTTAAGGGATTTACTTTAATAGCATTTACTAAAATAAATATAGTACATTGTGTCCTTCTTGTCAAATAATATGGCAATTTTGAAGAGACACTACAAACATAATCATTTTTTTTTCATTCTGCTTGACATGTTATTGCACAACCAGACGTCATGAGAGGCAATTCTGTAACTGTAGCCCACTGACAGCGCCACACATGTCTCTATATGTTTGGAAATGTTTCTGTGTGGCAAAGAATAGTCTTATTGTATGGGTGTAGTTTGATGTTTACAATAATTTAAGTTACCTTTAACACTCATAGAAGAAAAATAAGCTTCACTGCTTTAAATAAAATGCTGTTTGATTGCTTGACTACCTTATTTAATCATGGCTATAGCTCAAAACTGAAGCCTGGGTTTGACCAGAAACAACAGTCTCAATGAAACGTGCAGCACAGGTTGTTGGTGGAAAAACAAAATACCCCAAACAGTGCAGTCCTAATACACCATTGGTAACAAAAAAATCTGTTACGTAACAGAACATTCTCTTTATTACTCAGAGATGTGTTAAATCAGCAATGAGTGAAAAAAATTAAGCAGCTTAACCCAAAAACAAACCCATGATACAGCACTGAGTACACTCACACTGTTTTCCTTCTTAGTAAAAAACAATAATTTATCATTTGTTGTTCCCTGAGACTGGGTAAACAACCATATTGTGCAACACGGACATTGAGTTTTGTCATTTTGTGGCTGTTCTTGTTTCACCATTCCATTTGTTTTCATTTATGTGAAGGTTTCTAATTGTTTTATACCACTTTTATCTTGAAAACTTTCTTTTTTTTCTGTTTTGTGGCGATTTGTGTTTAGACCAGCTTTTCGTCACACAGAGCCAGTGAGGTAGTTGCGGTGGCACTGATTGGCCATCCCAGGCAACTCTTGTTGACGAGTCACTGTATGTGGCATTCAAGCCAAATTGAAAAGTACGATCAAAAGACTCATGGGTGCAAGATTTACTTTTATATTGCCAATCTAGCAGCCAATCAAAGTGCACCAATAATGTAAAGTTGATGTTGCTAATCTTATACTTTAAACACAGTAACAAACTGTTGACAATAAAAAAACTCAACTCCTTTGTAGAAACAGCTCCTAGAGCAGCATTGAAAGATTTGCAATTAATAAATGAAAAACCACAAATGCTGATTCGTAGTTTTTTTTTTGTAAAGACTTAAATGTTATATAACATTTAGTTCAATTTTTATTAATTTTTCTAAAATCTCATCTTCATTCATTGATCTCCTGTATCTCTGTTTGCTGAAATCTTTTCTTAATTGCGACTCATACTGTTAACGAGAAGATCCATGCCTTGACGATGACTACAATGATAACGTTTTTGTTTGTGTGTAAAAAAGAGCGAGAGCAAAAGAGTGAGAGAGAAATACTATGCATATGGGTTAGGAAAATTGTTGCTTTAGCACCAGTTACAGAAAACAAAATAGTTTTCTTTAAGTTCCCTTCAGAAAAAGCTTGGGCCATGTCTGGCTCCGCCCACTTTCACGCAAGGATTGATTTGAATTCCACTTACCTGTTCTGTATCAGTCATGATTCTTCTCAAAATGCATAATTATTATAGTGTTGTTTTCTCGTGTAAAGCTTGATTAGCATGAGGTTCTTACATGTAAAAATGCAGATTATAAAATTAGCTTCAGGTAGAACAAGACAGTACCCCAAAACAGGTCTTTAAAAATGTGCCTCCAAATGTGTTTTCTGCACATTGTAACGATGTTTCAATTGTCCGTGCTGCTTCTTTACTTGCTATGATGTTGCTGTGGCAGCTCATTTTTTACTAATTGCTTCCATTCCTCCAGTTCTTGGCTGCTTGTCTGACCTACAGGGATGCCGGTGGTCCACTGGGAGCTGATCGCTGCCCTGCTGGTTGCAGGAAACCACATCCTGCAGACGCTCAGACTTGGAGCAGTGGCTGATGTTTGCTTGGCCTCTTCTGTTACACAAGGTTTTTGCAGTGTGACCTTCTGCCTTTAAAGAAAGTGTGTCAAACATGTTTATTTGTTTCTTATTCACCACATTACTCCACCAGGCCTGAATCTTAAATAAAAAAAAGCCAGGAAAAGTTGTTGACGTGAAGGTTTATCATACACTTTAATTATAAGTCAGTGAGCTTTTTAAAATCAGCAAATTAAAAGTAAACAACTAAAGCAATGACATGGAAAGAGCAGAGCACACTTGTTTACAGTACAAAGCATTTGAATCAAGACTTTAAAAGGGTTAATGTGGGTAAGGTGACATAAGAGAGACTAATCTGTTCACAACACATGGAGACGTGAGTCGGGCCTCCGTGTCCCGGTCCCAGCAGTCCGTCAGGAGCTCCTTAATCGCAGAGCCCTATAAAGTTTAACAATTATTCAATTTTACTGTTGTTACATAACTAAAACATGTTCATGTGTGTGCAAAAGCAAAGCCTCTATAATAAATACCTGTGGTAGCGTCCCCCAGTGATCAGGTATGGAGGGCCTCTGGTCCATCTCAGACACGTACAGAAAGAGTCTCTCCAGAGTCACACTGGCTTCCAGCTCCAGCTGATAGGGCAGCAGACGCTGTGGAGCTATGCCACCTGCAGATGGAAGCACACATTAACAAATTCATTTTGGTCTTCATTTTGCAGTAGATGTCTTTGCAGTACTGGAAATGAGGCTTAGAAATTTTAAATGATGTCTCAGCATCAAAAATAAATCTGAAGTTGTTGATTACTACCTTTAAAAACTAAAAGAAACCCCACTGACAGCTTTTTGGGGTGTTTCTTTTGACCACAATATGCTTAAAAACGCTGACTAACCCTCGAATAAATCCGAGCAGCGCATCCATATCTCCCACAGAATAAGCCCCAAGGCGTAGATGTCCCCCTGCATGAGAAAGGAGCTGCTGTTCAGGTTTACGGAGCCGTCCAGGACTTCAGGAGGCGTGTAGTGCAGCGTGCCGAACTGAGCCTGACCCTGCAGAAATTTGACACTCTGTCTTTATACGTTGTCGATGTCCATTGTGCTTTTATTTCACTTTGTCTCACCTTCAACTTTGTCACATGGTTCTGCCAGAAATGATAGCCTGAACAAAACCGCAGAACGGTGGAGGAACCGAAATCACAAAGAGCACAGGTACCATCTGCTTTCACCAGAACATTGAAGCTGCTCAGGTCTCTGTGGGCCACAGGAGGTTTGTGCACACCTGCAATAAAACCCTACTCTTTTACGAAGTTTCTCGCTTAAATCTGCAGTTTGAAAATTGTTGTTATTGACAAATAAAAGTTGACGTGATCAGTAGGTGAGCACTCTCACTGTGATAAATCCTGTGTGAGGATGAGCTCACACACAGCCTTATTTCTGTGTGAAATTGCTACAAGACACCAAATTTCGGTGGTGTGGAATTTTGGTCAGTACCATGGCTGAGGAGGTCAGAGTGGAGATAGGAAAGTCCCTGCGATAAGGACTGGCACAGCTTCAGTGACATCATCCAGCTGCTGGTGTGTTTACACAGGAAGGAATGAAGAGAACCCTGAAGTCAAAGAGACAGATTATTCACACACTAACATTTGGCTCCACATACAGCTTGATTAGAAACCAGAAACATAGTAAACATTTTTGTACTTCTTCCGTATACGTTTAATATGAATTTCTTGAAAACAAAATTGTTTACTGACCTGAAATAAAAAACAACCATTTATTCAGTGTAATGTGATTAAAAGCTAGTAAAGTGGCAAAGTTTTGTCTGTTAGCAAAATATATAATGAATCAGAGGTCAGATTTGTTCGAAAGCCTCAGACAATATTCACTGGAGACACATCTACAGCTGACAGCCTTTTGGAGTCAGTCCGATTTAAGGCAGCCCCTAAATGTTGGAGTCAACACTATCTGTCTGTTAGCAAAATATCACATGAACCAGTTGACTAATTTTAATGAAAGTTTCAGAGTTACTATTGAATGTCCATTTAAACCTACGGTAATTAACTGTTGCAATCAATCCAGTTTTAAATCAAACTTAGACACCACGCAAATGGCAACAATTCAGTCAATTTTAGAGACTTTAAGCTATTTGGTGTGGTAGTATAGCTGAAAGTCATTCAGCTCATATTTTCATATTTTATGGGTATGATCAAAAAAGCTAAAACTTTTCCATTTCTCAGCTAATCTATTTCAGTCTTACTGTAGTTTTTAGTCTCTGATAAGTTCTAAAGTTATTATCTGTAATATTGTATATGTATGTTTTATGTATTTATTACATATAGAGTGATATGCTTTGGGTCTTTTAATACCAATACCTTGTTTAATTACAAAACTTGTCTTCCTTTAGATCTATTCAGTTTGTTTCCAACATGAATTCACCAGCAAATCATCGCTCTGTAGCTCAAAGTTAAAACATTCTATCCTAAAGTTAACATCATAACAAAGATGTCTCTTACAAATTCAGCATACTGTAGAACAATGATCCAGCTGCCATCATCTGGTTTCCTCCCAGCGCCCAAGAACTGAACAATCCCGCTGTGCCCCATCAGTGGCAGCTCATAAATTTCCTTCTCTGTAGTGAACTTGTGCTTCTGGCCTGCAGAGTACACCTTCACAGCCACCACAGAGTTCTTGTACCTCCCCTGAAAAACAGTTGCAAAGCACCCACGGCCCACAACCTGTAGGGTGAATAAACAAAATTAACAGAACCAAAGATCACAGGACTAAGCACCATAATGAAGATGGACTGGTAGAATTTAAATCCATTTTAACTTTTGGGGTTTACCTCCTGTAGTTCAATGTCGGTGATGTTGCTCTCGGAAGCTTTTGTTTGACAGGAACATGATGGCTGGATGTTGCAAGACTGTAGATTCTCCTCTAAAATAAAATGTGACATGTATCACATGCAGTCTAAATATTTTTATTAAAACTAGTCTGACTAAATGATGACTGAAATGTTGGGGAAAGAGAAGGGAATAGAGTTCTATGACACAGATGAAAAGCAAGCTCAGTTAAGAGGAGAATAAAAACGACACAAGATTAGAGGCATCAGGAGAACTTCACATTTATACAGGTTTAAAAGGTACTGAGTATTTTCCAGAAACATAGTTCAATTATATACCACAATCAATCAAGTAACTATGTTACCTTCAGTTGTTATGAAAATGCTGCATATATTAAAAATAAATTTGACTTTGCATCATAGTCTATCTAAACACCTTGAACTAGCTAGCGTTTAATTAGCTCCACACGGCTACCACAAGAGATTCAAGGATTTCCCTAACATGCATGAATGAATCAAAGCAACATTCTGGGTATGTTTTTGATGAGACGATGACATTATATAATATAAAGCTCAAAAAAGTCGATTATGCTTAAAAAAACAATCACACAGAAATGTTTTTATCTCTGTTTTTATCTCATTCCTAAACATGTGAAACTTTAGGTCACCTGTCACTTTATTCCATCTGTGCATTTTATTTAAATGCATTAACTTCATCTCCTCTTACATCTTATATGGCACCTTTTTCACCTAACCGTACTGTTGATATATTTTGTTTTATTTTATACTGTATTTATTCTGGTTTTCTCCAGAGATTTTATATTTTATTGTATTCTAGTGTGCTTATCTTATTATTATTTTGTTCTTCAATTATTTTTACTTGAACGGTTGCAACTGTACTGACTGTAATTTCCCATAAGGATCAAAAAAGTATTCTGATTCTATCAGGGTGTTAAAATGTCACTTTTTGACTAATGTGGCAATAATCAGTTAAATGCTTTTGAAGTATATAATGTTCATTGATTTATTTGGTCTTTGAGTTACATAAAAAAGTACCAGAGACTGGTACAATAACATCTTGTTCAGTGAAAAGGAGTTTTGGATCACTAAAAAATGGTTCTTAATTTTTGCATAATCAGGTTTGATAACAAACTGAATTCAGCAGAAAACACACCTTCATTTTGGTTCTTCATCTTGGCTGAGGATAAAAACAGAAATTAAGAACAACCAGTCTACTCACATTTAATATAATCATAAAAAAGATGCAATAAGTCAACATGAAAAGAAAAATGCATGACGTTTCATGGTTACAAAATAAATAAATAAAAAATCTCTTACTTTTCACTTCATGGAGTTTTATCCAGCTCATTGCAATAATTATGATGCAAATAGAGGAGAGAACCACGACTATGACTGTTTTTGTGGCTTCAGCTAAAAGAAAAGGCATAAAGGACAAGACACTGAACCAACTCTGGAACGTTTTGCGATTAATGACATGAATGGTGGTTCTGTTTTTACCAGCTGCCTCTTCTGAACATACCTGCAGTGTAAGAGTGTGTGTGCAGTGTCTGCTCTCCTGCTGGAGTCCATGTAATGTTGCTGTTGCACAGGTCTGTGTTGCACACACACCTGATGAAGGAATTCCTGAAGTGTTTTTGGGTCTTGCAGGTTTCTTCCGGGCAAAACTCATTTTCTAACACATTACAAGCTGAAACACAAACCGGTTAAAACAGACAAACGACACATAATGTGTTACAAAACACCAAAACAGGTGCAATTTGTCACACACATTTGTGACATTTTAAAAGTCAGACTTCTGCTTCTGACTCAGGGTTCTGATCCTTTCTTACCAAGCGTTTCAACCTTCAGCTGCTCATTTTTTATCTGGTAAATGGCCTCACAGCAGCTGGTGTTTTTACAGAGTTGCACATTTGCATTCACATCACCAGAAGCAGTGTATTTCAGATTTGTCTTGTTGTTCACTTGGAAAGCACACCATCTTCTGTGAAGCACAGACTGCTGGGGGAAGAACAAAAAGACACAATCTGGGGAGAAAACGAAAGTCAGTTTTTGGGGTTTAGTTGTTCTGTTCAAGGTTTGAACAAGCAGTGATGAACTTGTTAGAGACTTTTTGTGGTTAAGGATAAATAAACATTGATAGTATTTGTTAAAAACTTGTCTCATAAATACAAGAAATTGAAAAACCACAAAATATTCAGAAAACATTACCTTATACTGTAAAAGTTACTTTATAATTCTTTAAAAGATTCTTAAAATTCTACAATTTTAGCATTTAGATTCAGAAATGTTTTTGAGAATCACCTTTTTATTTATTTCTGAGTTGAAAAGAGACTGTTCACATAATATGAATAATAGATTATTTTAATGAACCTTTAATGTCAAATTCAAATACTGTTTTAAAAATCATTAGAAAGTGGACATTAACATACATTAAAGTTTCATATTAAAGTTCTTTATAATTATGGAGCAGTGAATTAGGTTCAACATATCGTGTAGATTTCCACCTTCTGCAACAATTTCAGTTTATTTCGTTAATATGTATTTATCTCAAACATGTAGTTAAAATAAACCAGTGTATGCACACAAGCATACACATATACATACATACACCGTTACACAAGTTATGATTATTATACTATAAATATTATTTAATAATAAATTCATAAGCGTATATTTATACAATATCCCCAGATAGTATTTATACATTTAAAACACACATTTATAGAAAACATTACCAAAAAGTCCATTTTTTAACTATCCTTAACCTATTAAAGCTTAGTTGTAACTGCTCTTATATTTTGTAAGGGTTACACTCATTTATTGATTTATCAATATTATTTTACAGTTTTATGTTATACTCAAACTCTTTAAGAGTTGTATTTGTCATTGGTTGCTTAAAATTTGAATTCCTTCTTAAAGCTAATCCCGCATCTTTTAACTGTATAGCTAGTTTAATTCTATAGCTTTAAATAATAGTTGAGCAGTTTTAAATTTGATCAGGTCTATACATTTTAGAATATATGATTTTAAGAAAAAAAAACATTTGTATGAGTTTGATATCCTGTAAGGTTCATAAATCCAACAGCTTATATTTTTTTGTATATTGCATAAATTTTGCATGCTACTTCTTCAATAGAATAATGCAGATGTGAAACAACAAGAGCGTTTTTCTATTTAAAGCGTACCTGGTTCTACCAATTATTCCTATTGGTTTTGCAACTTTGAACTCCTTACTTTGAACACATGAGATAGATACAACTTCAGGAAACAACACTCAAATACACATTCCAAATTTACATGATCAATGTCCAGCTTAATATCTATACATTTTCGGATTCCCAAAAAGCATTATTTTAGACTTATTTACATTTAGAGATAACTTATTTTCAAGAAATCAAAATTTTATTTCATGCATTTCCTTTTCAATCATTTCAAAAGCTGCTGCAAGTCATCCCCTGTGCACACAATAATAAACACAAATACAATGCATTTGCAAGTCTTTGCCAACAAATCATCTAATTATACTGAAAAACTCTCCGAGCAATCAAATAATTCACATTACAAACAAACAGAAACAGCTAGAAGGAAATACTCAGATTATAGTGAGAAGTTTAGTTTACTCACAGACATTAAGAATCTGCAGCCCCCTCGGTCTCATGATTGCAGTGTCCAGAGTGGCACAAGCTGAAAGTATCGTTTCTGGGAATGTGAGAGGAGTTTCCCACGTTTGCATTCATCACTCCCACAAACACACCTGCTGTGCTGAAGGACACTTCTGGTCCTAAATCTGATTAGTTCAGTTACTCCCATCCTTTCTTTGCTATGATCATCATCAAAGTCTCAGGTTAGCAGCTTCCTGTCACATCAGAAAGTCAGAGGCTTATGTTTTCATTTTTTTAAGCAACAAATATTGTGAATATTGTTTAATAGTTTAAGACTAAACTTAAAAAGGGTAAAACTGAAAGAAACATAAAAATTAGTCTGACAAAAGACAGCATATGCATTTGTGTGAATGCTAAAAGAATACTTACACTCTTTTTTTTCTTTTTTTTAACGTTTTTGTAACAATCTAGCTTTTTTGGCATATTTTAGCCATCTGTATATCAAAACATTCAGCTCAGTCAAGAGAAGGATGTATTCCTTTATTTAACTTTTTTACTTTTCAATTTATTTAACTTTTTTCACAAATTTTACCAATATAAATAACTGAGATCTCTCCAATTCACAAAAAACATTGTTCTCTTTTAAATCTGTTTCAGCACACTTGCTTTATGCTAATTTTTGTTTTTAACTATTGTTATGATTCTATTAGCCAGAGTTTTACTAGTTTTAGCTTGCATTTTGACTTTTATCCACTGTTTTGGGTTCAAATATTGAAATGTCTAAGCGGAAATACAGAGTTTCTGCCAAGAACAACAAGTGATTATAACCTAGTAGCAGGTCAACTGCTGGAAGGTTAATTTTAGCACCTTTGGGTTGGAGCAGGACTATTCAGCTGACAGCCTGCTGGCCACATCCGGCCCTCAGGTGACTTCAATCTGCCAATGAAGCCCCCCCCCCAGCCTTAATTATTGATGCACTGCAGGATCAGAGTTAGCTCAAACATTCTTTAACCATTAATAAAACATGGTGTGAAAGTACATTTACCTGAGCTTTGCATACATACACAGTGTACTTAGTATATAGAGTAGTTAATTTAAGAGTTATTAAGCATGCATAAACAATGAGTATGTTGGTTTATAAAGTAATTAACCTTTATGGCATAATAAAGGTGTTTATTTACAGATTTTTAATCCTTATCTAATGATTTTTTCAATGTTAACTAGACATTTATTAATGATTAAGTAAGACTAAATAAGATGTAGTTATTATAAAGTATTACCAAAAATACTTGACAAGAATTAATTACTTGAGGGAAAGAGGGAAGTTAAGTCAACCATGCTTATTCTTATAATGCAGGGTGATGTACACAATAAAAACAAGTTAATTCAAATAACTTTTATTTCAGTGTAGTTACTTTTATTTGCTCAAAATCTATTGTTATATTTACTTGTCATTTGAAGCAACACATTTTATTGTTGATGTAAATTTTTAACATCCTCTTGTGTACAGGAACATTTTGTAAACTGATGAGAGCTACACAAAGTAAATACAAAAAGGGGAAGGGGACATTGTATTACCGGTAAGTGTGATTTGTAAAATGCAGTTCATAATTTAAAATTTGCATGCATTTTATTGTTTTAACTATAAATAAACAATACAGATAATTACTTTAAACATAAAGCTATAACATTTGGATAAAACTGTTGAAGATGCAAAGTCTGTACAGTTACTTTCTACACACGTGATTGGAAAAAAGTTTCTCCCATGCAGTCAATAAAAGTGTGTTAGGGTGTCAGGAGGTCTCGAGGGTTGAGATTAGCAACCAGACAGACATCATAGCTGTCGTGCAGGGCTGCTCGTCTCTCCACCACTGTCCACACATTGTCTGTGGGGTCCAGTTCCAAAATCTCCTTGGTAATGATCTCATGACGACCTGCAGCCACATGAGAAAGTGTGTTAGTATTGACTAATGTTCACAGAGTGATTAGTTTGAATTCCTGAGCTCTGATGCAAACATGAAGCCCCATGGTTGTGCAGCAGGAGGAATCTGGACATGGGCATCTCATTGACATGAGGCTGTAGCAAAAAACCAAAAATGCTTGGTAAGTAAAGTTGCTGCTAAATAAGAAGTGACACTCACCAGCTCCTTTGTAGTATCCACAGAGATAAAGCTTCCCCTCCATCACTCCAGCGTTCGAGGCATTGGTTCGAAGGGAAAGCATGGATGTAGGAAGAGTGGGTCCGGTTCTCCAGCTGTCTGTATCTGGGTTGTAAATCTCCACCGAGCTTAGAGAGCGACGTGACTGTCCACTGTCCTCCCCATCACATCCTATACCACCTGAAAACGCACAAAAGTTTTCTGTTCCCACACACAGCCATTATTTGGATATTTTATGCTGTGTTCTTGCAGACTGACCAATTATGTAGATTTCTCCACTGAGGACAGCTGTGCCACATCTGTATCTGGAGTGCTTCATCCTGGCACACTCTGTCCACGTGTCTTTGCTGGGGTCAAACTGAAACATGCGGTTGCTCAGTTTGTCAGGCTCATCGTCCGGCTGATCCTGAGCAAGACGGGAAAAAGAAGCAAGATTTACAAACAAAAACAATCACAAAATGTTATTTATTTTTTTCTCAATCTAATATCTTCTAAACTACAGAAAATATTTTAATAAAACTCACAGAAAGCAATCACTATATACATCTAAAAATTAGGGATTCAAGATATATCGGCATTAATATCAGTATCGGACGATATTGGTCATTTTTTAGAACATCGGTATCGGTCCAATATGTAAAACTGGGCGGATGTTTACATCCGATATTGATTTCCCACTTTTTAGCTTTATGTTTCTGTTTTGGAAGGGGAGATGGTTGGTTGAGCAGCATCTGTTTGATCATGATAGTGATATTGAAGCTGCGTAGCCAGGAATAACTGAAGTAGGGAGCCATGTCAGAGGTCTGGTCATTTATTTACGGTATCAAAAAAAGACCCAAGTGTGTTTGTGCGTATATGTATAATATAATTTTTGTGTTTGTGTAATATCGGTATTTATTGGTTATCGACCATAACAGCAATAATTATATCTGATATCAATATTGGGTGAAATTTACATATCGGTGCATCCCTACTAAAAATTATTATTTTTTGGAGTTGCCCCAATTATAGGTTGCTGCAGGAGGCTGACCTTCGGAAACACAAAAATGACAACAATTCAGTCAATTTAACAAATATAGACTAAAAAAAAACCAGATGTAGTGGATTTAATTAAAAAAATATTTGTCAACTAGTTCCAGTCAACTGAATGTAACATGTACCTAAATATAAAGGAAATGTGTTACTTTTACTCAATTCAGGTGACATACATTTTTAAAGTAAATCCACTAAATCTGTTTTAAAATTTATGTGGTAGTGGCTGAGCATAATTTCCAACCCATTCTTCAAGCACTATGCATTGAGCAATAAACTTTGGTTTTAACTGTTAGTGTCAAACATGTCTGCTTGCGAAAAGGTCTTATTGGCTAACTGGATGGATGGATGGATGGATGGATGGATAGATGGATGGATGGATGGATGGATGGATGGATGGATGGACAGTGTTTAAGGAAGCTTTTTGAAGGTAACTGGAAGTATGTCTCCAACTGATTACCTTTTGGAGTCACCCTAATTAAAGATACACAACACAAATAATTGACATTAGCAAACATAAAAACATCCCTAACTCAGTCAATTTTAGAGACATTGATCTGAATTTTGGTTTGGTAATACCCGAGAGTCTTTTCCAACACATACTTATAGATCCACACATTTCATTGAATCGTTAAAAGCATAAAAGCTAACATAACAGCTAAAAACAACTTAATATACATCATTCACCAAATGTCTACCCCATAATTTGTATTAAACAAGCAAAATTAACTAAGTCATGTTTTGTTGCCAGTAATTTAGAGCAAGTTGTTTACATTTGAATATATATGACATTTTGGAAAGTCTCAGTGCCTGACATATACTGAATGCGTAAAATACACCTGGACTGGAAAGAACATCTGAGACCCTGAGACGTTTGTCTTCTTCTGAAAAGAAACAAGCAACTAATGCTAAAAGGTTCACCAATGCTAGTGGTGGAAAGCATTAAAGCGCAAGATGGCTGTAAGGTCATATCCAGATGAGCCAAAATATTCTGAACTAACTGAAGAAATTTCTGACCTGACAGTAACTGATTGTTGAATTTATTTGCTCTGTTCTAAAGCAGTTTTTACAACATTTAATCATTATGTTTTTACAAGTACTAGTAATAGAAAATATGTATGCCAGTAGCATACATATTAAAATAAAAAACGCTGAAAAGAAAATCACACATTTTGACATTATGGCTTTAACTGAATCAACACTACGTTCATCTACAGCACATTTACTTCTTGCTTCCTGTACCTGTGGGGTCCAGCCCCCCAGCACATAGAGATGCTCCTGCAGACTCACAGTGCAGTGGCAGGCTAAAGGAAGAGGTAGAGGAGCGAAGCTGAGCCAGCTGCCTCCTCTCTTCAGTGACCATCTTGCCACACTATCAGTGATCATGTAGTGATTATGAACCTTCATCTGACCACCCATCAAGTACAGGGCATCCCCTACCAACCCTAAAGCATACATGTCTCTGTAGGGAGCAGAGCACACCTCCACCCAGGTCTTCTCCTCTGAGTTCCCATACCTGTAAAATAAACAGGGAATCAGACAAGGAGCTATTTGGAAATTATATCTCTGAGAGTAGATTCAAACCTGTAAAAATCAAGCCTCCTCCTCCTTTGCTGGTCTTCTGACTCCACAGCCACCAACACGTTATTGTCTCTGGTCACTGCTCCTGCTGTGATCTGCCCCTTCCCTCCAAAGTCTCTCAGCGGAGAGGGGATGTAGTAGATCTTTCTCCCACGAGGAGCAAAGCAAAAACTCAGGTCAGCATGTCCTCCACGCCGAGCAGGAACACCCTCCGTGTTCACTCCACCCAAACAGAGCAGAAGGTCCGTCGTCTCCATGCCGTATCGAAGAGCTGGGCGAGGTGGGGCCGATGCCTCGCAGAGAGCTGAGGTCTGGAGCGCAGCATCAATCATCCCAAAGCACTCAGAATCCCTCAGCAGCACCTAGAGGTTCATTCATCAGACATAAATAAGCCTAATAGTCTTATTTTTGTGACAAATATTAGCAGCTTCTCTCCCATTCCCCATCTCACCGGGTTCTTTCTCCTTGCTTTTCGGAGAAATCCAGGATCTACAAGCTCCAGTCGCACTCGCCTCAGTAACTCCACAGCCTGGGCTTCGCTCTGAGGGTCATTCCTGCGCCTTTCCACCCAGTGCAACACCAGCTTCAGCACTACCTCCTCCTGGGATACGTTGAGGTCATCTGAGGCCAAAAGGTCTCCAAGGTTTTGGGCATCAAGCTCCAACAGCTCCTCCTCATGACAAACCTTCAGAAAGCAGAACGAAGGAGGCAGCATTAAAGAAGAGCAGGAAATAGAGATGAAAAAGAGGAATGAATACAAAACTAAAGGCAAAACTTGTGATGAGAAAGGATGTAGTTAACACCACTGACAGTTTTAATTATTTCAAACAAGGTTTTGATGACTAATATATTAAGAGAATTTAGCACTGTGTGTATGGCAGGCCATTTTAACATAAAATTTATTCTAAAAATGAGTTTTGACAAGGAACAACTACATTTTGACTATCCTGAATGGTAATTTAAGATATACTGTATGTATTAACATTCTGACTACTCAGAAAAACCTTTCAAGATATCTTAAAAGGATTTTTGAGTAGTCAAAATGTAATTCAATATGACTAAAATGATGTCACTGGATTCGTCATTTGAAGGGTCACACATCTGTAAATTACAATTCAAGATATTGCAAACATATTTAAGACTAGTCAAAATTATAAGAAATTGCATATAAGCCCCCCTGATGTCACTTAGCTGTCCAAACAGTTGCCTGTATAATTTTGTGTGCATGGCTGAAAGGACAGGCAATAAACTATCTGTGTTTTTTAATTCATGTTTAGCATGAGCTGCAGTGATAAAAATTGTGTTAAAAACATAATTTAGGTTGGATTGATCTGACACTGCAGACCACTGCAAATTAAGGTAATGCTAGCTGCTTAGTAAATGTCTTATAAACATTCCACCAAAATGCCACATAAATCTATGATGTTTTGACCAGATATAATTTATTTAAGACATCTTGAATATCATTCTCACTAGTCAAAATGTTAATCATTTACTTTCAAGATATTTGTAATTCAATTTGCACAAGTCAAATCTTAAATATGTGGTATCTAAAAATACATATCTTGAATAATGATGTTATTTAAGATACAACTCCTTCATATAACTTAATGGTAAACCTGATGTCATTTATACTGGTCAGAATTTAATTAGAGATGTCTAAAATAGGTCAAAATGTAATTAGAGATATTTTAAATAACTAATATGTCTAGTCATAATCCAATTACAAACTTTATATTAAAATGGCCTGCCATACCGAGAGCCCCACCTGTGTGAAGTGTTGACAGATGAATTTCAGGGCGCAGTCAGACAGATCTGTGGCCCCGAGATCTCTGGTCCAGCAGTACAAACCGATACAGTTTGATGGGTCCATGTGGGCTTCCATGTAGCTCTGACACAACCTTAACTCAGACAGCAACATGGAAATGTGAGATGCAAAAACACATCTTTGTTTCTTCATCATGTTGGTAGTACTTGTTGCTCATTGGAAAAACAATCAAAACTCAGACGACGCACCTGAAGGCTCCATCTACGTGAAGCAAGAAGGCAGCAGCAGCAACCGTTTGGATGTTACTGGTTGAAAGGGGGAGCTCAGCACGGTACATGTAGTTCAGTAGCAGCTCCAGACTCCGAGCAGGAGTGTCTCTGAGAGGCACCTCTGCTCCTCGGGTCTCCTTCAGACCACACGTAAACATGGCCTGGACACCAAGAGGTCACAGAAACACTAACAAGAATGTTTGCCTTGGAGCAATTCTGTGCAACATAAATGCTCTGTGTGATCATTTTTACCTGGAAGTACGGGCTGAATGCAGACAGCACAACCTTGTGGCACGGGAAGGGAATCCCCTCAGCCAGCAGCACCACATCTGTGAGCTCCTCTGCTGCTCTCATCCTGTCCAGCTGCTTTAGCAGAACTGAGCCATGATCTCCTCGAGAAGAGGGCTGGACCTCTGTCTCCATGGATTCTTGTTGTAGATATTGGTACCACTTTGGTCAGTTTAATGTGAATGTTCTTAAACTGACCCCAACAAATTATACAAAAATATAAGGAATTTCTTTTAGTAATTTTTTATTAGACTCACTTATATAACAAGTCTCATGGCAAAATGACAAAGAAGCACGGTTTTCTTTATTTCAATACTTTTATCACTTAGCACAAACTAATTCTGTTTATTGTCCAAACTGCTATGAAACATGTTGCTGGTGTCAAATCTAACTGTCTCTTCAAACCAAACTAATAATAAGTCAAATCCACTGAGTTTTAGTTCAGTCTAATACAATCAGCTGAGGGCTTCAGGGCTTCACTGCTGGGTTGGGAAGGTGCTGAATGCCTTTCCCCAATTTTTTCTTTGCATTTCTATATTCTCATACTGATTACGTGCCTAAGAGACTGTCAGTGAGTGAGCAACACATAAACAAGCCACTTCAGAGGCGTGCGTGAGCAGTTCGTTATACGAGTACAAGCGTGTTAGCATGACTTTTAGCATGCACGATCAAATGAGCAGTTTTCATACCAGTGTTGTCCAAAAGATTTCCCAGACCAAGAGTTGGAAGTTTCCTAAGACTACATTACAGCATATATTACTATTATTATTATTTATATGCAGGCAGGTTTATTTCTGCATGCTATCCTGTGATCTGTTCTATTTGTGGCGAGAGTGTACAAGTTTAAAATAGACCAGCAGGACCTGGTGAAGTTAAAGCCTAGTTCAAGTTTCCAGAGGTGACTGTGCTGCCAGGTCTTGCTCTCATTCAAATATTGAACTCCATAATTTCACCTGGGAGTTTGTTTTTAAATCTGCAAACTGCAAAAACAACTGTGATGCCATTCTCTAAGTGGTTTGTGGTATTTTGCTTTCCAATCTCTCTGCAGGAGGTCATGAAAGAGTTGCACCTGCAATTACTTGTGCCGGACTGACATAAAAGGGGACTGAGCTGGGAGGTGGTTGTTTTATTTTGTTTTATTTTTTTCAACCTTAAATTGAGGAGTGCTCATTAAAACTAACCTCAGTTTGTTGAGTTACAGCTTCTGTCTGCTCCTCATTTTCCCTCCCCCACATGTTTGTCATTCTTGGTTGTTAAGTGGCTCTTTAAATATTGGGTCACTAGTGTCCACATGTGGTGCTTGTAAGCCGTTCATGGTTTTTGTTCTCTATTGAGTACATGTTCTGCATCGTCGTTTTTTTTTTCTTTTTTATAACTAAGTTGGGTTCAAACTACCTCTAAATATGATAGTTACAGGCATATATGCTAGTTTTTTTTACAGTATCTGGCTCTGATTTAAGGGATAAATAACTTAAAGACAGCCTGGCTGAATTGAATTGAATTCAGTTCAGTTCAGTTTATGTAGCGTCAAGTCACAACAAACGTCATCTCAGAGCCACTGTACACAAAACACAATCAATCTAAGGAAGCCAGCAGATTGCATTGAATTTTCACTTTGTCACAGTCTCCCATCCTGAGCAGCACAGTGAAACAATTGTAAAAAATTGTGGAAAAAATTGGCAACAGTGGAAATTAAAAAACAGAAGACTGGTCGTGACAGGATATGTTAAAATAAATGACCAAAAGCTAACGTTATAATCAGTAGTATAAACACGAACACACCAAACATTAATAAAAAAAAAATGAAATAAAAAAACAATTAGGTGCACAAGTATAAAATCATTGAATTTTTTTCCCCTCCACAACAGCAAAATATGTTCATACAGGATCAGAAGAGAAAGCTGTTCACAGAGCCTTTTCAAAGAAACCTTTTCACAAGCCAGAGAAGATACCAGAACTCATTAAATAGAATATTACATAATTTAAAAAAATGATTTAATGCTTTAAATGTACAAGAATATTTTTGATCAGTTACCTATAGTCAAACAGACCAGACATACTGTAGCTAATCCTGACTTTATTCAGATGCAGGCTGCTTTGAGCAAATCTTCACCTACCAAGGATAGGTTGAGTCGAGTTAACTAGAAAACTCTGACTTAATCCTTTATCCAAGTTTTGTGAAATAGCCTTTTAGTTTTTAAAATTGATCATAAACATTTTCCACAGAGTGAAACGAAAAGAGCCGACATATGCTCGACAACAATGTGAACTTTATCAAGATTGCTACACATACTCAGAAATCATACACACCCACTTACACATTTACAGAATTTGACAGAAAAACCTACAAAACCACCAGTACAGTACAGTAAATCTGCTGAAAAGGAAAACCTTTATTGTCAACCATGTCTAAATGTCCTAAGATAAGAGAGTTATATGCTTATTTGGTTTCCAGTCTTGATGCTTCTTTTATGGAGAAATGAGGATAGTAAAACTGTGAAAAAATGCTCAAAGAGCAGAGAGCAGGCATCTTGTGGGACATCACATGAATAAATGTGGCGGGAGGTGTGTCTGCTTCCTGGACAGGTTACTGGAGGTGACACAAGTTTCCACTCAGTGGTGTTACAAACTTAATGTTTTCTAACAGTGTTTTCACGCACAGTCGAGCATGCCATATTACATAACTGTATGGAGCAAAGTTTCTGGGCTGGCATTCTGCATGTTCATTATGTGTATGCAGAAGTTTTTCTCCACAGGTGAAACGAGCTGGTTCCTTCAGTACCAACTGCTGTCAACCTGCCAGCATTAAATGCAAGTGGGACCTTTGGCCACATGTTTATCTCAAAAAGGTCAGGTTTCAGTCTGAGTGTGCTGACTGTCCATTTTCCATTTGGTTACAGTAATAAAATAAAAACAGGATTGGAAAGTGCAAAAACCATTTTCCGCCATTTATTTTTTTTTTCATATTTAGACCTGAACAACAATGAGACTGTTCTTGTAAATCATCATTGAATCTTGCAACACCTAGTTTTTTCTTTTTCAGGTTTATGATGACTTTCTTACCAGAAAGAGTCACATTCACTAAAATTGGTTGGAAAAGATCAGTTCACAGAAAAGGTTTATGGTTCTTCAGAGATTCTCCATCACAATTTTCTGATCAGAATTTTTGGTTGGACTTCTGAAAATGTTTTGTTCCGTTTCAACCTCTTAAGATGGGTAACACCAAGTTGATATAGTGTCTCATGCCCACCACTTTCTTTGTTTTAACAATACTTCTTGGCAATAAATCTTATATTGTTGAAATTCCTGCTAAATTCCCTGTTAAATGGTGTCATGTGTGTAAGGAACATGCATTTGTGGGATGAGCAGTAGAGCAGAGTATGTGGGTTCATGTGCATGAAAAAATCACCAAATCTTCTCTGCCATTGTCAAACAACATTTTCTGCTGTTGTTATTGACTTGTTTTGAGCTTCTTTTACCCCCCAGATGATGCCAATCAGGTGTCAATCATACGATATATTGCCAAGAAGCATTGTTACAACAAATAAATAATCTAGCAAACACACATTTTCTTACTTTTTGTATTAGGTATATATACATATGCTGAATTTAATTATAAAAATTGCATTTCCAATAAACAGTCATGTGCCTTTTATTTAAAAATTGCTAAAGTTTCTGGAAGTTGGAAGAAGAGAATTTATTCAGTGTGGCTGTTGGTTACCTTTCTGACTGAAGCTGTGAATTTTTGGTCCATCTGTCCAACCAGCTGCAGGAAGTCAAAAAAATCTTTCAGAATGATGTTGGCTGTTATGTTTTTGGTCATTTTAAATACTAACAAAATATTCCTGTTTGCTTCTTTGGATCTGCTCTTTACTACATTCTCTGCTTTTAACAATACAATATATTTACACACCATACCATTACTTCCTTCACTGTGTAAAAACTTGTATTTTCAGCCGAATGATTTGCTTAGTTGTCAACACAATAAGCTTTTCTGGAATTTCCATTCATGTTATATAAAAACTGAACTTTTGACAATGTTTTAAAAAGACTCTGACTCCTTTAAAGATTATTATTTAACTCATAAAACTAAAAAGGCCAAATCTCTACAGCATTTATCTCTCTGTTGACCTTTTGATAAAGAGTCAATTGTGCTTACTCATCAAAATGTTGTGATGTTCTGCCAGCACACATTCACATATGTGTGACAGAGTGAGACAAAGTTAATATGTGTAGACATGCTTCCTTCAACACTCATCTATTGCTGTTAGTTATTTTCTGCCATAAAAATGAAATATCCTCCCATAAGTGTGAGTTATTCCTTTACTCGAACCCGTGGTGGAGACCGGTTTACCACTTGTAACTAAATAACAAAAATGCCTTAACATAACTACAGAAACAATGGATATTTAGGGCTTTATGTGTCTAAAGTACAAACAAAAGTTCTTTCTACAACTGTCATGTTGAAACCTAGAAATAAAGACTGATGAAAGTACAACACTTTAAATGTTTTGCTTAATAAAAGCAATTTTCATCAAATGCTTTTTTTAATTTCAGTGCCGCCTACTAAGTTTTTGTTCTTTTTCACTTCTTATTACAAACTGGTTTAATTCAAAGTCCAGTATTTCTTAAAGAATTGTACTTTGCATTCCACTGATTTGATCAAAGCATTAAAATATCTACTTATTTTTCAATAAGAAGAGAAGAACCTGTGTGTCGCCATTTTAGATCAGGTCTTGTAAATTACATCACTCACAATCACAATCCATGTTGAAATCTGTTAGCTCTGTCTCTCAGCCATTACCACAACAAATTTTAGCCTATCATTAAATCTGTTCAAGCCATTTCTTTGTTAGATAAAGTTTATTTAGCTTAAGCGGCCATTTTGAATTGGGGTGTGAATTTAATCAGTTGTTGGTCCTGTTGGTTGATGATCCTAAACACACCTGAAAAATGTCCTAGATGTTCAGTCTGGTGGTGATGAATTCAACTGAGACTTGATCAAAACTAAACCAGAAAATTGTGGATGGTGAACTGGAGTCAAATGTTTAGTAATTACTGCCATAAGTCATGTTATTTTAATATAGAAAAGGTTATTTATAACAAAATATATTATTTAAAAAAATAATAATAAATTAACATCTAAAAGTGAGGAGAAGCTTATTCATATGAAGCGACAACACCTTTCAGTGACAAAAAAAAAACAAAAAACAAAGCATTTTGCAGATCTCCTGTTGGCTCAGAGCCAAAAAGAAGCTTAAAAAAAAATTTAAATCTTTACTTATTTTAGTAAAGATGCAAATTCTGTTCATTGTGTTCTGAAAACGAGCAACAATACATTTAAAAGAAATGAACTTGTTTGTAAAAAAAAACAAACAAAAAAAAATGATGCAATGAAGTTTTTTTTTTCTAAAAATACAAATGTTATTACTTTATGTCCTCTGAAACAAATGTCGCTCGGCCATAAAGATAAGTTATTTCATTCAAACTACTTCACAGAGACAATAACAGCAATGAGTCAGCACCAAAAAGTAGTTCAGAAATCCAATAAAAAATTTCCACATTTTGCTGCAGAGTTTCAGTGTGTTCCTCTGAGTCGTGATTTTCAAGATTTTTGGGGAATTTATAAATGGTTGACATTCAAACTGCAAGTTAATCATACAAAGGCATGACACACACACAAGTTAATGTGTGTATGGACATCAGAGATGTCCAGAATTGGAGTCGTGGTGTCTCATATAAAGACAGAAAAGGAGAGTTCACTCCTCCAGTTTAAAAAGAGACAAGCACAGCATGAGGCAGCACTGAACTCTGCTGTGGTCACACCTGACACGTGTCTTCTTCGTCACACAAACCCCTGAGCAGACAGCAGGAACTCAAACAGACAGCAGCTGAATTCCCTCAGACAGACAGTAAGACAGACGGACAGACGGACAGAGACATGAAGGAGAGACGCTGGTCTTCTGAGGAGTATGTGGTGCAGAGGGAGGTCCTCGATGAGACTCGACTGGATGAAGTGGCACAAAAAGGGACATGGTCCACCAAACCGACAGTGGGAGACCAGGTCAAAGAGTCATTCAGGTAAAAAAAAAAAAAAAAACAGATGAGAGGACATAAAGGATGGAGAACATAGACACAAACTGAGTGAAAATGCTTTATTTGAATGTCTGTACTTTGACATCACTGTTAATTTATTTGTGTTTTTGTACAATAACTCCACCCCTGTTTATGTAAAACACAACAAAAAACAGTTTTCCTTGTGTGAATATTTTTTTATTGAGATTAATGTCTTGACAAACCAGAACATCTGATAAATAAAAAGTCTGCTTATTAATTTATAAGTCTGCTGACATTCGAGCAGGGGGTGGTTTTGTTTAACCTCTTTCGGGAAAACTCATGTCTTCACTGTAACAGGCATTTTAACATTTTAATAAAAAAGAAACAGTTTTGTTTCAGTCTGCTGCTGTTTATCCACAGTGTTCCAGCTTCTCAAGGTCAGCTGATAGAACTAACAGCAGGTGGTTCAGCTCACGACTCTCATCTCTCTGTTCCCTACAATTGTATTAATGTTCAATTATTCCACTAGCCAATAATCCACCAGCAGGATAAATCAAATTGCTGTTGAATTTACCTTGCAAGCAAATTGGAATCCTGATAAGATAAAAGCCTGCGACATGATTCTTCTGTGTTGTGCTGCTGCTGCAGGTGTACTGTTCCCAGGCTGAAGCACATAGTTCTGACCTGGATCCCCGTTCTCTCCTGGTTGCCTCATTACTCCATCAGAGAAAATGCCTTAGGTGACCTGATATCTGGATGCAGTGTGGGCATCATGCATCTGCCACAGGGTTTGTATCCATGTATTTATATATATTTACACACTGTATATATAAATATTTGTACACCAGTAAGACCACAGAGTTAAAGCTTTAAAATATCATTTTACAGCTGTTTTCCATTTTCAGTGGATGGACAGCTGAATCAACTTTATTTTTACTGTTTGATGTAACTTTATTACAGCAGGCGATAACACAGAGAGCAACATGCGAAATGCAGTTTTTGTCATTTACAAAACTGATATTTGCTGTAATAAAATACTTTTTTTGAACCCGTTTGTGCTGTTTTGTGAGAGAAAGAGAGTGTATGTGTGCTTTGATAAAACTCAACCTGAAGTTTGGGTCAGAATGGATTTAATAAAAAAAAAATTTTTCACAAAAGAGGTTTTCAGTAGTGAAAAACTTGAAATAAAAGTGACAATTTTAGGACTTAATGAAAGGTTTGAAGCACATTTTGCAATCATTATCAGCTTGGTTATGTGGGTAACATCTTCAACTAATGCATAGGTGTTAGTTTTTGTCACATTACTGTCTAAGTGAAATAGCAACAACACCATGCTTAAAGATTTCATCATGAAGAATGGACACAATGACAAAATCATCTTCATAATGAATACAGAAGTCACCATGGCTTCAACAATCATTTGTGCACCTAACCCAGAGAGAATGTTTAACAAAACCTCATTTTGTCATGTGTACCTTTGATGGAAGACAAGGTCTCACTGAAGTGTGTGTCAGCAGGCATGGCGTACGCCCTTCTGGCCTCTTTAAGCCCAGTGTTGGGCCTTTACACCTCCTTCTACCCAGTGCTGGTCTACTTCATCTTTGGTACCTCCAAACACATCTGTATAGGTGAGTGGGAGTCTGTGAGTTAAACAAAGTGACTCACCGTTTTCTTTTTAATGCTGAACCTTCACGTGTGTGTGGTTTGTGACTCCAGGTACGTTTGCTGTAATCAGCATCATGATTGGGAGCGTGACAGAAAGGCTGGCCCCCGACAGCAACTTTATTATAAACGGGACCAACGGGACAGAAGACGTGAACATTGCCGTACGGGACTCGATGAGGGTACAGATAGCGTGTTCCCTCACAGTCTTGGCAGGAATTTTTCAGGTGTGTTTCAAACCGAATTCACTACGTCAATGAAATTGCTGGAAATAAACTTTATGTCACATTTTTTCCCAGATCCTGCTTGGCATAGTGAGGTTTGGTTTTGTGGTGACCTACCTGTCCGAACCCCTCATTCGTGGATACACAACAGCATCAGCTTGTCATGTGTGTGTCTCTCAACTCAAATACCTGTTTGGAGTCAATCCAGCTCGCTTTGCTGGTCCTTTCGCTCTCATTTATGTGAGTATGAAAGCTAAAGGTTTTGTTCTTTCTCTTAAAGTTGGAAGCTGTGGATCATAATGACGATACTTGTTTATTTTACTTGTATTGTGTGTGATGGAGAGTGGGATAAGGTATTTAAGAGACCACTAAGGTTTATGAACTAGAGTCAAAACAACAATCAGAAAAAGATTGTGGTGAACAGATGCTGTGACAATGAGCTGAAGAAAAGGAGGAAGATAAGAACTGGAGAGGGTGATTGATGGATCAAAGACAGGTGAGATGATTACAAATGAAGCACAGGTGGTAATACAGACTATTGAGGAGGTTTTGGGGCAAAATTAACAGAATGTTGAAATTCAAAAAGAAAAAAAAAGAGGAAAAAAAATGTAAACACAAAAGACCAACATGACAATTTTTTTTTTTACTCACTAACAAAAGCTGAACTAAACAAATGCATTATTTTTTTATTGAAAAAATGGTAGCAACATTTCACTACATAATATATTTCTGGTTTATTTGTTGCTTTATTTTTCATTTTGAAAATAAATAAAAACAAAGAAGTGAGTTAAAACAATATTTCACTGATCCATGATTGTTGTGTATTTTTGTTCAATTTTCAGGTGGGGATTACAAATATTTATTTTATTATATTTAACTTCATGTAGCCAGGTTGGTTTATAGAGAACTTATTCTCACATAGAACAAAGCCTTGGCAATGAGTTTAATGATGAGTTTTATTGAGTCCAGTGGACTCGGTAAAACCCAAACACTATAAATAAACAAGGTCATATAAAAATAAAAGCATAAAAATGCGGAGATTGCAATATTGCAGGTAAAAATGAATAAGCAAAAAGACATCACAATCGTTTATATTACAAACAATTCAAGGTTTTGCCGAAGGTACACTGAAAGGAAAGGATTGATCATATGGAATTACTGAAGATGGAAAATGGAAGAAGAGTGTGGAACTTTAAACTTTTGTTTTAACTCAATTCATTTATAGTAGCAAACTGGAATAAGAAACGACTAAAGGAGATGTACGCTTTATGGATGATCAAGTAAATAGAATAAAAATTTTGGTTGTTGAAAATGTTGGGTAGAGAACAAAGATATAAATTCTGAAACCAGTTCAACATTAAACGAAACGAGGATCTTTATCTAACATTGATGAGTGTCGAGAGGACCACCTGCTGCTAAACAAATTGCAATGTGGTAAACGGCATCTAGTTTATCAAGAGATTATTTTGAGTGCAAATATATCTTATTATCAATAGCTTAATGGAGAGTTTTGTGCTCAAGGAAGGATTAATGCGGTACAGGAAACTTTCATTGATGTGAATGTCAGACAATCTTAGTACATTTCCTAAGACACGTTGCAATGCTGTACTGTCTGGGGTGAAGATGTAAGGATGACAGTATATTAGAGGTATATTATGATTTACAATCCTCAGTTTAGTTTTGTTGTTAGAGGAAGGTGTAAATCACAAAAAGCTTATTGTTAAAACCATTCTGTAAGGAGATCAGGGCAACCATCAGAGACAGAATCAATGAATACAGAAGAATATCATCAGCATACAAGCATGATCAGTGTTGTTTATGTGGAATAATGTTGGACCTAATATGGACAACTGAGGAACAATCATGAATAGGGGACTTAAGTCTGTTTTAACAACAGTGCTATTAGTGCTGCTTGTTTACATAATGTAATTCTAAGCACCTAAAGTCCCTGCATAGGAAAACCGACATTTGTAGTTATTTTATCTGATTGAAGAAGGAAGGAGCTGAGCATAAGATTATAGTCAGTGCTTTAATACTTAGGTAGTGGTGGAGACAAAATAAATTAATCTATTAGTTGAAGATATTTTGCTTCCCATCTGGGGGCTTTTTCATTTTAAAAACTGGAAAGTGGGGTCTTCCAGGTTTTATGATAAATAACCTTTAAATAACTTAAATACCTTAAGGTTAATAACAGTTCTTCAATCAAACGATGAAAATGATTTGATGACAATTATTTAACCAGGAAAATCCCACTGAGTTTGCAGATCACTTTTCAATGGAGGCCTGAGCCTGATGGCAACCTAAATATGTTTTTGGAAACCAGATTACTCAAAGAAAACTCACACAAACATGAGGAGAATGTACAAACTCCACACAGAAAGACCCCAGGTCCAACCAAGGGCTTTTACCCACTACATTCTCATCTTGATGCAGTCTAACAAAATTGTGCTGTCCAAAAAAGACAATATTGTATTCAAAATTTTGAACTTAAATATGAAATATATATTTACTGTAAAAAAAAATTGCAACTGTAGTAGCAAAGATTTTACCACACAAAATATGATGACAGCATAGGACAAAAAACAGTAAAGTTTCTTTGCATTTACTCTTTTTTTTGTTTGTTTTTTGTTTATGGCAAATTACTTTGTACACTGTAAATTTGTTGACATTAAACAAGCTGTAACAAAATAAAAACCATAAATCCAATGACAAGATTACAATTAAAATGGGTAACTCTTTAGTTCTGTTGGTAGAGCTGTTGCCTCTCAGGAAGAAGGTTGCCGGATCAAATCCTGGCCAAGAACTTTTCTGCATAGAGTTTGCATGTTCTCTCCATGCATGCATTGGTTTTCTTTGGGTTCCAAAAACGTGAATGTTATGCTAATTGCTAAATCTAAATTGTCATTAGGTGTGAGTGAGACTGGATCTTTGTCTCTATGTGGTCCTGTGATGGACCTGCAACCTGTCCACAGTGTACCCCGCCCCTCGCTCAGTGACTGCTGGACACCAGTGACCCCTGCAACCTGGAAAGGAAGGAGTGGGTGTAGATAATGGATTAAAATACTCGCAGCTGTGGTTGCCAGAATTTCACAACAAAAAAAATGCAATGATAATGTGTGACATAATACAGTGAACATATTCGAAACAAATATTTATAGATAATTATTTTTTGTACATGGTGAATTGTGATAAAAAATACACAGTACGAATCTTTTCAGTGGTAAACAACTTTCAAACAACACATCAGTTCTTCAGTGAAAATAAACACACTGTAACTGTAAAATATATGGAGGTATTTTGTTTAAAACTTCAAACTGACTCATTTTTTGCCAACTGTGGGCCCCAAAAACTATGACAACTTTGTATAAAGGCAGATGGATTAAAACAATTGTTTATAACAAATGAGTTTCATTTATCAAATAAAATAAAAAATAAAATAATCAAAATAGACAAATAAAAATCCAAATGAGTATCACTCCATTTACATTCACTGCAGCTGTTTCTGTCCCCAGTTTTCTTCTAGTAATCATGTCTTCTCCCCTCTCTCCTGTTTTCCTCTCAGACTCTGGTGGATATTTGCAGACTGTTGCCCCAGACGAAGGTACCGGAACTCGTGGTCAGCCTGGTGGCTCTGACTTTTCTCATTGTGGTCAAAGAAATCAATGAACGCTACAGGCAGAAGCTCCTTCTGCCTATCCCCGTAGAGCTCATAGTTGTAAGTCAAACAGATGGTGGTGTCTCCAGCAGGGGGCAAAATTATCTTATTTGACTGAAGGATGGTTGGAACTTTCCATAGAGTGGTTCAGCATGGATGAAAAGTAATGATTAACCCATTGTACTTATACTAAACTAACACTGCTTATGCGTCCCCCCAACAGATTGTTGCAGCAACAGTCATCAGCCATTTCTGTGGACTGCCTGAGACATATGGTGTGAATGTGGTTGGAGAGATTCCCACTGGGTGAGATCAGTTTTTGGTTTGTGATGAATCTGTGGGTCAAAAGTGAAAAATCCCACACTTTAAGAGTGCTGGAAATTCAGAGCTTTGATAAGAAAAAAACATGCAACAAAGACACAAGAACATAATGCTTGTTGCTTTTTTAAAAGATTTCTTGTGAAAAATCTCGTGATAAAATCCCCGCCTAAGCAGAATTTCAGTTAAAGTCATCGAAAGTAAGCTTAATTGGTTCAAATATAATGGAGGATTACTGGTTGTACCTAAAGTAAAATGTAGTTTTCTGTGTAGCAGTTGAAATAACTGAACTCTCTTTTTTTTCTCTTTGTTTTCCTCTATTATTTTTTGTCTTGCTTCAGGCTCAAGGCCCCCCGTGCTCCTGATCCAACTTGGTTTTCACAGATTATAGGTGATGCTTTTGCTGTGGCCATTGTGGGGTACGCCATCAATATTTCCCTTGGCAAAACATTTGCCGTCAAACACGGCTACAAAGTGGACAGCAACCAGGTAAGTACATGTCCTACTCTCAAACAGCTGACAGATCATATGATCTGAGATACTATACTATACTATACTATACTATACTATACTATACTATACTATACTATACTATACTATACTATACTATACTAT
>JARVJO010000024.1:12121247-12143201 GCA_031762555.1 Cynodonichthys magdalenae
TACTATACTATACTATACTATACTATACTATACTATACTATACTATACTATACTATACTATACTATACTATACTATATTGTACTGTACTATACTGTACTATACTATACTATACTATACATATATATATTTTGTGTTGAAGGAGCAACATAAAAATAACTATTTTAGACACGTCTTTCCTATTAAAAACAGACATTTTTACATTTAGATTTAGTTGATCTTTACTAATATATACTGTAATAAATGAATGAATACTCTAACATAAAAAATGCAAAATAGCAAAAATAACCTATCAATAAAATACATTTTTTAATCAGTAATTTAACATCTGACTTAGATATAATAAAACAAACCCTTTTTCTCTTTCTGAATTTTCTTACAAAAAAGTGTATAAGTATTCTGTAAGTATATGGCTTTTAAGCTGTACTGAAAGAAACTTGTAACAACCAGCGTTATGAATAAAATGCAACGAACCGTACTGATGTCCTTCTCTGGTCAGAATAAACAATAAAGTGATGCCAAATGTTCGAAAATCAGGACAAGTGGGATGCTAATATTAAATTAAATCTTGTTAGGACAAATCTTTGCAGATTCCAGCTGCATATGTAATCAACATGTCATTAAGAGGATTCCTGTCTTTTGGTTTTCCAGGAGCTGGTTGCAGCAGGTCTTTGTAACGCCATCGGTAGTTGTTTCCGGTGTTATGCAGTGACTTCCTCTCTGTCTCGGAGTCTCGTCCATGAGAGCACTGGGGGCAAGACTCAAGTAAAACAAACCTTAATCTGATCGCAGTGTAAATATGGTTCTGTGAAAAAGCTTCAGAAAGTTTTTAACCCTCAACTTTACAATAAGAGCGAGGGAAAAGTCAAAGAATTTGGAGTAATCCACATTAGGAGCCAGATGTTTGAAACATCAACAACTAAATTTGCTCACAAGCAATTAGAAGGCACAAACAAGTTCTCACAAAGTCCTGGTGTTTACTTTGAGGCATTTAATCCTGGTGTTTTTGTTTGTGTGTGTTTTGTCAGGTTGCAGGGGTGGTCTCCTCAGTTATTGTGCTGATCACGATTTTGAAAATAGGCGCCTTGTTCGAATACCTCCCCAAGGTACGGTTGCTTTCTTTCCACATCTTTTCTCACACAGAACCAAACCAGTAAATCTGTGGGCACATGTGTGTGTTATTCCTCAGGCTGTCCTAGCCACCATAGTGTTTGTGAATTTGAAAGGGATGTTTAGGCAGTTCGTGGATGTGCCTATGCTGTGGAGAACCAACCGAGTCGACTTTGTGAGTTGTAATCTGACTAAATTCTCTTCCTGCCTTGCTTGTTGCACTACTCACCTCACTAACTGCACGTGTGTCTCCATCCAGCTGGTGTGGCTGGTAACGTTCATCAGCACCGTCCTGCTCAACCTGGACTTGGGTCTGGCCGTCTCCGTTGGCTTCTCCGTGCTCACTGTCATCTTCAGAACACAAATGTAACAACCCATCTTTCGTTATTTCTCATGAATGTTTTAAATAAAGAAATTCGCAGCTCTGAAGTGTTGTGTTTTTGCCATAACAAGGACATATTAATTTCTTTCAGACCCCGCTACTCCATCCTGGGCAACGTGCCAGGTACTGACCTGTATCTGGACACAGAGAGCTACAAGGCGGTAAGAATATAATATAAAGCATATCTTTCACTGAATAGTTAAAGGCAGAGTCAACGCAAACTAGAAAAAACAATATTCACAGCCACTATTTGTAATATTTGGACATGTAATTTGCCTAATGAGAAATTTATTGTAAATTTTACAAGACCATTTTTCTGGAAACTGTAAGCAGCAGAGAAACACACACACACACAAACAAGACACAAATGATTGAATTACAAAAACATGTTGAATTGAGGTTTTCTAAAGATTTTTCTGTGTGAACCTAAAAAATTCCTTTTCACAATATTTCATAAAGTTGTTTTGGTCTCTATTAGAAATTAGTATTTAAGTGAGTGTAGTAATCCATTGTTGCCCTGTAAACAACTTTAATTTTTGTTTATTCATCAAAAACAAGACAAAAAAGCTGTGGAAAGAGAAAAATGTTCATCACCCTTTTAACCAAATTATATTTCTGTCACCGCTGGTTGAACACTTCATCATTCTGAGACATTAAATTAAGACAGTACTAACAACATCTTAGGTATGCTGGTAAATTGTGCTGATGTGGAAACAACATGGGAAATTCACATCGTGTGTACTGTACTGGGGGTGGGGGGGATCCCCCAAACCATGTAAAACCAGGGCAAATGAAGACAAACTATAATTATTTGATGAAAAAAATGGGGTTTTTTGTCTTGAATTTATCCCTGCAGGCCAAAGAGATTCCAGGAATAAAAATCATCCGTTCATCAGCAACCATCAACTTCACAAATTCTGAGTTGTACCTGGAGTTCCTTCAGGAGAAGGTGTGTGTATGTGTGTGACAATCCCTCTCTTTCTAGTTGTCAGCACACTCGACGGCTTTCGTTATGTCTCATTCTCGTCTCGCTTTCTCTCTCCTAATGATGAAACCTGGACGTTTTCGCTCAGAGTGGGATTGAAATGGAGAAGCTGCAGAAGGAGAGGAAGAAACAAGAAGCGAAGCAGAAGCGTCAACAAGTGAAAGAGAAAAAGAAAAGGAGAAAAGATGCTAAGGTGAAGGCATGATCCCCAGCTCTTTTAAACCGTTTTTACTAACTTCAGCGCTGCAATTTTGTCCTGATCCCTGCTTTTTGTCTTCTGACAGAAAAATAACTCGGGCCATCTGTCAAGTGCCACCAACGGTGTGAAGGATTTTCAGCTGGATGAGGGGAGCGTATTTACAGTAACACTGGATAAGACCAATCAGAAAGACGTGAACCTTACAGACTCCACCACAAACAACTTTAATAAAGGCCAAACAAACATGGCTTACCAAGCTGACACGAACATGTCTGACTCCGACTCAGACCACAGTTATGAAGACATCACAGAGATTTCCTATCGAGGAGGTGAAGGTAACACAAGGGCCTGCGGGTCAGGCATTCACAGCGTCATCCTGGACATGTCCACAACCAGCTTTGTGGACACAGTCACTGTGAAGATGCTGAAAATGGTATGTCTGGGTTGATTTTTTTTTCACATTTCAAAAACATTTTTTTTTGAGTACTTATTAGAGTTTTCCATATATTTCAGATTTTCAGGGACTTTAAAGCAGTTGATCTGGACATTTATCTCGCCGGCTGCCAAGGTAAAGAACACAGTCAAAACAGACAGAGCTGATGTCAAAATCAAAGCATTGAAAGGTTTGATAATGAACGCATCAAGGTCTCAGCCTCTGTGGCGCCACGTTGTTCCCTTTGGCTCATGAAAGTCAAACACTGGTATATAATTACGATATTCTTTCTCCTGCGTGATCAAGCACTCCTTTTTTTTCTCTCTGTTTATTTGTGTCCAAACTTAGCCTGCGTGGTGGAGCAGCTGGAAAAGGCAAACTTCTTCTCCGAGTTTGTCCCAAAGAGCAGACTGTTTGTCTCAGTTCATGATGCTGTGCTTCACATCCTCAGTAAAACAGGGCAGAGAGACTTTGTGCTTGTGAGTAGATAACTGTAAATATTAATGTCTTATCATGTGTGTGCATGTGTTTGTGTATCTGTGTGTTACAAACCACTGGAAATTATAGGAAATGTCAAAAATTAATGATTGAATGTCCAATGCACATCTCCAAATGATTAACCTTACTGGTTTCAACTACATCTGAGATGGCCACCACAACTAATTGAACTTACAAAGCATAAAAATGGTTATAAATTAGTCCATTTTACAGATATTGAGATTATTTGGTGGGGTAGAAGTTGACAGTCATTAACAACACACACTCGAAGAGCTACTCCAATGACAAGGTCTTTGCTTCAAACTTTATCATTAATTGTTGCAGTCAAACATGTCTGTCTGTTATCAAAATACCACATGAACCATGGTTCATTAGATGTGTGAGTCAACCCATTTGAAGATGGCAGCAACAGCTGATTGACACATGTCAACACAAAAATGGCTGCAACTCATTTATTGTTGTTATTATTACTATATATTGAGCTAAAATTAGGTGTGGTAATAGCTGAGAGTCATTCACAACACTGAGTGTACATAACATTATTTTCATCAACATTTTCATTTCTCAACAGAAGATGATGTTAGTTTTAAACTGTGGCCTGAAAGGCAGCAGGCCATATGTATTCCTTTAATGACTGCTAGGCCTTTAATCATTACTAAGTTTTCCTCATCATAATGAAAAAAAAATAAATAAAATTTATAAGGTTTTGTTCCTACAGGTCTAATTTTCATTCCCTTCCACAGGCTGTAAGCTGTGATACCCAAATGTGACCAGCAGGGGTCACATAGCTTCAAATCCAGCACTCTTCATCCCCCTCCTCTTCCTCTTGCCTGTTCTTATTGCTCACATTGCCTCCTCCTCCTTTCGACGGCGGAGAAATGCACCACCTCGACATGGCGGCCGGTTGCCACAGTAACGCCAGGGAGCTGTTGCTGTGGCAACAAGCTTTTTATGATATGGCCTAATGAGATGGCCAGCAGTACGTCACTGCAGCTCTCTTGCTCTGTGGCGCGTGTGTGAGAGAGCAGAGGGAGGCAGGGGCTGAGTGGGAGAATGTAACACTGGACTAATGGGAGTCTGTATTTATAGCCTGTATTAGAGAGTAGATGGGAAGTGAAAGGCAGAGTGAAAGAGGAAACTCATATGTGAGAGTTTCTCTGTGCCTCATTCTGTGTGCTGTCTGATCTGTCTGTCAATATTCCTGAGAAGGGAAGCTCCACGTCTCCCAGAATCTGTCAATAAAGTCCTTCTAGTTAACACCAACACGAGTCACTCCTGAAGAGTTCAGCTCTTCTATTGCCCCTCATTTGCTTCAAAGTCCTGCAAGAAACTGCTGAATTGTAGATAAGGTGCAATAACTCCTGTATTTGAAAGGAGAGGCAGCTTCCAATGAAATGTGGGCATTTTTATTGTCAGTATTTACAAGACTGAGTCTTCTTGATGTTGAGTTCTTCTCTATTAATCATTTACCAAATTAACAATTACAAGACTAGAAACTAGTTGTAACATTTCAATGTGATGAATTTGGTCATTAAAGATCAGTTTTAAGTTTTTATCCATTATTTTTTTAAGCATTTAAAGTTTCTGAAAGCTGCATTAAAGACATGGTGCAGATTCTGTGAAAAGTTTAGGAACTTTATATTTCAGAGTTTAGAGAAACAGTTAAATTCTGACCAGCTAGTGGCTAATGCGAGTGTGACCAATCCTGAAATGTAAAAATGTCAAATGTTAAAACAAATCAAATCTAAAAAAAAATAAAATGTCAGTGATTCTTGCTAAAGCCATTTTCTAAACTGTCACATAAATTTCTATTTGTTAAGTTATTCCAGTAGGCCTCAGGGTGCACAAGAAATGCTTCAGCTAGTTGCTGATGTGGTATACTTCCAAAAAACGATATAACTCTATGTAAATAATTATGTAATGGAAAATCAAAGGATAACCTAATTTTCTCATAAAGTACCACATTTGAGATTAAAGTTGATGGCCATAACCCATTTTTGTCATGGTCATAATCCAACTAGCTTTTAGTTTGTCAGTCAGGTCAGAATTTAACTCAGTTTCTTTAAACATCTGCAACATGTAAGATATTATTTGCTCATTTCCACTGAACCCAACTTAAAAAAATTTAAGCTATCGTACTGACATGTCTCGTTTGAACTGTAAAAATAAACAAAATTTTTTCATTAGTTTTGAACTGTTTATATAACGTGAAGTGACAGAAACTATGAATAAATCATGTGTTGTTGTTTTTTCTTACATATTTAATGTGATTGAACCAGATTTTTTTTCGGTGCATATAATTCCTGTATTTTTTTTTTTACATTTTTAAAATCAAAACCATGAAAATAAAAACTCCTAACACATTAATCCATCTCCATCTGATCGTTTATTGTTTTTTTCATCCCCACAATCCAGTCTCCTGAATTTAATACAGTTCGGTCAAATGCTTCTCTCCGTCTTTTAAAGCAGAAATAATTTCCATTATTTCGTCCAAAAATTAACACTAAATCACAAATCTACATTACACAAGATACTTGGGTTAGTTTATAATACATAGTGGGGAGGTGATGCATTGTCTCGTCGTGATTGCGTTTTGATTTCATTTTACAAATGGAAGTCATATTTGTACACTTAATCCAGAGATCACATTTGGCAGAAGTTACTAGTCGAAGGCAGTGTGATGTGTAAATGAAGGTAACACTGTGGACGGTCCAACACACATGCAAATGCCCACACCCGAATAGACGCATGGGCACACATGCAGCTACGAACACACTAAGACAATAAAGTATCAGCAGCGGACATGTGGTCTTTCATGTGAGTAGTTGAACCAGAATCTTTTAGGTTTCTGCTTAATCAGAAACTCCACACCCACAAAAAAAAAAAACTGATGGATTTGAGATGGATGAGTTAGTTTAAACACTTTGCAAACAGGGAAGATTTAGCAGCGACAGCAGACATATAACACTTAGAGAACAAGATGAGACAAGACTGCACAAAGGCAGGGGAAAAAGAGAGCGGAGAGTGAGAGAGGTAGAAAAGAGCAGAGGGTATGCATGATTAAGTGCGGGGATGTGTTTCAGTTGTTTTTCAGAAAAATCTTTGGTCCATTTGTCCAGAGTTGTTAATTTATTGTTGTTTTGAATTTGTACTATGTGTTGTTAACCCGTGTGTGGTTCCCATTAGGCCGGTGTGGTGTGAATGATTCTGTGTATGCATGTGCTGATGTCAAAGCATGGGGCATCAGATGACACTCTCAAAGAGCAGAGTACGCTTGGTTTCTTCAGGGGGCAGCAGTTTGGCCTCGCTCTCTGGTGCCAGGTACTCCAGGTGATGTCTGCCCCAGACTGGGGTGGTTAGATGCTGCCATCGCTGAGGAGAAAAATGAGACAAGTGCTTTAACTTCCTCTCTAATGACGAAATGATCTGAGACGTAAACACACAAAGAAAGGCAGAAAACAACAACAAACTCAACTAGAGAATTTGCATTTTTCTGAAATTGCAGTGTGAATGCTGAAATGTTTTTCAGAATTTGGCCAAAAATGCTGACATTTGCAAAAAATAGCTGAAAAACTAAAACAAGCACAGAGAAGCTGAAGGTGCACATTTGGTGAATTAAGCAATAAGTAACTGAGATTACCAGAAAAAGGTGAATTTAGCTGAAAAATCTTAAATTAGATAAAAATAGCTTTAAAAAAGTAGCGCAAATTGCAGAAAACTGCTGAAAGGGGCATAAAAAGTTTAAATTAGCAAAGAGAAGCTGATAGAAGCACCACAAAATTTAAATTAGCAGAGTACTTGAAAAGTGCAGAAAATAGCTCAAATTAAGCAGAAGTAGAACAAAACCTCTAAAGTACAGGAAAGGTTTAACAATTTTTGAAGGATCTTAAGGATGTTGAAAAAAACGCCATTCATTTTCAATGAGAACAAAAACGGCCAAAAAAGGCTAAATATTTCAAAAAGTCTAAAAGGCTGAAATACCAAAAATCTTAAAATCATAGCTAGAATTTCTTGAAGGAGCTGAAAGTCTTGATACATGAATTGTTGAAATAGCACAAAATTGCAGAACGAAAAAAAATGTACAGAAATAAAATGAATCATCTTAACAGTGACAAAAAAAAACTGAGTCAACTGACCTCCCGGAGAGATCCTTTGCAACGAAGTAGTTTGTAAAGAACAGTTACAGGAATGCAGAGCATGGAGGAAAGAGCCAGGGCCCATCCGAGTGCTTCGCCCCACGCGGGGTAGGTATACACTGTGTTGTAGGTCAGGGGCTTGTAGTTCACCACGTGGAACAGAAACACTGCCTAAATGCACACAGAAGAGCATCATCAGTTTGTCACTCGTAGGCAGAGCTCAGTGGTAATAAGGCAAGAGGGGCACACATACCACGCAGACAAAAGGCGTGACGTAGGACCAGCACCACTTCATGTAGGGGAGGGGCTGGTAGCCGATCATACGGGCCACGTCGTCCATGAAACGATCTGCGCCTGGCAGGTGGGGTAAAAGGAAGTTGTGATTTTTATATTGACTTTGCTGTAACTGCAAGACACTAGCTCACCATAAACCCAGGCTACGACGACACACTCCCAGAAGGCCTGCCATAACAGAGTGATGCCGCTGGCAGAGTAGTAGTCAAACAGCTGGAATACATACATCCCTCCCTGGCAGAAAACATACCAGCAGTCAGCATCAACATACAGATGTACACCTTACTGCTTCACAAGTTGTCTATTCTTTTTGACTATGATTTACTGTTCACACGGTTAAAGAACTTAAGCCTCTAACTTTTAGTCAGTTCATAAGGGTCATATTCTGCAAATAAATGCTTTAAGTCAAATTTTTGAAGAACACAACCAAACGACTTCTAAGAACCTCACTGTACCTCAGTGACCATGGACATGTCTATAAAGAAGCAGATGATGCAGCAGATGGCAGCAACCACCTCCCGTCGCAAAGAGCCCAGGGCAGATTTTGGGGGCAACATGTCCATGATTCCAGTTATTAAGCCTTCCACTCCTACAAACTGTACAAATACAAGAAATACAAATATATATATTCAACAGAATACAAATAAAAAAAACAACAACTCGAGTTCTTTGTTTCTACCTGATCACATGATTAATTTAGCTGATTGCTCAATAATCTTTCTTAAGTAATCAGTAAATGCTGAATCTGTTTAATGACTAAGACTAACCAGTTCCCTATGCAATAATGTATAAATGTACTTTAGAGGGAAAAGGTCTTGGCTTTCAGAATAAGCTAAGAGGATCACTATTGCGCAGCTGATTTTCCATCATCTAACTGAAATGGCAGTATATTCTTGCGCAACATGGCTGTGGCAGGGAAAAGGAAAAAACAAGAGAGAAAATGATGGAGAAAATGGAAAGTGAGAGTAAATGAATGGAGTGGAGAAGACAGACGCTCTCTGTGTGAATCAGACAGAAGGTCATTGACAGATCCCTGGGCTGTTAAACAATGAATGTAGGCTCTGGCTCAGATACTCAACAAACAGGGTGCTAAGAAATACTATGCTAAAACTGGATGTGATTTATTTAGGCAGTTTTTTTGGTCATGCTCATACTGTTCTATATAGGCTAATGTGCCTCTTTAATGTTAAACGATGACGTCAGCGTTACCTGACTGTCCAGGCCCAGAATGAGCAACATGAAGAAGAACAGTGCCGCCCAGAGTGGTGCCAGAGGCATCAGAGTCACAGCCTTGGGGTAGGCTATAAAAGCCAGACCTGGACCTGCACACAAAGAACATTAGGAGCTAATGGCTCTCACCTTCAGAATTTACAGTCACTCATTAGATTTTAGAGTCACATGATCAGCTGGCTCACCACTTTCAGCCACCTTACTGATGTCCACCCCCTGCTCCGCAGCCATAAAACCCAGTACAGAAAACACCACAAAACCAGCAAAAAAACTGGTTCCACTGTTTATAAGGGCCAGGACAAATGCATCCCTATACAGAGAGAGAGAAAAAAACACAATTAAAAACAATTCAGGAAAGGGAAATGACTGTTCGGATTGCAAAAATCACCATAGTATGATGTAACAGAGAGGTTATGTAAGATGCTCAAGACAAACACAGGCACAGAGGAGACGGACCAGGATGGTAAATTAGGAATCAATAGCAATTTCTCTAAAAGCTGCTGTTATTGTTGTTGTGGAGTGTATAGCCTCTAGTCAGTCAGGTTGCACTTTAGAACAATGTTTTCATTTTGTCTAATAATGTCATCTTAGTCAAGCAAGAGTGGAGGACGTCTAACATCCTCGGACATGCAAATTGAACTGTTTTGAGTTTCTTTTCTTAAGCTATGTTTGTTTTGGTTGTTTGTACGGCTGTTAATCTATATATGAGTGTGTAGTTATTATTAATCATACTGCACATTCTCTGCCAATACAGCTGATTGTAACAAAGTACTGAGTTGCAGGCTTCACGGTAAACATTTTGATGCACCGAAGCTGAACCTCCTCCTGAACCAAGAAGCGTCAACGTTCTATTCATTATCCACAGTTAGAGCACAGCGTCAACAACATCTCATTTATCTGACTGAGGAGTGAATCTCTGTTTAACTGAAACCTCTGCTTGGCAACTTTAGCTGTAACTCCAGTCTGAAAGGAATGCATAAACAACAGCTGCATTGAGCAGGATCTGGGGCTTAATATTCTAACTCAGTTTTTTTTTCCTCAAACAAAAATTATAATAAAAATTCAGAAATTTCTATACAGAAATCAGAGTGACGTGACAAAGAAAATGCCAAATGTGAAATAAACATTCAATGACGTGGCTTTATGCGCACCTATAGTATTGTTTTTCTTGTTATGTTAAAAAATAGTTTGACACTAGAACTATTCATGTAAAATCTTATAGCATGTCAAGTTTTATGCTGTGTTGTTTTTTTCTGTGAAGATTCAAAGTGAACAAATAGCTCGATTCATATTTTGGTTAAAACATTTATAAACAGAATTTAAATTCTTAAATTTAACATGCATCACAAACAACAGTCCAATTACTAGGCAAGTGAAAAAAGCAGAGCTGCCATCCCTCAGAATGGGAACTCATCTTGTGACTTCCAATTTAGGTCAAAAGGAGAGAATGTGTTTAGAGCAGGATCTTCATGCCCTTTGTCCTATAAGCATTCCAAATATGCGTGCAAGTGTTGAGATTTTGCCAAAACAATGTCCTTACATCTACAGCTACATATATAACCTCCTCATAAGGGCCTGCAGGTTTGAGGTGAACACGCACGGCAGCAAAACAACATACAGTTCAGTCTGTACAGTTAAACTGATACTTTGCTGTACTATTTCAACATACTCTCCATACGCTTATTGTTACATTTATTTGGAAATAATATTATGTTTATACAGAATCAGAACTTATTATGGCCATCCTTGAGGCACATTCCCTTTGAATTGATCTGAGTTAGAAAATATTTTAAATGGGGGCAACATGCCAGGAAGTCTTCAGGGCCCTCGGTCATATTTCCTGTGCATGATCTTATAGTGCATTCTAAGGCTAATGTTTATGGTGGTATCAAGGGAACAGAACAGGCCTTCAAATAAAAACACTGGAAGCTCAACTGAGAGTCATTCCTAAGCTAAAATGTGACACAGTGGCATTATTATATAAGGAGATCACTAATAAAGATAGATTTTGTGTTGAAGTTTGCCTCTTTCCAAGAACACTGGTGTCTGATTTCATGTTGCGTATAAACTCACTGGTAGCAGTTGTTGTGAAAGCGGTTGTAGCTGCCAAGTGCAGTAAGTGCACCAAGTCCAATAGCATAGGAGAAGAAAATCTGAGTGCCGGCGTCAATCCATACCTAATATTAAAACAAAAAAGCACTATTTCATTTAGTTTTCTTAGACAAAATTGTACAAATCTGCTACGGTTGTCTAGGACTACACCCATTCAAAAAATCTACACTGACACACAAAGGAACGTTCATGCAAAAACTCTGAACCTGTGCTTCTCCAAGTTTGGACCAGTCGGGTTTCAGGTAGTAAACGATGCCATCCAAAGCTCCAGGCAGAGTGACTCCATGAGCCAGAAGAACCACCAGAACCAGATAGGGAAACAGAGCAGTAAAGTACACAACCTACAGAGGAAGGAAAAAAATTAATAGCTTCAAAAAGAAATTCTGGATATTATGGGGAAAATTTTGTAGAAATTTAATAAAGGAGAAAAATTTTGGATGTGCACATCAAAATATATTTTCAATGGAGGCTAAACTGAACAGATTTCGCACCTATTAGCTATTGTCAAGGGCAGCCGCAGGTGAGCATGGCTAAAGTACACTTCTTATCACTTTGATTAGGCATTTACCTGCTTTGTAAATACTCAAGACATAAGTAGAAGCCATTAGGTCCTTCCTGTAGTAGATGTGTAATCAGGCCTGTCATGCTACTTTGATGAAAAGGTCTCCTGTAAATGGAAAGCCAGACAGTTTGTAAACCGCCTGCAAGAGCAGGTGGTTTTGGCAGACCTTTTTTTTTTAAGTATTTTTTTGCCAAGTTATACTGAAACCACAGTCTTGTTATTCTATGTGTTTAAGCAAAATAGTAAGTAGTTGTGAAAAAAAAATATTTTCATCTTAATCTGCTGTGACTTATAGTTAGAGAAGTCCAGCTTGCAAACACGTACGTGGAGGAAAGTTAATAATCGGCTTACAGCTGGCCAGCTAAATCGCTTTCATTGTTTTTGTCCCCGGCTCTATGAGCTTTGGCTACTAGGGAGACACAAGTATGCAAACACAGTTTCTTCTATGTGTTACGAAACAAGGATTTGTTTATTATGTCAATGTATGAATGGACGCCGTTAAAAATGTCAGAAGTGGCTAGAACAATATCTAATGAGAAATACAATAATATTACAACTATAAATAAAACACCATAAATGGGCCAGCACTAGAAGGAAACTAGGTGAGCTTGTACAGAGTTTCAGTCTAGACATTGATCCTCCATTTAAACTTGAGCTTATTGGAGCCAAAGGGCAAAATGCTGTGATTATTCCCCACTTTGAGTGGAGCCAATGTTCAAAGTGTTGAACATTAATATTAATCCCCACTCCCTGAACTTAAAAAAAACTAACGTGACAATATGCGTCATGAACGTTTCTGCTAGGAAATACTTCACCTTGCCAGTAGATTTAACGCCTTTCCACATGCAGAAGTAAACAATGACCCAGGTGGCTATTAGACACAGCACCATCTCGTAACTTATGACACCAGGTTCATGCAGGCCTCCGGACAGACGAAGCACTTTACGCCTAGAATGAGGAACAAAGACGTTTGGCAAAAAAAGAAATACAACACTGAAGGTTAACATCATTAACATACAGCAGGTGAATTGTGTTTTGCTAGTCAAATTATTTTTTTTAATGTGGCTTGCAAGTATAAGAATAATGCAAAAATAGGGGAAATTTTGCACCTGGCAAAACCCTGGCAAGGTCAGAATAGTCAAAATGAAGGTTTGCATTACTTGGAAAACTGAATGCAATTACTCCAATCCCAGAAAAAAACACAATTTTCAAATAAGCAAACTGATTTTCTTTTCAGAAAAAAAAAAAAAAATGCTGACAACTAAAGAGACCACATACTCCCAGAACTCGATGACTGGCGAGCGCAGGCCTTCAGACTCCACACAGCTGCCGTTAAGAAGGAGCTGAGATGTAGACAGGTTCAGTGGGGTCACAGTAGACAGGGGGCTGGAAGGGAGGGCAGCAGATGATGGCAGAGCAGGCTGGGCAACGCTCCGGTTGTGGCACGTACGTCGAAAATCCTGTGTACAGTTGGGGGTGTTCCAGGGGTGTCCACAGGTGGCCCAGGGCAGCGGGTTAGTGAAAGAGTGGAAGAGAAAGTAGAGGCCCCACACCAGGATCATGATGTAGTAAGTATTACAGAAGAACACGATCACCATCGAGGCTAGGCCCAGACCTGGCAGAGAGAAAACATGTCTTAACTTTTAGAACCAAATAGGGATTTAAACATCCTCTTCGGCGTGCTGCCCTCAGTAGCTACCTTTGAAGAGAGGTGCGATGTTCCAGGCAGAGACTCCTCCTTGTTTCATGAACTGGCCCAGAGCGATCTCAAGGAAGAAGACAGGGATGCCCCCGATGAACACAATCAGCAAGTAAGGGATCAGGAAAACCCCTGCATCACCCAAAACCACACATTCAACACATTGTATATGAAGAAACAGGCAAGCAGAAACATTGATTTTTGGTGACAAATGCTTAATAACTCTGAGAAAACATCCTGCTCCATGAGCATATGCTTTGAAATGGGCCTGCTCCAACATGTTTGTGATCTCTTCAACATCTTCACTCCAGTAAAAGCACAACTGACCAGTTTCTCTTAGATGTTCTACAATCTAAATAAAAATTAATGTCTTAGTCTCAATGCCTGCGTGGCTTGAGCCCCATCACATTTCCCTGGCATTTGATTTAAGCAGAGTATGATCAAATAGAGCTGGTGGTTTTTTGTCGTGTTTCTGTTTTTACGCTTTTTAACTGTTGTTTTTAACTTTAAAGCACTTTGGTCAATGTGTTGCTTTTGATGTACTATAGAACTATAGACTATAGTTCTATAGTACTAGACTATAGACTATAGAAATAAACGTGCCAATATTTTTTATAGATTATAATATCTTTCAGAGTTTTTCATACTAGTTTAAAATTGATATCTAAATAATATGACCAGACTTTACCTTATAAAGTACATATATTTTAGAAAATACAAGATGATTTTATTTAAATATTAGGAGTTTGAAAAGAACAAATAATCAAGACAGAAAGGAAACAAAAGACAGAGTGAGATACTCAGGGAGGAGGAGGAACAGCAGGACAAAAGAGGCATTGAAATTCTAGGTGGGAGATGAACACATTGTCTCTTATTTCACAAGTGTTTGGGTCATATTTGCCGAGTGAAGTATCGGCCTTGAACTTGAAAGCTGCATGGAGAGTAAACGAACAAAGGCCTACAGAATGGAGATGACTAGGAGACAAAAGACTTGAGGTAACAGAAGACATGTAGGTTTGATAGCAGAACTTGTGGGTTTGCCCGCAGTGCCTTTCTGCTTTTGGATTCTTTCGTTGGAGCAGCTGTTTGAGCAGTTCAGCTCACTAAACACAAAATAAACCGCTTTGTTTTGTGAATAACACAGCTGAGTGATGCCACCACAGTGCGCAGATGGGATGAAGTCACATGACCAGCTATGATGCAGCAGAGCAAAAACAAGTCAGGAGGAAAGGAGGGAAATATTGCTAGATTGCAGGAGAGACAGGTAGAGAACTGGAAAAGCACTGGGGCTGAAAAGCTAACAAATACATATAATAATTGATCTGGTGTACTATTGTGGTGCATTCTAGTTCAGCGCTTCCCCTACCATTATCCAAACCCAACGGACGAAAATGCGGTTCATATTCCGCGTCACTGACGCTGACTTACGCAGAGTCATGTTTGTAAGTCTTGTTTTAGGTGTAACCCCCCCCCCCGACCTGGGGAAACGTGGCAATTGTACTGGAAAGTGAGAATTTCCCACTTACTAATCGTAAACTTAAACTAGAATGCCCTAGTTAGAAAGTGGAACTAACTCTGACTACTGCTGCATTCCATTTACATGGGAACTGGGAACTGAGAAGTCAAAATTACATTATTTATGATTAGAAAGATGCGAACCCCATCACCTGAGGCTCAGAAGAATGAGCCTTAGACTTACACAACTTTAAAGTGTCGTGTTTACAGAGCTAACAAAGTCAAGCACCAGTTCATAGGTTATATTTTAAGTTAATGCCAAGTTTTCATGTGGTAATTTGTTCATATGTTAATATTTACCCTGAAGTGTTCATATATTTGGTACTGTGATTATTTTTACTTTGTTAATAAAATGTTATTTGAATATTCATTGAGACTTTTTTTTGAAACCACAAGCTATAAGCAAGAAGTGAAACAATGAAAATGAAACAGTAGGTTGTGAAAAACTCTTGTTTAATGAAACTCCCAAATAACACTATTAAACATATAATATGATTGTTTGCTATTACTTTATTAATACAGCACTGCAAGTATAATTTAATTCATTTTTACCACAAATCAAAAATCTAAATCTAATCTTTTTTCTATCAAGAAGTTTTTTGCAACGGTCACAAAAAATTCAATTCATCAAATGGGGTTAGAAACAGGGTCTCCAGCACAAAAGGTGAATGTTCTCCACGTTTCATCTCCCTGCACTGGGCTGCCATGTGGGTGTTCCTACATATTTCTGACATCCCGATGCACAAATTAAACAGAAAGCAGCTGCAGCATCAGTCCTGGTGTTCTGCAGAACATGAAGAAGACTCCACCTGTACCTCAACCATCTGAAGGCTTGCTCACCTTAACCTGGTTCAAGTCTTCAGGATGATTTGCTGCTTTTCCCGCAGTATGGTGATATTAGTATCCTAGTTAAAGAGAAGATGCAAGAATAAAACAAAGTACATTAATAATATGCAACATTTCATCATAAATCCACAATCTACTTTATTATTGTGCTACATGACTACTAATCTACTACTGATCTGTAATTTTTCTTGTACAAAGGAACAACAACTATACCTTCTGCACCTTCATCCTCCTCTGATGTGCTCTTCAAGTGGTCTGCATATTTGTGTCATAACCTTTTAAACCCCGAAACAGTGAGAACAACACAGACTTGTTGCTTTGGGCGCCCATCTTTTTTATGACTTCTGACAAGGGGGAAGCTGGATCGCTGTCAACTCGTAAATGACGTCATTTCGTCTTCCCAGTTCCGAGGTACATGGAACGCAGCATTAGCCAAAAAAGGAAAAGTGTGTGAGGTGTAGAGTGTAAGGGGGGGATCAGGAAAAACCCAAACAGAGAAGGAAGGAGGATAATGCTGGCAAATATTAACTTATTGGTCAAATTATGAAGGAGCTTGGCAGCCTCGAGTAAATCCTCTTTGATCATTCACTGATGAGGCACATTAGGACTAGCAGATGAGTTAAACTGAGACAGATGATTCGTGGAGCATTAATCACATAACTATGTAGTACATCTGTCTTCTCCTGTTTTCAGTAGAGTGCAGAGTTGATTCAGTTACTTGCAGGTGCTACTACAAGCCCCATCGCTTATCTGATACCTTAACTGAGTTTTACAACATGTACCCTGGGTTAGTCAAGGGCAACGGTACTGTAGCAGATGAGACTGTGCTGACACTGAGAGGACGAAGGAAAGGACGCTGTCACAGAATGGTTATTGTGTGACTTCTACATATGCCCTCTTATCAGGACAGGAGTAGGGGGCGGGAGAGATCACCTAAGCACGCCTCATGACTGCTGAACAAGCTCACAGAGAAGTGGGGGTGGACTGTGTGAGGCGGGCCATTGTTATATGATACCAGTAGGTAGGTATCAAAAGTACCAGTCACAAGACACACACAGGAGAGAGGGACAGACAAAAACGCACGCACACACATGCAATGTTAAAGTCCAGTTTGATTTAATGAAACGCCCTTATGAAAACTAAAAAAGTGGGTAGGGCAGCAAAAAGAAAATCAAGGTCAAAAGCCACGGTCAGGTGGGGTTACTGTTGGACAATGCTGAAAAGCAGACGCAATACAGCTCAAAGACCTCGTATGCCAACGATAGCAGGAGGAACTCTGTTGGGCACATTGCACCGAGTCCGTCTGGTACGCAGCAGGTGACTGTAATAAATAAAGACAATCACGTGGGGAGGCACAGCTTTTGAGTTACGTGTTCACAGCCACGCAGGCTCTTTGCCTGTTCTAACAGTATTATGTTTCACCATTCTGCTCATCTGAAAGTATACTAATACTCTGTAAGTTGTATAAAGAAAGAAGACAAACATCTGTTCACTACTCTTCTGTGTGTCTTTGGTAAATTATTGCACCTAGAAACTGTCAAAGTCGTGAATGTTCTTTTTCATTTCGGTGTGGTTGGCGCTAAATACAGCTAACCTTATTTATATAGTAGCTTAGGAAAGTTTTCAACGCCTGATTTCCTCCACGACACCGGACAGCAGAGACAAACACGTGAAAAGGAGAAGTCATTCGGAAACTAAAAATTCCAAGCTCTCAGAAATGTTAAAAAACAGCACAAAACACAAGGCTGCACAATCAGCAGTGCATCGACTAAATAAAGATATTTGAGCCATTTGTAGATAACACTGCTATTGATACAAAAATTTCGAGACTCAATGTTAGAGCGCAATGGAAGGAAATCAAGGACATCACAGAACAATTGGTGACAAAGTGCACGAGGAGTTGCATTCATTCATTGCAGTGACGAGGACGTCCTTATTAGGAAAACACAGGTGGCAGCAACTGCAAAGTAAGCAGGTTCACTCTGAGCGCTGTGTTTTCCATATCCACCACCCAGGTGATTAAGGACTCAAGGAACTAATGAATATGTGATTTTTTTTCCAACTGACTATTATTAGCTTGTTTTACTGTACAGGCAGACAATATATAAAATATGCCAGAACAGTTTAAAAGGTTCGTACCATATGAGTAAAATATAAGCTGCTTTGCTAATAGTGAGCAACTTAGCAGGATGTTTTCAAAGTTTAGCACTGACTCACTGAAAATCAATGAGGAAGAAGCTCTGACACTGTTATATACATGTGATTTAAATCAAATGATTTTGAATATTTTGAGGTTTTCTTTTTGCTTATGTTGTAAATATAAATGCAGTGTAGCCATTTCATTGCATTAATATATATATATCTTTTTTCAACTAACGTTCCTTTTATTATTGTGTAAGAGTGCTATATATCTCTAGCAAATAATTTTTCAGCAATGATTAGATTAAATAAATAAACAAAAATTGAAAATTTATTTCATACAAAAGTTATGTTAAGATTATGGGTGGACTTATATTATTGATGCAGAAACCTCTGAGCAAAGAGTTAATGATGTTTGTTCTTAATGTGGATCGTGAATATATAAAAAAGTCTCAAGAGTATTATCCTTATTTTTAAACTTGATCAATAACTATCATAGTTTTTGGAAGTTGGCTCTGAATATCAGTTTTCTATACCTGTGGCAAGAATAAATTTATGTGCCCTGTAGCAAGTAGACAAAATGCAGAGACAGTTAGTGGTCTTGAAGGCTTACCTCCACCGTTCTTGTAGCAGAGGTACGGGAAGCGCCACACGTTTCCCAGGCCGACGGCAAAACCTACACAGGACATAATGAAGTCCATCTGTCTGGTCCAGGTTTCTCTCTCCACTTCCGGTCCTGCGACCACACCGTTTGCAGTCGCGACTGGAGTCCCATCCTGGCTCTGCGGTGGGCCAGCCCCTCCACCATCACCACACCCAGGGCCCGCACCGGGCATAGGCACCAGGGGACGAGCTGACCCCCCACTTTCCTCTTCAGACAGGGTCCCTGCCTCCAACTGGGAGACGCTGATTTCACCTGAACACAGAACAAAAGGGGTCGGATGAAAAAGAAGAGTGGGTGAGTTGAGTCAAAGCCAAAGAATTACTGCAAATTTTCAAATGCAAAAAAAAAGTAAAGTCAAGACAATATTCTTACCAGTCAGTGAAAAAAAAGTCAGTGCCATCACACCCAATCATGACCTAACCTCAATAAATGGTCCAAAAGGATTAAGCTACATCTCACAAGATTGATTTTCATTTCAGTTTGAACTACCCTCTTTGTGTTGCGACACAGTGCCATCACTGAACCCTCCCCCGATGTTCATTCTTTCAGTTTCAGTCTGACAGAGTGATTCATGTGCTGCAGTACAGCACACCACACTCACCTCAATGTATAAATACGTACCAAGCCCCTATGTTACTAAGAAAGTATTTTATTTCATGCTCAATTTTATTACAAAAAAAATCACCTACAAAACCAATCTATATGGACACATAATTCAGTGCGAGGTCAGGTCACTTCATGAGAGGCGTCCACAAAAGCACTGTCAGACAGTCTGTGATGGATGCAAAGCGAAGGCAGATGAATCCAGATCGGAGCAGTTTGAGGGGGTGTGTGAATAGCAATGGGTGAATGATGTAAGCATCTAAGAGGCAACTTAACGAGACATGGCCTGTGGTTTCAGGTCATTTGTGAGGAATAGCTGAGCAAGTGTGAAAGGCATGGTTGAGAATTGTTATGGCACACATGGGGAGTATGAGTTAAAAATAAATGTTTTCATGCTTAATTCTAAAGGACAGACAGCCAACTTGAATGGTGGCGGTGATGCCTTGAGGGTATTTGCATAAGGTTTTGTTTAGATTTAAATTGCCTTCTAAGCTCTTTAAACTCGTCAGGCATAATTTGCTCCTGAATGACTGCAGGCTGTTTGAGGTCAGTCCTGGTTACATGTTTATTATTACATGTCTACAAGCATGATGTGATAAAGGCTGAGGCAGGTTGGGAGCAGCTGGTGTGCGGCTGTTTGGTCCTAGGCGGATGGTGAGTGACAAGGATGCTCTCTTGACATGCATATGTTAGTCCTTACTGTTCAGCTGTAAATTAAATACAACAAATAAAAGCAGTGGATTCTGTACATGTTAGACTCACCTTGGCTGTTCTCTTCCACCTCAGGTGACATATTCTTGAACATAAAAATAGTAATTATTTTATGAGCAAGCTGGCTGGCCTTTTTTTTAAATCTAGGCAGGGGAGAAATTAAGTTTTAAAAAATGCCAGGTTATAGGAAGGACACCCGGCAGGCTCAGGGAGGCAGACAGAGGGATGTAGCCACAATATACCAATCCAATGGGTTTTGTGATTCTCTGAGTTTATTTCTTCTTCTTCTTGGAATGGAAAAAATGCGTTTTAAATCTCAGTTTATTGTGAATATCACAGGTTGGAACCCGTTAGCTCTGCCGAGAAGAGATGGAAAAAATGTCACAAAGCGGTCGGTTGAGCCTTTGACGGGAGGAGATTCAAAAGCAGTCGACGAAGCACTTGAAGGTAAGCCTGAAGAATCTCATGGATAACCTTTAAATGAAAATAATACTACGCCTCAGAGGAAAGAATTGTTGTTGGGCTTTATTTTTCGTTCGATTCAGAAGCTGGGTCAGAAGTCCATGTTCCGTTTCGAGGAGACACCTCTTGTTTCGACGGCCGAAAAACGAGTCTGCTCGGTTCTACAGTCAGCAGTGACGGACTTTCTCCCCCTCCGCCTGGCCCCGCCCCCACTCAGGCTGCGGGCCGCTCTGATTGGCTGGGAGCGGGCCGGTGCGGCGCGCACAGCATCAGCAGCACCCCTCAAAGGGAGAAGTCACAAGGATGGCTTTATTACGTCTTTGACCTGAAATTGAAGAGGGGAAAAAATGCCACATAGAGGCAGCGTCTGGTGGCTTCGTATGTGTTCCATTTATTTGTTCTATATCTCAAGGCGTCGGGAAATGTGTTAAAATTAACCCTGTGACTGTGTCAGCGTAGGAAAATCACCACAGTATTTTAGTCTTCTGAGTGGAAAATCACCTTCTCCATTTGGCAGCACAATGTAGACTTTTAAAAATGTGTGATCCTAATGTTGGTACATTGTTAGATTATTATATACAGCATTGTTTTGATAGAACAATTTTTTTATGTATGCAGATTTATGTAAAATAACACCATAAATCTGAAAGACCCTAAAATGATTCATTTTACAGAAAAAAATAATTCTTTCACATTTTCTTCTGCTGCAGAATTACTTTTGTTTTCTGTGACTATCTAATAAAATGAATGCATATCACCCACCGCCTTCCATGCTAGAGTTTGATGAGAATTGAAAGAGTCATACCCATTTTGGTCACACGTTTTTAATATGACGGTATTTACAATCTCATGCAAGATCTCGCGAGATGTGGTGTTTATAACGCGTTGCTTATGACTCATACCAACCAAAAACTGGCTGATTCAATGTTTTCAGATTTTGACACTATAATAAATCTGAAGGGGCTTTAAACGATTCATTTGAGAGAAAAGCAACCTTCATCTACATAATTATGTTCTGTATTTTAAATTGTTGCCCCAGACATAATGTTTGCTGAGACTTATTAAAATTACAAGATAGAAGTAATAGAGATCTTAAGAAAACATGCTCCACAAATTATTAGTTTTTAATAATGCAATCAACAAAACCATAGGATTCTATTGGGGTTTAGTTTTAATATGAGCATAACTAAAATCTTACAGTAGCTGTGATGTATCACTATGAAGCTTAGTTTATGGTAATAATTTACCAGATTTTTGTTAATTATTATTCTATAAAATATGGTATCCCATAGAGAGGTACAATTAGAAATCAAGTTATGCATAATTTAACATATGACTTGCGTAACATTTTCACTGGAATAAGCGACTGTGCTTCC
>JARVJO010000024.1:12143211-12156409 GCA_031762555.1 Cynodonichthys magdalenae
AAGGGATTTGAAACGGATTTCTTAGTGCTGGCGCTGGAGTTTTTCACAGAAGTATGAAACAGAAGTTTAAAAAAAATATATTCTAAACATTAGCTGTAATAATAAATTCTAATTTGAAGAATTGAAAAACTGGCTCATATTTAAGTCCCTTGCTGATAAAGTGTGACGCTGTACTGTGTTGGGCGACATCTAGTGGCCAAAATCTGCAACAACAGAAAAAAACAATTACACATCACCAGAGTTACAACTCAATGCACGCCACTAATAAAACAAAGCTTTAATGAAATACATTCCTTATCTCACACAACAAATACAGAAACACAGTTACAGATTGAGTGCAATACCAAGCATTTATAAATACACATTGACTATAAATTATCAAACCGTGGTAATAAATAAGTCTCAAATAAATAGTCTCAAACAATAAATATGTTCAAGTTGTCAAAGAATGAAAAATTGACAAACCTTTTTTTAAAATCTCACCTGAAGGAATGGCTTTGTATTTTTTGTTGTCTAGTCCAAGATAGTTCTGACCCTTTTTTGTCAGCTCTTATTAAATAACACTTTATAACTGTGCAATCATAAATAAAAAACAGAGCCAAAACAGAAATGCCTCTCGTCACTTGGAAACACATTCACACACAAATATTGTGACATGGCTTTTAACAAAAGGCTTTCATTCTGAAATAATAATAATAAGAAGAAAAATTTAAATAGAATGAATAAACCTGATGACCTGCAAAAAGAGCAAATGCCTAAAGCCAAACTCGGGCATCTTTCATAGTTCTCATTGTGTTCTTATTTGTTGTTGGGGTTTTTAAAATATTTTCTAAAGTGCAGTTTCACGGAGTATGGTATGTATAAAGTTGAACTCATGTATTTGTATCAACTCACCACAAAAAACACAAAATAGTAGGAGATGGGTAATTTTGTGCAATTTTCACTACAACCACAGTAATAAGCAAAATTGTTAAGCCGCACTTAATTCCTTTATACTTTGCTTCCAAAGATGACGACTCTGTAGTTTTTAGGCGAGATGGGCAAAGGTTTTCTAAACTAACTTACCAAAAAAAAATAAAAAAAATTTAAAATGTGCTTGCAATAATACTTTGCAGTTTTATAAGCTTAAAAAAGCAGTGTTTTGTAGCACACAATTTCCAAAAAGCTATTAGCTGAAAATATGGCATATCTATACATGGTGTGTGTGTTATCCTTAAGAACTGAGTTAACTAAAATTATCTACAGGTAAGAGATTTTTGTTGTTGTATGTCAAGTTTCTGGTACACAAATCTTTGGGAATCACCTTACTTGAGCCAAAATTCCATTTTGTTCTTGTTAGGTTGTTATTTTTTGCGCTTTATGTTGACATGAATAAACTAGTTTTGTCATTGTCACTAGATGCTAATAGCTAATTCAATAAAGGGAAATTTGCAAATCTGGTTGGCATGAGTACTAGGCTGAACATGAGTACAAATCAACCAATTTCCAAGGATAAAGTTCTTTGAAATATATTTTTAAACAACCTTTAGAAAGATCACAATAAAGTCTGGCTCTTTGGAAGCAAAATCAAAAGAAACAAGTGTGATTCAAGACTTCACAGTTCTGCAGCCTTTGTGACACTGTATACATATCAGCTAGATTTCACTGGAGAAAAAGACAAAAAAATAGTTTATAAAGTTATACCAATACAAGAATATAACTATAGATCCAGATGGAGGTCACTGTGTGGAAGAGGATAGTACTGGTCCTCCATGCCAGACTTTGTTTGATGCCTTTGAGCTACTAGTCTCTGGTAGCGAGCCTGCTGCTGGTGATCCGGGTCCACATTAACCCAGCTGTTGGCCACCCACTTCACTCCTCGCCTGACTGGACAATCGCCATGCAGGGAATACTCATCTAACTCACCCATCCAACCTGCACAAGCCAGGAGAGGAAAAAAACTACAAACATGAAGACAAACTACATTTAGACGTGAGGTGTTAGCATGTAACCACTGCAGGGATAAATGCAAGATGTGGAAAAGAAAAAAAAAAAAGTTCCAAAAAGTGAAAAACTAAATGCTTCAATTACATTTCTAGTCAACTACAGACTTTAAGCTCAACAGCAAATTTTGCCAATTAGCAATTTTTTTTTATGCGTAAAATGTTCCGGATTTGTTTTAAACTTACTTTATTTCTCTACATACCAGGTCATTTTCTTTACAAGATTTTTTTAGTTGATAAATACAAAATCTTATTAAAATATATGCTGCATAAATTACTTAATGGCTTTATTATAAACTCTTCATTTTATTCTTCTGCATCATTTTAAATAATATTTAAAATCATTAGCATTTGAACATGCTCATCATTTAAGCCGTTCTTTTTAAAAACACATGTTAAGAGCCTTTGGAAATAAACGAACAGTTTGAAGTTCACAGCATTTGGTAGCATGAGGATGTTTTTTATCAGTTTAAACCCGTTTTTCCACCTAAAGTCCTGAACATAAAGCTATTTCAATGTTGGCAGGGATGTTTATCGTACTGCAAATGAGAACATAACCAGATTCAGCCCAGTTTTACCTTCAGTTAAACACTTCGTTCCTGCAATCTTTATAAGTGCTGTGAATTCTTCCTCATGCCTGTTCTTAGTCTTCTACCATGTGTTTACAAAACAATTACCACTTTAAATATACCTAATCCTGTTTTTATTTGGCACAGAGTTTAAATGGTTTGTGTATCATTATACCAAACACAATGACACTAGGATTAAAAAGGTGAACCTGCTTAAACATTAAACATGTTTGTGTCTGACAAGATTCAGACTTAAAGGGTAGCAACACAAAACAAATCAACATACTTTACTTCTTAAATTTGTATATGATACAAAAAAGGCCTGTTTTTTAAATTAATTTTACCTCTGCCATCCGAGAGATGGTTATACCAGAGGAGAGCGGTTCCAGTGATGGGCTTTATTCTCAGATTCCCTTTGCCACACGTCTGTTGGGTGTCTGTCAAATCCACTCCATCCTGGATCAGAGCCTAAAAATACAAAACGAGTTGCTTGAGATTAAACATTGTGCATTTTATCTAATTTTGTGACTATTTCAACTTATTGCAAAACAACCTCTTCTAAACAAAACCAACAGTTAACATAAAGATTATATGATTGAAACACAAGAGAAGTGAACCGTGTTGTTTTAAAACAGTACATTATGAAAAAAATCTCACCTGCTCATCATAGGTACGATTATCTGCTACAGGGAAGGTAGTTTCACCACCATCCTCTGCAGGGCTGAGGTAGAACAAGACGGTCAGATACCTGCAATAAAACCAGATCCAGGTTTTTGGTTAACTTGCTTACAGTCCTTTTTTTATTTGGTTACATTTAGATTTAAAAGAAGAAAACTGCATGCTCAAAATATATGGCTGACACCTATTTTAAAATGTAATATCAAGAAATAAAAACAAATTATTACTACTCACATACCTGCAAGAGACCTCTGTGAGAGCAGACGTGTTTCCTGCCAGTCGTGTGTGCGCACAGGTGGTCTCTGGGTGGGAGGAGCTGCTGTCATGGTGAGCGCTGCTGTAATCTCTGTGCTCATAACGATTCACCTGCAGCGGTTCGCTCAGCTCGACCAGCGAAGAGGGCAAACGCGTCAGACCGATAACTCTAAATACCAGATGTGACAACAGGAAGTTCCATTTTCACCATTTTAGTTTGAGTTTCTAAGCAGAACCAAAACATGGGGCGTCTAAGTAGCGACCTTTTCCTGAGTGTTTGCAGCACATGGTGAGATCCTGGTCCTTGATAAAGCCACGTATGCTTGCTTCTCTGTTTGAAGTGACTATGTAGCTTCCCGCTCTGCTGCTGTTGTGGACGCCGAGACACATCGTACGCCCGCCTGAAGTCCCCCAGTGTCAGCATCCCTGCCGGGCACACAGAGAAACAGAACAACTGTTATTATTTCAGTCATGCAGTGCTGTGACTTCAATTTAGTGGAATGCAGTCTTGAGTTTGTGCCACATTAGAATTGACTGGGGAGGGGGCTGGGTGGTTAACCCAGGGGGTGGGGGGGTATGGAGTCAGGGAGGGGAAATTAAAGAAAAAAAGTGGGTGATCAAAAAGGTCTTAATGAGATAGAACACATCCCATCCGGATGTGCAGAACCAGGCACAATGGTATTAGGTCAAAGTTGTGCCACCCTGCTTCCTGCCTTACCACTCACAAACACTCACACGCAATCACGGACAATTTACTGTACGACTGACAGTTTATTGTTACTGTAAGCAGACACACAGCCACAGCAGTAACACAGGTAGTAAACATTAACTACTCCTGCAGATGTAATTAGTACATGTCAGCAGGGTTTGTACACTTCTACCACAGTAAAATTCAAGAACGTTTCAAGCATTTTCAAGATAAACTGTGAAGCTTTTCTAGCATCAAACTTCGTCTGTCTGTATCTCTGTGCCTTTTTCCACTGAGTTTTTACCCATGGCACACGCAGGATTTTCCTATGTAAAGGGAGCCTATCGATAATCTAAAACAGTGTTTTTCAACCCTGGCCCTCAAGGCACACTGTCCTGCATGTTTTAGATGTTTCCCTGCTTCAACACAGCTGATTTCAATTGATAACTGATTAACAGTTGAACTCCAAATATCTGAGTCGGGTGTATTAATGTAGGGAAACTTCTAAAACATGCAGGGTAGTGTGCCATGAGGACCAGGGTTGGGAAACACTGATCTAAAATACAGTGCAAATGAATAAAAATCTGCAAGGTATAGTATTAATTTGAAACAGACATATACAGGCAGAAAGAGCTCAAAAGATGCAGCTACTTTTTGTGTGATTAAACCATTTTTACTAGCGTTTTTAAAGAAAAACGTTTTGTTGTTGCACATTTTAAAGTACTGCTGAAAACATAAAACCTGAGCTCAAGCCATACTTCAAACAATCAATATCAAATTTGTAAGTTAGCCTAAATTTAAGATTCCCTCCAACTACTTCTGCATCATGGCTCGAGAGCAGCAGGTCCTGCTTACATATCTTGCAGGAAGCTGCCTTAGAATTTGGTCCTTGTTTCAACCATGTTTTGGATCAGCAGTCATTAAAATGGCCCCGGGTAGGTCTGCTTCTCAGCTAAGCCAGGTGATCTCTAATGCGGTCATGCCGGTATTATGAAAAAAATCAAACCCACTCTAAGCAGCAGCGAGGCTTTATGAGACTTCATTAAAGGCAAAATGATTGCTCAATATTTTGTACCTTTATTATAAAAACATCAAACTGAGGTTTATAATCAAACTGTTCGAGTGCTCTTTGCTACAAAACTGTGCAGTTAAAATATCAAGCTCTTTCCAAACCTTGAAAACAGTTAAAATGTAATAATTTTCAGTGATTTCAAGCACCCATACAAAGCCTGTGTCAGAGTATATGGAAGTAAATTACAAGCACAGAAAACAGACAAAAACAAAATAATTCTAAAATCACTGAACTCATTTGGACTAAAAACCATAAAACGTCTTCTGCATCTCTGATTCGAAATCCTAAAAATGATTTGATTTTTTTCTGATTATGTTTTAAGACTCAAATGATGCCCTTTCCCAAATAAAGTCAGTTCCACATGCACAGACACACCAGAACCACAGGAGCACAGACCTGTAGGACAGACTTCCAGACCAGTCAGGATTTGCCGTAAGTTTTCTGGGCTCAACCAAGTTCCGTCTCGAGAGCGTGAATGACTCAAAATCTGGAAGAAATGCAATATTTTTTACGTTTTACTAAATGGACAAAATTTCACGTCATCAAATGTGTTATGAAATTCTGTGCTCCTCCTTAGGCTACTTTGAAAATAAATAATCCGTGTTTCTCGATGGTCACCTCTTGTTTCTGCAGAAATCCATCTTGGTTTAGGTCCAACAGACTAAAGACTTCCTCTGTGCTGAGAGAAAATAGTGGCTGGTTCAATTCCTGTCCCTGGCTGGGTGTTAACAGCTGGCTGTCCATCAGACCCTTGAGCTGAGCCAGCTGCACCACCACACGACACTCCTCCTCTGACAGAAAACCAGGGATCTCTGTCAGGAACAAGACGCAGAAACAAAAGCAACTCGTTGAAATCATTAAATGTTTGGCAACAGTGCAAAAAATCAGCAACACTCATTTCATGCTTTGGAGGTATAAAATCATCTCAAAGACATAAATGAACTCAAGATGAAAGTAAATATCCAGGATATATTATAGATTAAAAAGCTCAATTTGGAAAGAGACCAAGCTAATCATGTGAAGCATTTAGTCAGTATTTGCAGATTATCTATTGTTCATGTTTCACACACCATAAATGTTGATGTGTGAGAAATAACTAAGGTGTAATAACAAAGACACTAAATACTATAAAGTAAAATACCAAAAATCAATAATTGTCAATTTGTGACGAATTCAGTTTAGAAACATCTTGTTTGAAAGATCAAATTGACTTTATAAAGTAAAGAAAAAAACTTGGGCAATATTGGCAAAACACTTTATCACGATTAATTGTAACATTTAGTCGATAACTATTAATATGACAACTAATGGATGACAATTGCACTTGGATGTAACTGTGGTCTTGGTCCACATTTTCTGTCTTTCCTCATACTCTGGTTTATGTTGGTGTTTCAGATGATTAAACAAGTTGGTTAGTTAGCATTAGTTGCTCTGCAATGCCATCTGCCATTGGGCTCACATGAGTGCCTGATAGTGATGGTGTGTCACATGCAATAATACTTTATCATCACGTGGCTCTAACTGAAGTAATTGCAAAGCGGCATATATTAATTATTGACAGTATTTATGATGATCAATTGCACACCATACATTTTTGCCCAACCGTATTAAATAACACAAACAACAATAAGGTCTGAAAGAACAGGAACTTCTATAAGACAGTGGTGGAACTGTGTATCCTAATCAGAAACAGCTATTCCCTTCTGTTATTAGACATTAGGTCCCCTGTGGCACTGCCTTCCCAAAGGTAGTTTTAATAGGCAACAACACTAGACTGCAGGCTTCAGGAAACCAGAAACTGCTAAAATCAATTACCACAAACAATTAAAACACCCAGAGTCAAAACTAAGTCATGCATCCTGCATTTTACACAATGTCCCAACTTTTTCAAAACTGAGGTTGTAGTTTTGTTTAGATATTAACATAAGAAAAAAAAAATAAATATAAACTGTTCCATCATTTACCCAGATTGCTGCTGAAGTTCACTTAGTGTCCGAGTACCCCCCTAAAAAATAAAAGACTTCCGGCAGGTCGGCTACTCGTACAGTAGAGGCATTGTTTGTCACCCGTGTCTTTTACACTGTACCCTTGGTTAATCCCCATTGTCCAGTCAAGCCTCATTAATCTGGATAACTGATATGAATGAAGTGGGACTGAGACTTCCTCTTCTCCCTCCCAACACTATTGGTCTTTCCCCCCCGGAAAGGAAGTGACCTGCTTGTCAAAAACAGGAATCAGGCCAGGGCTACACAGCGGGACAACACATTTTTTTTTGTTTTGTGGCCTCTGCACATGTTCTCACACTCACAAATGCCCGTGCAGGGTTCACTTTTTGCCAACTTCTCTTGAGGGTTTATTGGTCAACAATGACCCTTGTCTGTAGTCTGATAATTGTCTTTTTACTATGACAAGTATGTTCAGTGACAAGCTGTTATTAAAAACACACTAATCAGAAATATCTTCTTCAGTGTACAATAAAAATGCCCAAAACAAAAAAGGTCAGCAAAGAATTAAAAATAGGCAATTAAAAAATGGAATTGAAAGGGAGAAGATCTACCTTCCTCAATTCAAGCTACCACTAAAAAACTATTTATTGGTATTACTTTACAAATTTTTAGTATCTCGTATGAACTCAAAGTGAACGAGCATCTCTTCCAGTACCCCACCCCTTCTCCCTGCCCTCCACACCTCCTTCCCATGAAAGTCTGTTTACCGCCCACTATAAAAACACCTATTCTACCATCCTCTCCTCCAGTTTCACACAGATCATCATCATTCACTTAGGGGTTACCTTCTAATACCCAAACTCAGTTTCAGGACAAATCAGTTTTAGTATTTTATAACCAAAATGTCCTCTTGTTCAGTTCCTCTACTATTTTTCCTTCTGCTTGTTGGGCCTAGCAGCATATTAGCCAGTCCCGGTAGAAGTAGGACAGGGCTGGAGGGGCACGTAAGGACAGAGGGAAGGGTTCAATCTGGATTTAAGAACAAGGGTGGAGACAAGGCAAGTGCTGAGAGCCGTAAAGAAACAGAAGTTGGAGAAACCCGTGTGTTTAAACCAGGAGTTCCAGCTGAAAATGACGGGGAAGTGTGGAGGGAACTGGGTGCCGCATCCAACTTCAGGTCCACATTTTCATTCAGCGATGGTCGACTGTGGGAACCTCGCATCTCTTCTCGCTGTGTGCCCATCCCGTCGGGCATGGCCTTGTGCCAAAACATAGGCTACGACACCATGAGGATGCCAAACCTGCTGGGCCACGATTCTCCAGCCGAAGCTGTGCAACAAAGTGCCAGCTGGTTGCCACTGCTTGCCAGAGAGTGTCATCCAGACGCTCGCATATTCCTCTGCTCTCTGTTTGCTCCCATCTGCCTCGACCGGTACGTTTACGAAGTCTAACCTTTCAAATATACTGATTTTAATTTCTTGGTTTTTTTGTATGAACTGTGGCTTTCATGACACAATGACAGAAAAAAGGTTTTGTTTTAGCAATGCAAAGCAAAATTTCAAACTGTTAGGTTATTTACAATGATAAATAGGGGTGGTGTCATCAAAAGAGTGTCTTTTGACACTTATGTAAATTTGTGCTACTTTCATTGAAGAGTTCTGGTTTCACACAGGAAATCCCAATTATCTCAAGACCACCATTTTCCTTTTCGTCACATTAGCGCCATTTAGTTGGGGAAAAAAACAAACAGACATTAAATGTTTTCAATCACATGAGATTTTTTTCCCCACCACACTGCATTTATTATGTACTTTAATCTCAACATTGCTGCTCGTATATTTTTCTGTTTTTTTTTGACAGGTTTATTTCACCCTGCAGAAGTTTGTGTGAATCCGTGCAGGACACCTGTGCACCAATCATGAATTGCTATGGCTACCCCTGGCCTGAAATTCTCCGATGTGATCAGTACCCCGCAGATCATCTCGTGTGCATCTCCTCTGTCACCAACACCACTGTCCACACAGCCGTACGCAGAGGTGAGAATACGCAGACACATAATTAGGCAGACTTCATTAAACCAAAATCAATCAATTAGTGGTGCAACTCCTTCAGTGCCTCAGGCAAGCTGTCGCGATTGTGAGCTGGAGGAGGGCTCTTCTTCGAAAGACACACTGGAGACCTTTTGTGGAAGTGATTTTGGTGAGTACGATTAGATTTCCTCCACTTATAACTCCACACTACACCTATTTTTGTTCATAATTCACCAAAGTCTGCTGCTCAAAGAGCAGAACTTACTAAAAGCTTTTGTTCATCTGCCATCTTTCCAGTGGTGAAACTGCGTCTGATGAGGCTCAAGTACAGTCCCATAAGTCTTTCTCAGTTCTCACTAGCTGCTAAACTGGATGTTCTTAAGTACGGGCCCCTGTTCGGAGGGCAGATTCGTTCCCGTATTGAGCTTTGGCTGGAAAGGGACGCGACCTGTGTTCAGAACATGACCCGACAACACCCACGAGGCGGCACTTTCCTGGTGACGGGCACGATTAACGGGGAGCACCTGGTGGTCAACAAGGCTTACGTTTGGCAAAGACGAGACAAGAACCTAATGGCGGCTGCACGCAAATGGAAAACTCACAGATGTAGGACCTAATGTCTGTTTCGATTGAGTTAGAATTTACTAATATGACAAATTATGGTTAGGAAAGTAGAGTTTAGAAGCTTTGCCATAAACCTACAACTGTATAGAATACTGGTTATTTTTATTTGAATGATTTTGGAAAAATCATGAATTATGTATTAATTCATGACATGATATTCATCATATTCATAAATATATTATGAAGGAAATATTATGGTTACAAAAAGCACATGAATTATTCACAAATTATCACGTAGAAGTAAAGCGAAACGTAACAAAAACTATTATTCAATGTACATACTGTAATTTTATACCTTGACTCGTTTGTCTTATTGGACATAAAGTAATAAGCAAATATGTTTCTAACTGGCTCTCATGAAATTCACTACAACCCAGTTTGAAATTAATAACCTATGAATAACATATCCAACATTCACTTTTAGATCAAATTTAAAGGCTAACAGCAGGAGTGTCTCGAACAAGGTTGAAAGCTGGTCATCTTGTTGATGAGAATTTAAGGTTAAGAAGGTGGGGCACACATTGGCTCAAAAGGATTCAAGAAAAAAAAAAGTCAACTTTTATTATTAAGCACAGTGATAAGTTAATTTACCCTCTCTATAATCTTTTTAAATCTTGTTCAGTGAAATTTTTTATTTTCTTGAAAAAGAATCTTGCAGTTTATGTTGCTTTGACTTCTGAATATCATTAAAAACACTGCTAGTTTTAATGAACAATACTTCCTGCACCTGCTTGTGAAATGTAAACTTTGCAGGCATTACAAGTAGCTGGACTGCATTCATCAGTCTAAAGTATTTACACACCAGACATTAAGACTGCATCGTAACCTGAGATCTTTCTATAAAACAGTGGTGTAGTTGCTTATGTGAAACAATTAAACAGGTTTATTTTTGTGCTGAATACAATCAGTCATTACAATAAAACATCTCAGTATATACATAACTTTCAGATCAGAATATAATCCATTAATTATAGTCAAGTATTCACTAATTGCAGTTTCTAAGCATACATGTAAGCATCCTTACCAAACAGCAAAGGTTTCAGGCTGAGTGTCTTCATCTCATGTAGTCTGTCTGGTACAATGGACACTTGTTGAATGTGTCCAACCTGCAGGCATACAGAAAAGTGTTAATATATGTTGGCATTGTGACTATTTAGGAATAAATTGCATGTAATGTTGATACGAGCCTTGGCAAAAAAATGATGGAATCACTACTTGTGGAAGATATTCTTTCAATTGTTTCAAATTACAGAGAGATACTATTCCATCTTTATTTACTGTTTCTTAATGCCAGAATGTTGGCGTTTGGAAAAATATAGTTTGTGGCATGTCTGAGATTTATTTGTGGTATTAAACAATAGAAAACAGTATATCAAAGATGATGATTCCATAATTTTCGCCAGGGGTTGTAGATTTGCATTTTTTGTAGCTCTGTGATCAGATTGTATATTTAAGCTTGTGTGTAATAATGAATTTTATCATTTCCAGGTCATTTTTGGCTTTAAATGTGGTTTGGACTTGTATTTTAGCTAGACTGACTGTTCATGATAATTACTGAGTGTGATCCAAGACAAGTGTGTGAGTATTTGCAATTTTCTTACCCGTATGCCCTCAATACGATGAAGACTGAAACTCAGGCTGTAGTCCTCCTCCACCTCTTCATTATCATCGTGCAGCTTTCCTAATGATGGAGGAGCAGGTTGGGGCAAACGACTTCTACTGTCACGGACAGAAGCAGCGGCATCCCCGTCTCCACCACTAACTAAATCCCCGGGGCCGTTGTTGTAGTGCACGTACAGCAACAGGGCGATAACATTTAAGATATACACATGGAAGAAGACCATCACCACAACAAAATAAGCCCGAGAGCAAACGTTGCTTCTCTGGATGTGCAACCGAGTGGACCGAAAAGGAGCATTGTAATGTCGTATTGAATTTTTGCTGATGATGGGTTCCTCTTGCTCCTGCTCTAATAAATCCTCCTGAATCATGTCTTCCATTTTTGCACCACACAAATAAACCTACGTGAACGACAACAACAATCGACAAGGTTTATTTTCTGTCAGCGTTTAATTGGCTGAGCTACAAGCTAACCTACCTAGCTATTAAGCTAACCAAACCCCACAGCTAACCTCTAGCTAGTTCGGGAAACAGCGATTACGACTTGGCTTAAAGAAACAGTGTAGCATCGACCAAGTAAGAAAGTGCGCGAAATGTCGTTTTCATTTATATTGTCAAGCGCCATCATTACAAAAGTCTCTTAATCCTAGTTAGCTAACTGACAGATATGCTCATGCTGCCCCTGACAACCTGCCTAACATAAGTACAGAGTAGTGGCTGCACACCATCTTCAACCCAGCTTAAAGCGGCTATCCGGGTGGGTGGTGTTTGCACCTCCTCGTGACCACTTCTATACGAGTCACAGTCCGGTTAATTGAAAAGGAATATATCCGTTAACTATACGTCACATCCACAAAAACTGTCGTTCATGTGCTGCTGTAAATTGTTAGCGCTCTCTAACGATCAACATCCGAACAACAAAAACAATGACAAGCATATTCTTGTAAATATTTTGGACTTTTTTCACAATTTTAGCCTCTATATATAAATATATATACAGTTTATATTTATATCTTTTTTATTTATTTATTTATTTTCCTTAAAACTGGGGTTCTACAATTTGGGGGGCTAAACAAAAGGCTTATTGTTCTTTGTTTCTTTTTATTACACACTTTTGTTTCACTTTTTCATTTGATTTCATTATTATTTTGTAATAATTTAATTTATTTTACTGCTTCTCAGCTTTCTGTTTTGTGTAATTAAACAATCAATAAAAGTACTTTTGGCCTTTAAGTGAAATCACCCTTCAGCTCCTCAAATCCACCACACGGTGGCGACAAAGGACGAAGATCAGCTTCTTCTCCAACTGTTCCGCGTCATAATTCCAGGCTGGCTTTTTGTGCTACCTATCCCTATAATAAGTATTTTTCTTATTGTACCTAGCTTTTTTGTGAATTCTGTTATAATCTTAGCATCTCGTGTCCACAGTTTCAAAAAGAGGACAAACTTTTTACTAGGTGTAAAAATCACATGTATAACAATGTTTGTGACTATGGAAAGAAAAAAAAAACATAAAAATGTCAGATTTTGGGAAACAATTGGCTTTTTAAACGATTATTTTTTTAAATATAGCTAGATTTTCCTCACATCAAATACAACTGTTGGATAATATGAGTTTTGATTTTGTGACTTTTATATCTCCATTAGAGTATATAATGCCATTTCTAGTTTTCATAATTTCCCATGCATTATTCCTTTTCCCTTTCTTTTATTTGACCTCTTTTGAGGTAAAGG
>JARVJO010000024.1:12159232-12181609 GCA_031762555.1 Cynodonichthys magdalenae
CTGCTCTCACACACACACACACCCCTTGCGGTGTTTTCCGGGATCACGCCTCTGCCTCCACACGGGATCCACGCAGCAGCAGATATGGCTGATCATCACCGGACGGGACGGCGCTGCATCTGAGCGAAAGTTGACCCAAATAATGATCTATTACAGGCTAACAACGCGCTCTGTTGGGCGACGGGACACGTCGACACGTCGAGCGACTCTGGGATAATAATTTTCTGACGGGGGGAACCGGGTACCATCGTGTTTTAATATTTTTTACACGGGGAAGTAGTTGGAGGAACTTGTCGCAGTGGCTTCATCCTACCGGATTACCACACGAGAGGAACAATAGTCTCCTGCGGCAGGATCACTAGCAGGTCGGTGAGCTTCTGTTCATCATGGTGGGCCTATTTTCACCCCACGGTACACCTGAAACAAACTGTTTAGACATGGCAGGTGTTAATTTCACCCAATGAAACAAATGATTTGAATTGAACATGGGTCGAGTGTGGAAATTCTTGCGGCTCAAATCTCAATGAAGTGAGACCAGAAGGGCAACGCAGCTCTAATCGTTTCTCTCAAACACAACACCAGGTTAGCCTCAGTTTGGAGTTTCTGAACCGGTCTACTGGCTGAGAGTAACTTTTTTCCCCCCCTGCCTGATTCTCCTTCTCCCGGACGTGTGCGTCAGGAAAGCACGGGGAGTGAGGAACTGACCGAGAGCTCCAAAAGGCCCCGAGAAGGTAGAGGAATCTCAGGGAAAGGAGTTCAGATAATCCGAGTGGTGGAGGTGCAGAGAGATGCAGTTTTCACGTCTCATTAGCGCTTCTTCTTATCTGCGTGTAGGGAGTATCATTTAACGTTAAATTATTTATGCGCACCTCACTGCGGGATGTCCAGATTGGAATTCATGCACGTGCAAAACCAACTCCAAAATCTGCTCTCGTGATGCATCAAAGCAGACAAACATGATCAAGAATGTAAAATATTTTAACTGACGTACAACTTATTTAAAGTCCTGAAAAGGCTTTAAGTGAATTGACGTTTTACATGTTTTGCCTGTCTGTTAGCATAATATCTAATGGGCCACTGGGCCATCCTTAGTGAAACTTGGTGAAATGAATCATTGCATGTCCATCTACAGCTGATTATTTTTTTGAGTCAGCCAGATTCAAGATGGCTGCCACAGCCAGCTGATAGTAAAAATCACAAACATAATATAATAGCTATACTTAAACTATAATTCAGTCAGTGTTGCAGATGTTGAGGTAAAATTTGGTGTGGTAGTAGCTGAGACTAATCCCAAATATATGTTGTGAGCACTGACAGATTGCGCAAGACTGTTCCTTAAATTTGTGCCATGCACTATATAAAGTCAGCTCTTGTCTGTTAGCAAAATATTTCTGCAACCACTGTGCAAAATTTATTGAAACCTTCAGGAAACAATCATTGAATGTACCTCTACAGCTGATTAAGTTTCGAAGCTAATCCAATTTAAAGTGGTCGACACAACCAACTGAAATTAGAAAACATAAAAATGGCTATAATTCAGTCAATTCAACATATATTGAGTGGGTCTTTGGTATGGTAGTAGCAGAAAGTCATTCCCATAACATACTTTGAGCACAAGATTTTGTTTAAAACTTTGGCACATAAAACACCATACTGTACACTTTCTTTCAAGGAATGCTAGTTTTATTTGAAGATGTTACTGTGTATGGAAGTAAGTATAGACATTTAGTGAGACCTTCTGCCTGAAATTAATTTAAACTTAAGTTTGTTTCACTTGTTTTCCTCCCTAATGTTCTTCTGGTTATTTTTAGTTTCTTTCCAAGACTTCTGTCCTCCTGGATGTTGAAGTCATGATGGAGGAGATGCAGAGAAGTCACCGGGTTTATTTGGAGAATAATGGACTATTGTTAGATTTTATCTCGTTACGTGTGCATTTGTGTGTGGGATTCTGAAGTTGGGTAGATTTGTGCATTACTCATGCATCCCCAGGCTGCTGCTGCGCGAAAAAAGTAGGGTTTGAAGTGGCTCCTTTGCCTCCGCTGTGCCACATCGCATGTGTGTGCAGGCATGCGTATCAGTGAACTACAGGAAAATGCATGTTAGTGGAGAAAAGAACAAAAAAAAAAAGGAGAACGGTGGCTGAAGAACTGAAGGTTTCAGAACTGGAAAAAACAAATGCAACCTTTAATTGAAAAATGTAAAAACATCCTTGTGACCAAATGATGCAAGATCTGTTGGTGCATCTGTAATGTCACTAGTTCTTTGTGTGTGTGTGTGTGTGTGTGTGTGTGTGTGACCGCAGCTCCATTCATTGTTTTCCTTTCAAAAGAAACATAATTAGAAGAGGAATTCCACTGCCAGACTGGCAGAACTGCATGATTCAGTGCTTTTTGTGGAGACCTACAGACTGGAGGGATGAAGTTTTCAAAGCTGACGTGGGCATTTTTGATTGTGTGTGTGTGTGTGTGTGTGTGTGTGTAAGCCGAGATATGAATTGTGAATTCTCATCTCTTCTCGTCTCTTTTTTTTTTCCCCTCCTTCTCTTCACCTCAGAGACAGAATCTGTGATTCTGTCCTAGGCCTGTAACCTAGCAACCCAAATGGTGTGTGTGTGTTTTGAATAAATCAGAGTTTGCGCCTCCACCTCCGCCTGCTTTAGGAGTGTGAGTTCGCCTCACCTTCCAAACTCCATCCTCTGTGCAGCTGCTCTCCACATGCATGTGGAACCACATGCTCACAGTCTGTTCCAAGAAACAGATGAGTGACTTTGAAACATCAGAAAGACATTTTTATTCCTTTCCTCCTTTACGTCTCGTAACTTTTTGAACTTTGCCAATCTCTTTTCCTTCATCACATCACAAAGCTCCTGTTTTGAGCTCTTGTGAGTGATGAGCTGTGCTGCTTTAAAACAAGAGAAATGCCTGTGCAACATTTGAATGAGTTGCAGAGTGTTTGTAGCCTCCATCATCTATTTTGTCCTGCTAAGTGGCTCCGAAATACAGATACACTGACTGGAATAGCCAGGTGTACTGTTTAAGTCAAAACTCGTGCTGCATGCCATGTCCCCAGTTCAAATAGGCACATCAATACATAAATAGCCTCATTTTACTTTAAAACAAATATAACATTATAATGTGAAAACAAGGGAAAAGAGTAATCTGTTATGAGCCTCTCACCATGACCAGTCAAGCATAAAGGGGTGCAGAATGCCGTCTACTACAGCTATGATTTTACTAAGTGATGTAATTATTCTAAACTGACCAGATAAGTGCATGTTAAGTGACTGTAATTTACATGACTACTTTGTCTAACCACATCTCTGCTACCATTGTATACAGTTAACTTTACTTAGAGTAGTAACTTAAGCGTAATGTAGTTGTTTTCCTCATATTTCTGGAAATAAGTAGGCCTTATGTATTTCAGTACGTAGATAAGGATAACTGAATTTTATCACTATTTAGCTTATAGATTGTAACTAGAGGTGCACCGATTGTAGTTTTCAGGCCGATCTCAATGTTCCAATCTTAATTTATTGAAAAACATTGAACAGTGCGCTTTAAACAGTGCAAACTTGTTTTAATTTAATTTAATTCTGCTGCATTTCATTTTATTTGATTTTATTTTTTGATTGTATGTTATTGTTTTCTGTTGTGTATATAATTGTTTTGGATAAAATGAAAAAATTTCTTAATAAAAATTGTACAACAGCCCCCTCTCTATTACAGCAGAGCAAAAGGGGACAGTGGCTGATTTTCAGGCCTTTGCAGAGGTAGATAAAATCTGTGGATAAGATCAGCTTCTCATGTAAGTATAAGCTGATCACCCATCACCAAATATTTATGGAAATGAGGGCAAAAAAATCAGCGCACCCCTAATTTTAACAAAAAAAACTGTAGATTTTTTATTCTAATGGATAATAAAAAAGCTCTTGTTTGTTGCATCACTTTATTGTCCACCTGCATCTGAAACATCCCAACAGACTTGGTATGCCTTTGTAAAACAGACTCTCACAGATACACAGTGCCTGAACTGTAGCTTTTGTATTCTGCTGTCAAATAATAAATCTGACAACAAAATATTACTTAACTAAAAAAACAACAACATTTGACTGTTATGTTTTTGTGCCGCCAATAAACAACTAAAACATGTATTTTTTTGCACAAACACAATAAAAATCCATTCTTAATGGCATCGTGTAAAAAATTCCAATCAGTAACTGTAGAACTATTTAGGTGATTTAAAAAAAGTGGTTTTCATAAATATTTTTATTATTTGTAAACTGTTTATTTTTGCAGCTGTCAAATTCAAACTAATAGTATCAACAACCCTCGGCTTTTTTGCTAAATTTATGTAAATAAATGCTATATCCTGAAGGTTTCTTTCTTCTTTTGCCCACTGAGATTGAGTTTCCCAATCCTGTTGGTGCCTGATCATCTCAGATAAGGACTGTGAAATTAGTTGTTATTGTGTGACTGTGTGTGTGTGTGTGTGTGCATGCTTAGATATGAACCTGAGTGTATGCTGATGATAACATAGCCCTCTATTAACTGGGTAATAAGATGAGCATCACCAGCTGTTTCTCATAATACGACTCGTTTATTTCTGATGATATTTAAATGACAGATCCAAGTTTGTGTAAAGAAAATAAAGTAAGGTCGTTTGCACAAATGTGTTTCTTAATGCAGTTTTGGAAAATATGCAAATGAAGCAGGAGGGAACCGATAATATGAGATAAATGAGGGTTGCTCTTGTTTTGTTCTAAGACTCCCTCTATGAACTTTTTTTGCCAGGAGCCAAAAGGCAAATATATGGTTGTTGCATATGTGTTTGTTAGCAAAATGTCTCATGAACAACCAGAAACATTTAATGAAACATACAGCAAAAACAATAAGTTGCTTTAGAATTACAGCTGATTACCTTTTGGCATCCACTCTATTCAAGATGGCTGTCAAATCTAATGAACATTAGCAAAGACAAAAACTCCATTTAACAGGTATTGAGCTAAAATTTGAGTGGCTGAGTCATCCCAATTATATACTCTTGGATATTATGTCGCACAAAATCACAACTTTATACATAACAGTATTTTCAAGAAATACCTTGAAATTAGCATCTGTCTTTTTAAGAACTTCTTACCATTTCAGACACTCCCACTTCAGCATGTTTTCACAACAGTGCTTTGGGGGGCGGGGTGCTCTGTGGGGCAGGAGCTTGGCTGCAGACTGAGCACCAGGGAGGAGCTATGTGGTATTTTGTACCAGCAAGCGTTTAGGCAGCTCCACATGGCTACCACAGGAGATTGAAGGATTTCTCTAACATGCATGAATGAGTCAAAGCAACACTGGGTATGCTTTTGATGAGGGAAACATTATAACATGATATAAAGCTCAAAAAAGTCGATTTTGCATAATACCCACCCTTTAAGAAGTGCTAGTTCTAGTCCTTTAATTAGTCTCAGGAAGGAACATCTGAACACCCTCATCTGAGCTGGCAGAGGTAATGTCAGCAATACATCCTCTGTTAAGCACATGTTGTGGCGGAGGAAAGCCAGTTGTCCTGAGCGAGGATGTTTGAATTCTTTCCAAGCGCTGCTTGACTCAAAGACTGAAAGCCTGAAAGGATGAATGGCTTTTGTTGAAGCACCCAAGGATGGACTCAAAGTGAAGGGCGGTGGGTGCAGTGTGTGTAGTGTGTGTGTGTGTGTGCATTTTGTCTCCAGGATCCTTTTGGTTTTAGATAGATGGAGCAGGAAGTGGAAGAGGAAACAGAAATAGTCTGCCATTGGTGCCTTTACCCTTCAGGCCATGCCACAGAGTGGAGAGGAAAATGATAAAATGTCATTTACACACAAAAATACACAATAACTTGATGTTAAATGTCTGCATTAAAAAAACATCCTTGTGTTGCCAAGAACAGGCTGTTAAATAGTCTGTGTGCAACATAAATGTTTGTATTACTTTAAGGCAAACAAAATTCTTTAACGGGAAGCTAACAATGTAGTGTTTTTTATTTTTTTATTTTGCTTTGAAATCTTTCAGGCTGTCAGTTTTGAATCAATGTGGTCCACTGAGGAAGCATTCTATGTCACCGGGTGTCAGTCACACCACAACTGAGAAAGAGGTTCTTCTCTAAAAATCTCAGAAGAGCAGCACACTCCGTCATATTACATGCTTTTTTTAGATAATCGTTGTTTGTTGTTCTACTTCTCCCTCACTCTCTGTACTCCTCTGGGTTTGTGTGTCTCTCATTCTTTGTCTTTTTATTCTGCCATGTTTGCACGGGGGATACATAACAATGAGAACACACGCTGCGTGAGCAAACACAATCACCGGGAACCCAAAGAACTTTGGAAAATGCGCAGAGGCTGCACTGCAGTCGTTTCACTGTACACACTGAAGGTTAACAAGGTGGTGCGGATCTAACTGTTGATGGTTGTATTGAAGGAAAAATGGCTGTGATTACAGTGTTTGAGATGCTTTAGATGATAATCACAGTGGTTTACTCTCTCTCTCTTTTTCTCTCGCTCTCTTTCATTAGGCCAGTGGGCCCCGGTGGTGCAGCTGAGAAAATGGACAGGATGAAGATAATCAAGCGGAGGCTGTCCATGACTCTACGCAGCGCTCGGCCCGTCGATGACTCCCTGTCTGAACTGGCAGAACAGATCGCTTTGGATGAGCCATCCACAGCCAGGGACAACGGTGAGCCGTGTGCACTCTCACACATACAGCACATATAAACACCACAGCAAACACCATCACACTGGCACGCAGTATGTGTGAAGGGAACTATTTGCGGCTCCTGCATTAGTAAAATGCGATTCTAATATAATTGAAAAACAGCATTTTATCAGCGCAATTGCATGCTAGAGTTTGCAAAAATATAATCTTGTTGATGCATTTCCTAAAACAGGATTTCATTCTAAAGATCTATTTCATGTGAAACATTTTGACTTACAATAGTTGAGCAAACACAGGTGCATTAATTAGGACTGTAGTCCATCAAGAAGAAGTTCTAATTTAACATTTTGTGAAGAAGTGGAAAGCAGCCGTTGCATTTTATCAGTGCAATGCCACTCACATCACACGTGTGCTTGTTCTAATTATTCAAATCAAAAGTATCTGCCATCAGATTTGTTTATTCTAAAGTTAATAGATGAAGATTATTCATAAGTTAGGCTAAAAAATTGCTAGCACTTAGTAAACCTTTACTATCATTACAAGCTATAATGAGACACTCACAATTGGTTGAGTTTGACAATATTTCTTAAATTATTCTCAACAACCTGCCTTTATGAATTCATCTAAGTAGCCCTCTTTATATGCCTAGTTGTAGTTATTTTGGTCAAATCTTAAACATTACGGGCAATCTCGTGCCATATTTTGAGATCTCCCAAGAGGTGTTTGTGTTCGGTGTGTGTACTGGGGATTAGGGCTGGGTTAAAAAAATAAATTGTTCGATCTTGGATTGGTTTCATTTAAATGTTGCAATATCGATTCATAGCACATGAGATAAAATTTTCCACATGGCATTAACTTCAATAGTCTTGTGGGTGAAGAAGCAGAGGTGCGTCAATATGTTTTTTGTGACTCGTGGCTTGCCATACATTTATGTCTGGTTGACGTTCATCCAAGTTCACAAGCGCTAATGTTAGCTTCCAACAACAAGTTGTCCGGGACAAGAAAAGAAAGTACAGGAATCACTAATATTACCAGACAGTTTTCCATGGGACATAAAGATAACAGAGACTATGGCAATTTTTGAAATGTTGTAGTTTAAGTACAATTTCACTTGTTATGTTTTTCTAATATAAACTTTGAGACTTGAGAGTTTTTTCAGTTCAAGTTTAAACTGTCCAATTTACATGTTTGCCCTCAAAACCTGTTAATGGTAAAGAGAAAAAATAAAGTACATTTCTGCTTCGCAACACAATTGAGCCATTTTCATTATTTAAAAGCAGATCGAATTGAATTGAATCAAATCGTAATTAATCGATTTAGAAACATGGGAATCGAAATTAAATCGATTTAAGGAATCGGCCCCAATACCCAGCCCTATTGGAGATCACACTCAGCTACTGCCACATCAAATCTTGTCAAAATATCTATACATTTGACTGAGTCCTGGACATTTCTGTCTTACTTTGTCTTAATTCACACTTGAACCAAAAAGATCATTTTACTAGTTATAACAATAATAGTTAATAATAAATTTTAAAAAATCTTAAAATTTTAAAGGAGCTGCAGATGGACTAAAACATTTACAAAACTTGAAGCTCTTCTCTTAAAAGAAATTTCTAACTGTTTGTACGTCCAAACATAACATTTCAAAAGTAAAAAAAAAAAATGTTAGCTATAAAAAACAAATTTTGAATTGAATTGAATTGAATTATACTTTATTGATCCCAAGGGGAAATTACAGTTAATAATCTGTTTATGTCTCATGCTGTCTTAAAGGTGTACAAACATCAGTAACATAAAGTTCCACCCGTGTATTTCAGTCCACAGGTGTCATCCTCTTCATCATGATTAACTTCATTGTTTTTTGTGTTTAATTGATGAATCATCAAATTGAAAAAGAGATAATAATGACCATGATAATAATAATCTATTAATTTCTGACATTTAGGGAATTCATAAACGCTGTTGTGTGTTTTTACATGAAAATTAAACGTTTCTGTTTCTAGCGAGGAAAGCTTATTATGGCTTAAGACCGGTTGCCATCTGCTGGCCGTCGTCCAGGTTTACAGGTCCAGCTTTGTACTTGAAATGATGTGAGAATAAAAAAAAGGGTGCAAAAGAAAAACATTTCATTGTTCAAAAATAGCTGAGTTGTGTTGCCTCTTTGGCTGTTTTGTTTTATTTATTTATATATTTATACAAAGTTTATTCGCTGCTTTTTCAGCTTGAGGGCTGCAACATCCATACCTCCACCTGATTAGTTTTACTCACTGCCATGCATCTCCCCCTCCTCTTCCTGCTATTTTTACAGAGCCCCCCCCCCGCTCTTTGGTCTTTAATAGCTCGAGCTGTGTCAGTTCATCAGCCTCAGAGTGGAAGAGAGTGGAGGAAGTGATGTAGAGGATGAGGAGTGGGCCATTAAACTTTAACAACTGCTCTACATCACCAGCTTCTTTTGCCTCTTTTTGCTTTGCTGTCACTGCCCCGCACACATGCTAATACAAAGATTTCTCACCTGCAGACGTCGTGAAAACAGCGGCGAAAAAAAATAATGATGACACGATTCAATCTGATAATACGTGTTTACTTACAGCGCTATCGTTTGAAAGGATTTAATTAAGAGATATTTTGGTTTCTTAAACACTGAGGAGGTGTTTATGATGTTCGTGAGCAGATCTGTTTTTTTGGGTGGGGGTTGATCCTCCTCACCTTTGCTGCTTGTTTTCTTCAGTATCTACTGTTTTTTGTGTGCATGGCTTCCTTTGCTGCCTGTTTCTGTCAACAGTCCTCACTGCTTGTGACTCAGCTTATTTTTCACCGTGCATGCCTCGTATTCGATTGCAGCATCCTTCACTGTGTGCCACTGCTTTCTTTCTCGAACATGAATACTGATCACCTCTCTGCCTTTCATCCAGATACTGTGCTGTTTTTTCTTGTTCTGCGTTTCGTTTGTCTGTGTTTGGTCTCAGTGTGACTTTGTATCATATTTCTTGTCTTTTTTTTGTTTTTTTCTTCCAATCTATTCAATTTCTTGTCCTGCTTTTTCTGGTTTTGACCTCTTTCCCTTTCTTTCTTCCTCCTCTCCGTCTGTCTTTGCCCTCCCCTTCCCCGTGGCTGTCTGTCTGTGTGTGTTGTGGATCTCAGTGCCGATGGTGTGCTCTGTGCACCCTCCTGCTTCTCACAGCGCTCCCTCCTTCCTGCGTCAATATGCCGGTCATCTGGGCCGCACCGCCTTACGCAGAGAGCCAGGTGGGGGGCTGGAAAGGGAAAGAGCCTTCCTGAACCTGCACAGGACTGGATCTTTGGGTACAATTTCACACACACACAGAAAACACACAAACCTATAAGTACACAAACATAAAGGAACCATGTATTCCAGTTTATAGAAAAACCATGACAGTTCATTAGTTTTTATGATGCAAAACAGGACTCGGTTACCTCTATTCTATTAAATAAGAATGACCTACATCAATAGTTGCACTATTCTGTTACCTCCATGATTTAGTATTAAAACTGGGATAGTCGTAACACTCTTCTCTAGAATGCCTTTAAAATTCTCAGTAGGGTTAAAGTCTTATCATTCTGACCATCACCATAAAAAAGGGCCCAGTCCAAGTGTGAAATTTTTATATCCTGCATCCTCAGTTCTCAATCTGAGCTTTTATGATTTCTGTCATTGTTTGCCATTCAAAAAATTTCTTACATCTATTCATATGGTTGCTTAAGAAGTGAGAATTTACTCAAAGGTAAATAATGTATCAGATAAAACATTTAATTCACACACTTTAACTAGCAGTGTGATGGTACATGTATTTGTACTGTAGACCAAAACCCTGGCCGGCCTGGCATCAAACCTGGGTTCAGCGTGATTAACACATTCTCACTCCCGACTCGTCACATAATGTACACGACAATGAGTTTACTGTACTCAAATGGCTTCCACAGTCACAAGATCTCAATCCAATAGAGCACCTTTGGGATGTGGTTGAACAGGAGATTTGCATCATGGATGTGCAGCCAACAAATCTGCAGCAACTGTGAGATGCTATCATGTCAATATGGACCAGATTCTCTGAGGAATGTTTCCAGTACCTTGTTGAATCTATGCCATGAAGGATGAATGCAATTCTGAGGGATAGGGATATTTGACTTTTGGGTGAAATTTCAGGACAAGCCTTAAATGCATTAAAACTTTTATAAGTGAACTTATTGTGACCTTCTCTAACTTTTTGAGCGCACATGTCCAACTGTTAAATGTTTCAGTACATTTTGCACAAGTTGCTGTTCTCTAACGAGGAGCTTAACGGCAAATGTCACAACAGGTGTTTGATCCTCGAATCAACCAATAAATGTCCTGGTTCAGTTACAGCTGGTGTTTAAACAGTTGTCCTCATCATGCTGTTCACATTTTGACATCATGAGACCAAGACGACAGGTAACAATGGATCAACAGTACCTTACCATTGTGATGCTTTAAACAGGAGGTTCTCAGATGGAAGTTGCACTAAGCTTAGTGTCACGGAGTGTCATCAGCAGGTTGCAACAGAGATACAGAGAGACTGGAAGAGTCACAGAAATGTGTAAAAGTGGACGTCCTTTGGCCCCATCCCATGCTGATGACCACTACATTGTGAACATTGGTCTGAGAAACCAGATGATGAATGCTACTCAACGTAAGGGAGGTGAGAGGCACCCAAGGGTCACGTCAGACCATTCCAAACCGTTTACATCAGTGTGGTCTGCTTGCTAGATTACCTGCAAGGGTACCTGACCACACCACCAGGAACAGGCATCATTGTCTTGGGCCAGGGAGCATTAATGCTGGACGAGGGACCAGTGGGCCTCAGTGCTGTTCTCTGATGAAAGTCGATTCACGTTGAGCAGAAATGATGGCCGCCAACGATGTTGGAGACGTCAAGGAGAGCGCCATGCATCAGCCACTGTTGTCACCAGATGAGCTTTTGGTGGTGGAGGTGTTACAGTGTGGGCAGGTGTGTCCAGTCGGTACAGAACTGCCCTACATTTTGTGAATAGTCCAGTGACAAGCCCATACTACCTGAATAACATCATAAATCCAGTGATTGTGCCTCTACATGAACAACACAGGCCTGATTTCATCTTCATGGACGACAATGATCCAGCTCATCGTGGTCGCATCATCAGGGAACTGCTGTTTGAGACTGGTGTACCTCAAATGAAATGGCCTGCACTTTCTCCAGACCTGAATCCCATTGAATCCCTGTGGGATCAGCTGAGTCACCTTGTAGAGGCTCGAAACTCTGCACCCCAGAAGCTGAATGACCTGATGGCTGCCCTTCAAGAAGAGTGGGATGCCATGCCTCAGCAGACAATAAGTCGACTTGTGAACAGCATGAGACGTTGTTGTGAAGCTGTAATTGATGCTCAAGGGCACATGACGACTTATTGAGATGTTTTTTTTTGTGGTGTACCCACCATTGTTGTTAACTTTTGTTTAAATAAATTGTTTGAGATGAGGAAATTACCAGTGCATCTTTTTTGCTTAAATGTCCTACTTTCATGATATATCACTGTAGCGTGAACTTTTTACATTTTCACCTGAAAGCTAAAAATCCCTACCTTTTTGTGAGTAGTGTGTATGTATATATGTATATAATGCTGTAGAAAAAATAAAAATATTTTTTTTAAAATGACAATAATCAATATTTTTCTTTTAATCTATTTGCAAAAGATAGCTGTAATCTATAATTGACAAAATACTAGCTACAACCTAAATTGAGCAAATTTAAGCTAAAATCTAAAATTGATAAAAACTGTTACGAGTTGGGAGTGAGAATGCATTGGCGTGTTTGCATTATCCCACATGGCCCAGTTCCACCCCAATATCTGGAACCCTGAGATTCGTGGTTCTGTCCAGGCCAGGCTGCTCAGCCCGATTTGACATCAGCTACTGTTGCCCATTGATTTGTTCACTGGTTACATCACACAGATAAGATTAACTTTATGTTAATCATTTGCAGTTGGTAGCTTGCTAACATTAGCTACCATTAGCTTACCATTCTCTGTCTCCTTGCCCTCTTGTCTTAAGCATCATACTGCTGGATGGTCTGGTACAATATTAGGTGCTTTTCCTTCGAGTTTGGTGTAGTCCATTGTTGTTGTGTCACAAAAAAAAATTGCACGTGTTTAAAATTATGATCCTGCCCACATCAAGGCGGCACTCAGTGCAACACAATCAGGACCGGAGTAGAATAAGGCCAGGCAGACTGGAGCCAGGGCGGGCCGAGCTGTGCCTTACAATGCAAAAATGCCTTCTGATGTTTTGGCACAGACATTGCGGATGGGTACAGTGAACTGACGACAAATACGTCTGTCAGAAATGATCACCGCTCCCGATGCGGGTGCATGTTTTACTTACGTTTATAAACTGTATGTTACTAGCTCTGGCAAAAAAAAAATCAAGAGAAAGAGCTAAACACTACACCAAACTCACAATTAGCTACTTAAAACAATAAATATAAGTTTAAACTTGACTTTAGATTCTCCCTGCTCTTTTGACTCTGCTTCTGGGAGAGGTATTGTCCATAAAAAAGTTTAAAAAGAATGTCTTACTTATTGCTTTTTTTGTTGCTGTACTATTTATACTTGTTCTCATTGGATGACAGCACACTGATATTAGATTTTCAAATTGGAAAGAGGAATGTACTTGCGTGTGCATCTGAGCGGTTTTTTACTGCTCATTAAAACTGTATTCACTGACACAACTGGACCATCCTGCCAACCTTTTCACTATCATGTGGAAGGCTAAAACTCTTAAAGCCTTAATCCTATGTACACAAATACACACAAGCATGCACAGGCTCCCAACACTCAAACACTCACGCAATCACCATTTTCCTTCTGTCTGCATTATGTAATGTTGTGTGTTGCTTTATGGATTCCAGTAATCTCATTTCCCAGTTTGGCTGAACGGCTAATATCAGGAGCAGCAGGGCTTAGCGCACTAATAAAAAAAGTGTGATAAAGTTGATACTGGAGAAGATTTTAAAAGATGAGGAAAATGAAATGGAGATGGTAAAAAAGTGAGAAACTGATTGATTTAGGGAGAGTTAGAAATGAAAAGTTTGGATGAAGGAATGGAGACAGAGAGAGAGAACGGTACTCTCTCAGAAATCACATTGGGCAAAGTACAACTCCTTGCTACATTGAAAGTTATATAAGAACCTGAAAGTTTAATGAAAGCTTCCAGTCTTGAGAATAAAGTAAGTGTGTTTGGATAAAGCTTAAGGTGTAATTTAGGTTTAGAAATGCGGTTTAGTCTCGTGGAAAGGAGATGATATTGTTTCAACTTGTTCACTCCCTTTGCTGAATAAACCTTTGTCACTTTGTTGGAAATATATTTATTAATAAATATATGTGGCTAATTATACTTAAGAGCAATAAATTGTTTTCTTAAATTACTTAAACTAATATGTGTTTGGTGCACCTTTCTGGGAAGTTGACTAATAAATTGTTTATCCTGCTTAACAAATTACAAGTAAAATATATAAATTTTTGGGTGTATCAGTCTTAAATTGGTCTGGTCAAATTACTTTGAAATTCACAGCTGTCTCTGGGTTCAGAAGAGCCTCAAACGGCTTTTAGCATGATTCAGAATCAAGAATAGATCCTACTTTATTGTGAAAATGTTGATAAGGTATAGTTTGAAATTTTAAGATGTATGCAGCGTGTGTGTGGTTGTGTGTGTGTGTGTGTGTGTGTTTCCCACTGGTCAATCTCGCTGACTCACTGCATGCCATTTGGCAGTCAGAGCACGTTGCAGCCTTTAATAGAGCGACATGATGCAATCTCTCTTTCCTCCTGCACTAAGGAGATTACCCACCCTTTCTTTGTTTCTCACTTTTTCTTGCTGTGTTTTACTTACTAACTGTGTTTGTTCTTTTATAGTCAGGGTAAAACGTTAGCAGTGTTAGTTTCTTTAGGTTAGTGTTAGTACTGGAGTGTTGATAAATGGGACAACACAATATCATAAAGGAAAGACAATACCCTGAAACATATTTTCATGTCCATCAATCAAGAAAGAGCCCTAAGGTCATTTCCAAACAATCAAGAATTTATCATTCTAATATGAATTTTATGAAAAGTCTCAAGACAGCTGCCAGTCTTCTGAGAAGTGGCTGTCCCAATAGGTTTTTCCTGAGCTTGGCCAAAGTAGGATTATGCAACAGTGTTGTCAAGTTGATCTAGAAGGTCCAAAGTCCAGGTTGAAATGCTGTGACAGTATCTGAAATAAGCTGTGCAGTTTTTTAGCCCACAAACTTAATTGATCTGCAACATAGTTGTAAATGTGGAGTGGGCTGAACATTTTCTGTAACATTTTGAAAGACTAAAATAAGTCACACATTAAGTGATTACAGCAAGATATTATTTCTGCAGATTTCTGTACAGTTGGTAATATTATTGGATGTAATTTGCTAGCACTAAACACATGTTGTTTTAGTGTTTATGAACTAAGAAATGACAGGATTCGTTTTGTTGTCCACCTGCATTTTAAATTTGTTACGGACAAATGATTACTGATGTTTTCATACATCAGTAGAAGCATGTCTTTCAGTTAAACCTAGCCCCTTGATTATTCACTTAAATACATTTAAGTTTCTGTAAATAGAAGGACACAAGTGAATAATATGTGCATCAGGTGTGTCTGCCGTACGCACTGTTCCTGTTTTATCTCTTGCTACACCCACGCTCACCACGCTGTATTTACAGTACAATTAAGAAGAATTTCCACTGCACTTTTCATTTTTCACTGCAACCTCATCTCTCCTGTGTTGTTACATTATTGAGGGTAACATCACCATTCTGTCTGTTTTACCAACTAAAACATCCATCAGTTAATCTGTTTTTTTTTACCTGCTTCTCCCTTTTGAGGCGCGACTGTATCTCCCAGGGGTCACTGAGCGAGAGGTAGGGTAAACCATGGACTGCATGGTCACAAGATCATCAGAGGGCCTCATAGAGACAAACGAGACAAACAACCATTTACACAATCACTCACAGCTAATTAGTCTAACTAAAACAAGTCTTCTGAAAGCTGCCAAGTGTTTTCCAAATTTATTACAGGAAGCTATTTTTGATAGTCACAGATGTCTTCTCTGGTTCTTCACTCTCCTCCCCCGCCCTCTCTGGCCTTATACATCAAAATACTATATTTAACTCTTCGAATTAACCAGAATGGGGTAAAGATAAAAAGATTATAAGCTTTTCTCTCCCTGCATTTTGAACACCACGAGAGACCTCGTCTGTGCCGCAGATTTAATGTAACGCATTAACATTGCATTAATAGCTGCAGCCTCCCCCCCCCCACCCCCCTGTATGCTCTCAGCTATCCATTTATTCAATCATAGAATGGATTTGATAAGAACAATGGAGTGGATTCCTTTATTGTAGCTGGTCTTGCAACCATTTTTAATGTATGTCAGTTTGGCTTCCTGTTCTATGCTTAAGGCTTAAGAAAGATGTTGCAAATGAATGCCGGTAATTTTCAGAGCTGAATGTGCAAAGAGTGGGCTTTGGGCGCTTGAGATGTTTAAGATCAGCACAAACAGAGCCAGTAGCTTACAGTTAGGCACTCTGGTCTCAGTAATTGAATAATAAGATTCCTCAGATGTGGATAAGAGGTTCAAAGGTAATTACTAGAATCTTAGGATTCCCATTCCCTTCAAGGCTTATGAGTAGATTTTTCTTTGCATACGTGTTCCTCAGGGATGATTAATGCACTTTGATTTTCTTTTGTCTCATTAGTCCATTGGCATACCGTCTTAATTATGACTTAAAAAAAATACAGAACACTATCTTTATTGAAAACTTATAGTTACAAGAGTCAAACAAATTTAACGATGGTGATGTTTGAGAATGTAGTTGTTAGAAAGACGCCGTGAAGGAGTGATAAATGTGTTACTCTAAAGTAAGAGGAAATCTTTCTTGTATAAAGTTGTGTTTGTGAGAATAAAGTGGCAGGTAAACAATAAGTGGCTCAAAGCTTGAGTGGCCAGCTTTTGTCCTTGATGTTTTAAACAGCCTGAAGCTCAATGAATTATGTTCTGAAAGAACACAATACGTAACTAGTGCTCTAATCTAAAAAAAGTAAAGGCAATGGGGCCCAAATATATAGGGTAAGAGTTAGTCTTTACTAATATTTATTTTAATACTGATTTAACATCCTGCCATGTTGAAAGTGTTCTCATGACATTTTAAGTAAACTGCAACCTAATGTGCCCTCTTATGACCATGATTAAGCTGATCATATTTGTGGATGAAAGCATAAATAAATAGGATGTTTTTCTAAGTGGCTTTATAATTATGTTCATCGGTATTGACATATAGGGTGTGAACCGTTCTGCATGAGCATGTTTTCTTAGTTAATATTTACAAGACAGCCTGATAAGTGACACAAAAGAAGGATGTTGGAAGATTTTGTCTCCCAGCTGCTTGTGGATCGGCTTTTTGAAGTGTTAATCCGTGAGATTATTATGAGGAAAGATGGTCTTTTATGACTTTATCTGGTTGACATTTGGATGTAGTTTCCCGTTCAATGCATCGATTTTCTCTAAATACCTCTTTTGAAGTTGGCTTCTGTGGTGGCAATTACTGAACACAACTCCACAAGAAACCTGCAGAGAAATATTTATGACAAAGTGAAGAAAAGAGCTCCTGGCCAACAACCTGGCACCCACGAGTATTTAATCATCGTCACTACATTCTTTTATTAGTTTCCTGCACTCATGAGGCCAAATCACAACCATTTTTGAAGTCTGCATTTATTTTGAACCCAATTACACAACTGCAGAACTTTGAGGGTTTGTTTGCGTGGTGTGAAGATATTATTTGGACATCTGTCCCATATGAGAGAAAAATATAAATCTCTGCCAACGTTCTCACGACAGCCACTGTGGTAGTTATATGTTCAGTATGTGTCTCCAGACTTCACACAAACACGCACATTGGGAATTTATCAGACTTGTTACATGTTCCTGAAGTTGTTGCCTATTTTTGTTCTCGATTTAATACAACCATATTTTCTGTTAGATGTCAGGAAATTACACAACAAAGCAGGGATTTACCATTTACTGAAGGTTCTTTATAACAGCTTTATATGCTGTTTAGTGATTTAATCTTTAGCAGATTATAAATTTAAACATGTACAATGCATCAAATCAGTCATCAAAACAGCCTTTCACCACTTCCTTGCTGTAAAGTTTTGGTTAATGTACTCTTTTGAACTTGTTTACACCAAAACCTTTTAGAGAATGATACATGATATAGATTTGCTAGCTGTCCAACCAATACAATTATTTTAAAACAGTCAGTTTTTTATTCTCTAAAAGATCGACTAGTTTTTTTGCACAATTAAACCGTTAGTATTTAGGAAGTAATTTAAGTTTTAGCGTGTTTTACAAATATAGAACACAATAGCACTAAGCTGCTGAACATTGGTGTTTTCGAGTTTGACACAACTATCAAAACTACTTGTCTGATATTTTCATAAAGTTTGTATAGTCTCCTCTGCTGATGTGCCATTTGACTATGCTTTTAGGTAAACTTTTTTTGTATGTATTGTAACTTGGGAAGTGTTGTGTTCGATGCACCAGAGTTGATCATGGGGAAGGGTCTGTATTATGCCCTCAAGGCAGGTCGGAGAGAAAAAACTAGGATACCAGAGGCATCTATCAACAGCCTCAGAGTTTAACCTTTTTTCATCACAGAGTGATAAGAAAACAAGGGAAAATGAGCAGAAACCAAGTGAACATGAGAAAGAGACACCAAATAGAGTTTGAGAAAGCGAGAGGCTGATCATGCAGAAAATGCCATCAGCTCATCGCTCAAAAGATGGCACTGATATTCGATACCATCTCTGGATGCCGAACGACGGAAGAAGAGATGGAGACCGGAGGAGGGAGGGGAGAAGAGAGGGAGGGAGAGAGAGAGAGAAAGGCTGTTATCACACAAGAGAGGGAGGAGAGTAATAGCAAGGTGAAGGGAGGGGAGCAAGAGGACTGAAGCAAAGATCGGGCTGCCACCGGCAAGGAGGGAGTAATTGAGAGAGGGAAGTGGGTGGAGGAAAGCAGCAAAACAGCCTGAAGAGTGGTGTGCAGGATAACTGGAATAACCAAGGACAAGAAGGGGACGACATGTGACAGAGCCGGAGAAAGAGGAAAGCAAATGGAAAAGTGATACGTCAAAACTAATATGTCAAAAAGGAGATATGGTCAACAGTTAGGTCAAATTGTTGATTATGTGACAGATGGAAGTGTTTCTTTTCCTGCTGTGAGCTCCAAGAAGAGTGCATTGGGAATCTCTGCACATGTTTGCATGCTTGTGTCTGGATGATACAAATTAATACAGAATACCTGTTATTCTTAGAACTCTGAGCTTGCATGCATCAAATTGTCTCTGCAGCATTTTACCTACCTGCACGATGTTTGACCTTCCTTAGTCAGCAGGCAGAGTGCGACTGCAGAAAGGAAAAAAAAAAAAGAGAAAAAGGAGAAGAGATAAAAGGAGGGTGCGTCTACTGAAAAAACCCACAGAAAGAGAGAGAGTGTGTTAAAGTGGAGTAGCAGCTAAGGGAGTTGTTGCTGTGATTAGTGTGCTTGCACTGTCCTCTCAGTCCTCTGCTTGGAGCTCCTTTCGGATGTACTGAATATCGGATTTTTCTCAGGCAGAAAGCTTGGCCCTTCAATCATTTACAGCTTCCTACAACGTGGGAGCCACCCAACCCTGTTGACTGAAAAACTGAACTGAACTGAGATGACCTCATCTTCCTGAAAAGGCCAGAACTCCCCCTCGCCCCCCTCATTACATTTTTTTTAGATGCACTTTTAAACACTTGTGCTTCAAATCGTCTGTAATAATGGAAACGTCAGACAATCCTCAAGGATGCTCGAGTCGTGTGCCCAGGTTGGGAGAATCCAAAGTGATGGAGGCAAAAACTGGAGAGGGCATGAGACTGGGGGAGCGAGAAACCCCACTGAGGTTGTCCCCGTTTCGAATGCTTCGAATGCTGGACTCATGCCGTCCACCAGGAAATCGCATCGGTGAGTCTTATGATTGCCGTTTCCAGCCTGAAGTTTATTCTGATTTGATTTTGATTGCTCGATTGTATTCAAAATTAATTTTTAGTTATTGAATAAATCATTGGTAATTAAATTTTTATTAAATACTGTGCTAGTCCAGTCTCTTGGCCTTTTATAGAGAAGAATTAGTAGTATACACTAGTTCAAAGCTTAAGCCTGGCGTAATTGTAAAAGTAGCGCATATACACACATACTGTACTGTATGTGAAATGTAGCAGATAATTGTACTATTGCAGCCTTGAACCACCTTCTGAATTTTACTGTCAGACCTTACAAAGTTGAGGTTTTATGACAGAAAATCTCAATATTTTTACTACTCTTTAAAGCAAGCCTTAGCTTGCTTTAGGTTTTTAGGATCCTCTCTGCAGGATTTTACATTGCATTTAAAGCTCTGTATTTAGTGGTAGAGATGAATTTCCAGCTTACTGGAGCTCATGCAGAGCTGGGTGAGGTAAAGATTGTCCTAAAAAGTATCCCACTCAGTCTTCTAGCAGGGAGTCAACCCTAACTAGGCCAGGCTGGCTTCACGCTGGGACACAGCAGCAACTTGTGACATTTACTGTCTGCTCTTTGTCTTTTCTGGAAGTGGAACATAGAGAACCAGTGGGGGACTGGAAATATATGTTGTGTAAGATTAGGAGAGTGTGTGGGTGATACTCTGGTTCTGTTCTGAGCAGTTGTATAGACAAATATATGTTTTGTACTTTATGTGCTACAAGATTATGAACTTGTTTTGGATCATTTGTGGAGGTTTCCACACACATGATGTGCTCTTGTCTCAGCCACCCACATCTTCTTGACCGTTGACCCAAACAATCATGATCAGGGTCTTATAGAAATTGAGAAAGAGTTGTAGTGCAACAGAACTGCTGGATGCTCACTTGTCACAGCCATGGTGCATCTGTTGGTATCTAGATATCCTGGATCAGTTTTCTCTTACTTTGGTGTCCGTTACCTGAAGTTTGTGTTTCACCATCTGGGTTGTGAGGGTTAATTTCTGCTGTATTATGTGACTACTCATTTTACTTACCGAACTGCCTCATCCTCAAATTTATTTGCGTGCTAAATTTGCATGTATAAAAGTGTTTATGTAATAATTAGTTGCTTCATTTGATAAGAAAGTGATAAAAGCTGAAATAATCTCCTGGTAACTTTATTGACTGACAGTAAATACAAATCTGATGCAGTTGAAATAAATAGTCACATTCTTTATGTCACATTTCAAACATGGGTCAATAGTTGGCTTTTGATATTTGGAAAGTTTTTTTTTAAATCTCATGTTATTAGTGGGGGTGTAAATCACATTATCACAATACAATAATATTATATTGATTTGTTTGGATGATGATACGTTTCACAATATCACAGTCTGTCATACAATTTTGATTCAATTCACAAGTCTGCGATCGATATATCCATTCACATCAGGCATATGGTAACAATATGGATCGATGTGTTCGTTTGCCTTGATGTGTTTGAATCATGATTTAATTGAAATGTCGATGTGGATCGATGTATTGTTACACCCCTTAAGTGTGTAACAGTATTTATATTCATACCATGCGTGTTCATAACAAATGTTTGGGACAGCTATTATCTCAGGAGATCGCTGCTCTCAGCTTCAAATAATCATGTTTTAAATAACAGCATTTTATTAACAACCTTGACAGAAATAAAGCAAATGAAATATGATCTAAAACCCTACATCAAGTAAAGCTTGGTTACTTCAGAATAACATGCAGAAGCTTAAAGACCTGCCTGTCTGATTCAAAACAGCTGTGATGAAAAACTCTGCAGTGCCCCTGATGGCAGACAACTACATCAGATGTACTAAAGACGAAAGGCTCATGTACGGCAAGCAGCTGTAATTTTTTCACACACTCAGCCCAGTGAGAAGTTATGTTTGAGTGTTTCTCGTTTTAATTATAACTCATTGTGTTTCTGTACTATCGTACAGTGACTGCTGGACGTGGGCAAAGAAAATGGATGATGTGTTTTTTGTGTTTGTTATTAATTTCTCTGCTGCTTTTTGTTTTACATCTAGTCTGTAGGTCAAATTGACAATCCTTGGTTTCTGTTTGATTTTAAAGACCTTATTGTTTGTTTTAATTTATTTATGTTAGACAAAAGGTTTTGGAGTTTGTGAAACTTTGTTTGATTCTTGGGTTAGTGTTTGCAGTTCGGATTGTCTAAAAAACCCTAAAAATATAACTTATTTATTTTGTATTGATGTTTTCAGCTGAGAAACCTCATTTGACCTGCTTACCTAGACACTCCCCACCAACAAGGGTGGTTTATTTTCATATCTCTGTCTCTAGTAGAGTTATTGATTGGTTTTATAAAATAAAAAACACTATCATATGGCATTTATTTCTTAGTCTTGTACTGAACTTGTGCCAAATTGTGTCCCTCATACTAAGGCACTGTACGTACTAAACAATGACTTTCTCATACCAGCACTCCTAATGCTTATTTTTATTAATGAAAAATGATACTGATAAATAAAAACGTGTTTGTTAACTGCATTTCGTGTCAGAACTCGATAAGAGACTCACCGATACGATGTTATTATAATGTGAGTGTAA
>JARVJO010000024.1:12216400-12231536 GCA_031762555.1 Cynodonichthys magdalenae
GATTGAGTGTTGACGTCTAATCCAGGCCTGTAGGGCAGTCCTACAAACTGTTGTTGAGATACCTACAACAGGCTCTGAGACTTAAATTTGAATTAAAACGTTTTTGAAAAAATCTGATTGCCCTATATGCTTCTGTATACATGCAAAATGAGACAAAATCTGTGTAAGTTAGGGACAATTTGTACAACTCGACATGTAGGCTATGTCTAATGCATGAATCAGAAGAATATTTGGAAACATGTTGGATCAAATCTTCAGAAAGGTGAGTTTTAAACTGATAGATCAGAGAAGAACAAACCGCTTACCGTGATGAGGAGGCAGCTTAGAGAACAAAAATGTAATGTTTATTTCCCAATACCAGCTGGGACTAGTTATTTTTATCAAATGCAATGATTTTAAACTTTAAAACTGATTAACAAAAATAAAAGTGAAAAAAGGAGACCAAACAGTAGAAGAAATGGCTCAGGATAAGTGGCTACCATTACTCAGGTTGGTTCAATTACTGATGATCACAGATAAAGTTGATATTTAACAAACTGCAGTCAAGCTAAACTTTAGACCTAGAGAAAAATAAAGGTCAAAATATTACAAAGCAAATATTCATGTGTCTGAGTATCAGGATGGAAAGACAACTTGTTGATTGAGAGATGTCTGCTCAAATTGTATCTATATACTAATTCTATTAAAAAAACAAAAGTTCTTCACGCAGTTTGGAGCAGAGTTAGTGTGTTCTCCAAAATGTTCAGCAACTAAACTCTGAGCAAACCTTGAATTCAAATGATCTCTGGATCTGGAAGCTTTCGGAGAAATCTCCTTCAAATCCAGATGTTTCCAAAGAACCTGACAGAACCAAAGCAGAGCTTTAAAGTCTAAACTTCCCTGGTTTTCCTTCATCAATTGAACACATCCAGTCAGTTTGATGAGATTCTAGAGTCCAAATAAATGACTATCAAAGTACAGTTAGTTACCCAAATGTTTGCTGCAGGTGCTTGATCCATCCAGATGAGTGCAGCTGAAAGGCCAGACTGTTAAACAAGAAGTGGAGGAATCCAGGCACATTTATAGGGAGGGAGTGGGCGGAGCCTCTTCAGTCATGTACTTCAAACCAGGAATCCGAGTTTGATCCAGATCAATCTGATATTTTATTCTGGTTAATAGTTTTTCTCAAACCTTTTTAGTTTTTCTGAGTTTTCTTCCTCAGCCCGTTCTCTTTACAGTTTACAGCCTCTATTTCTAATCAATATTTTACTTCTTAATGTCTTCTTCTGCCACATTTGAAGTCAATGTTTGAGATGTAAAAAAAAACAATTCTCATATATGTGGGCAGTGTTAGGTCAGTCTGACTGATGTCATAGGAAATGTTTAATCTGTAGTGAAATGCAGAACTGTTTCAGAAGCTAAATTAAAGAAACACTTAAAAATTGCAGATCAACCCTGAGGACACACTAAATGCAGGTGGGAGCAAAGATCTTCATATTTAAAGAAAACACAACTGAGACAGAGGGAAAACTCACAGGAAAAAAATGTGTGGAAACTTGTGGGTCTCTTGGGTTTGATGACAGATAATTAGATAATTTCACTGTTAGTGTGCGAGGGAGCACCAGGTGTCAGTGTGTGCACCCTACAGCTCTTCACCTGCGCTGCTGTGTCCAGATGCTCACACTGAGTAATAACATGGAGCTCTTCCAAGCAGGTATCCTTTCTTTTTAGGGAGAGCAGAAAAGCTAACGTTTGTCCTTGGAATTATGTCAATTTGTCTGTGGAGATTGATTCTGGCTATGATTCTTTCTAATTATTGGATTAAAGGTTGGGCTGTCTGTACATGAGGGGGCACATCATGAACTTGCAGGAGCAGTTGGATCATCTTCCTCGTGCCATTGTATGGATGAACTATTTAACACAATATACCCCAGCTAAGGGTGGGGTGTCTACCTTAGTATCAGGGAATTCTCTGGAGGTCTGACAGAGCTTTCTTTTGTTTTAGGTCGGGTTCTGTAAAAAAAAATGACTTGAACAAATATTATCTAAAGCTCTATGGAGGATCTAAATTAGGAAAAAATTGAATTTATATCTGACTATACTGATACGCTAACAGCTAGTCCCAGCAGGGCCAAGACCAAAGTGGACTTCTGCCGTCTCAAAACAACTTAAAGTGCCTGTGATGTTTAAATACATAAAGTCAAAGAAAGCAGCTTTACATTTAAGAAACTTGGCAAAAAATACATGCTTTTACCCATTTTGTCACATTTTCTTATGAATTTGGCTCAGCCAAAGTGAAACAGAAAGTGACATCAAAGGGGAACTCTTTAAGAAAAGGAACTTCTTGGTCTTTATTTTTTGAAACAATATTGTTTAAACTTTGATTCTTCATCTCTGACTCAAGATAATCTAAACATCAGATTCTTCTCTACAATCTGGGTTGTCAGCCACTTTAGCAATGCTCTGTTAACCTTCAGATATTCCCCTTTGACATCACTTCCTGTTACTTCACATGTGAATATCTCAACAATTGTTCATCTCAGTGGCATGATTTTTTTCAACATGTTAATGTTATCTATTTATTACAAAAAAATTGATTTCACAGGCACTTTAAATAACAAACATTTCACAGCAGTTCATGTGAATGCTGTTCAAATAGCTATCCACGTCAGGTAAGATAATAATTGTTCATAACCTTTCCACAGAACACTACTTTAAAATATCTGAACAATCCCTTTTACAAAGAGCCTCTCCTCCATCCCCAGACGCCACTTAAGCTGACAGCCTGAAGGTTTTTTCTTAAACACAAAAATCTGGGTCACCACCAAGACTGTGCTTTTGGTAGAAGAGAAAATAACCTTGAAGCTGAATAATTACAAGTCCTGCGCTTGACACACTCCGACGCACAGAGGGATTTAAGAGGTGAAGAATGGAGCCCAGAGACGGTGTATTTGTGGCAGATATAGATGTTTTTATCAGGCGTTTCACAGTAGGGACACAAGACAAGGTCATAAATAATATCCAACACCTGACAAGATACACACAGCAGAAGTCTCAACAACGACAGGTGGCATAGGAGGACAAAGCAAAGAGTGAAGAGGGACCAGAGGAGCTCAGAGAGAAGACAGTCAAAGGAGAGTACGTAACAAAGAGACAAACAGCCACAGACCCACTTTTGTCATTTGTAAATGAAAATGCAGTTCTTTGATACTTTGAAAGCAATGTATGCTTACATACGGCGTCATCTGAAAGTTCAGCTGACATGAAGTCACCTGTGTGAAACAGGGAGCAGGAAAGGAAGGTAAAAAATAGTCCTCAGTAACAAAACACAGGGATCTGTCACCTCATCCACTTTCATTAGATTCTAAACAATTAAGCATTATCCTTTAAATATGATGTCTTTAAAATTCCTTTTAAAATACAACATGTATCTGTGCTTGCTTTAATTTTTTTAAACCATAAAAATCTGCAAACAGTTTGACTAAAACACAAATACTGGCTTGTCAAAGTGGATGTAAATTTTACTAGATCACAATTTTACTGGGAGGATCAGAAGTAAAAACCCTCCTGTTCCAGCTTTGTAGGACAGTTTCTGCTTTTTTTTTTTTTTTTTTTGGGTCGTTACTTTAAGAATTGAAGCACAACACAGGAGGCCAATAGCTCTGACGCCTAATCTGGTTGCTTAAAATAGTCCACTTCTGCAAGAAGGAGAAACATTCAGCTACAAAACTGCTTTCACAATTGTAGCTACGGTTGCATCTGTGTGCTCTTGTTCCCTATTAAATTACCACACTACATTGAAGTAGGTGTTTTGTCTGCTTTCCTCTGTTGATGAGCACCCAGCTGTTATCTCCTTCCACCTTAAAGCAGACCTATTTCTAAAGCTGCTTGACCCAGAACTACATGAAAAAAAGCCAAAGTGGCATCAAGTTGAAGCTAAAATACGTTACTCATAGTTACAAAGATGATAATTTGAGGTAATGCTTAAAGTAATGGTTCAAACCGTTCAAAGTGAGGTTTTATAGAATAGAAATGAACAAAATAATAACTTGCCTCTTGTTTATCGCTGTTTGACTGAACTTGATTTGAAGAAACAGTTATTCTGAATGGACTGACCAGCTAATGGCTAGTCTGAGCATAAGCTAAGAGTAAAGTGGAGTGAGTCTTGTCAGCAGTTGATACAAATGGTATTTAAAAAAATTATATATATATATATATATATATATATATATATATATATACATACATACATTTTTTAAAAACCATTTTACATATTCACATTTCACTGTTACATCAAATTCTATAGTTATTTGAAAGCACAAAACGTGGCAGCAACAGAAGTAAAATTGACAGTATTTTTAAATGTATTACATTTTGAATGTGGAAGATTATGAATCAATTTTTAAAAAAAAGTTTCGAGAGTCAGCAGACTACTTAATATAATTAGTTATCTTAACATGACTGTGTTTAATGATTTCTCCAAGTTTAGGTTGTTGTAAAAAATATGTATATCAGGTAAGATATTAGCTGTTCACAACCTTTCTACAGAACCCCACTTCAAATCATCTGAACTGTTGCTGTAAGGTGTTGGAGGAAGAACAGGCAGAACAGCATGTTTTTAGGTGACAGAAATCTGTGGATGGTTCATTCAGGGTCCTCCAGGTCTCTGTGGTCACCTTTACATCAGGCTTCCCTGTTTTTAAGTCTCAAGAAGATAAAGTTTTAAAAAAATCCTTTGAAACATCAAGGAAGGACAAAAAGTACAAACACCAAGTTTGCTAACCACACAGAATACACATACTCAACAACTCTGAAAAATGCTCGCTGAGATTTTTGGGAGGAAAAAAACAAAACAAAACAAACAAAAAAAAAAAGCGACAACTATAAAAACTGCAGAAAGCATACCGTTGTCCACATAAGAACTCAGGGATACAACGAGACGACGACAAGAAAGAGGAGAGTGAAGAAGAGCGTGAGAACAAGAGGACAGCTTCACTGGTTCTGCCAAACGATGGTCAAATATTACAAAATAGTCTATTAACAATATTCACAAAGATCGCAGGCTCAGGGCTGATTTGTGCCCAAAATTCTCAGCTAATGTCTTGTGCTTTTTGATTGTGGACGATTCAAAATAAGCTTTCTTTACTTTTTTTAAAGCTTCTGTGTAAAAGAAGTTATTTAACATCAACTGGGCTGTAAAAGCTGAGTGAGGAAAAAAATAAAAATAAGAAGAAATCCAAACGATTTTAAAAACTTTTTTTTAAGTCTGGCAAAATAGGCACAAACTATGTAGAAGTTTTGTAGCTGAGAATTTTGGACAGAAACAAGTGCAATGAACCCTTTCTGAGTGACAGCTAGTCATACATATCACATAATGAGCCTAGAGACTTCCAGAAGAACTGAAACACAGGTTCAAATGAAAGGACAAACACACACACGCACACACCTCCTTTCAGACACACAACACTTCCTCTATCTAAAACTCACAACCTTTCATTCACAAATATGAAACTAGTTGGTAATGCCGTCACAGACACCTACCTCAGTTCATGTTTCATCTGATTTTATACTCAATTGTTCTAATATTGGACCAATAAAGGAACAGAGGCATATTTATCTATCAGGAGATCAGAGTGACATGAAAGGTTGAAATAAATTTGATTGCATTTTTACCCCCTTTTCCTATAGAGTTTTTCTTTGTTTTACTTCCTGCTAAAATAGGAGCTAAACTTAAATTATAAAAAAGGTGCTTTGTGCACAATAACACATAACCTGTTTCTAGGAACACACACACACACACAATCAATACCTCATTCTAAATGGCTCCTTATTCATCCTCCATACATATTCATTCACACACACTCACACACACACACACACGTTTGCCAACCACTAACATAAAGATCCTGTATTTAAAAGCCATCTTTCATGTGCACATGGAGTCCATGCCAATACAGCGTGTGACCAGCAGAGGGCAGGCTCCACCAGAGCCAGACAGGGTCTCTGAAAGCCCCCCCACCCCTCCCCCTCCAATAATTCTCACTTCTCTCTTGTCCCTCCTTGGCCTCAGTGAGTCTTTTATCTGTCTTTTTTGTGTGTAATGCGCCTGCCTGCAGCCTTAAATCCTCACAGTGCGGACACCTTCACAATGTTTTGGTGGGTGGGGCCGGCGGGCAGATGGGCGTCGCCCTCCGGAGTCGTCACTGGCGGCGTGGGAATGCTGATGATTGCTGTGGTGATCTGGCTGCTCTGGCAGTTCAGAGGGGCTGGCTCATCTATGCGCATGTTTAGACTGGAGCGGCTGTGGGAGAAATGATAGCAAATCGCGGATTAGGATAATCCCAGGGAAAATATTTGTTGCTAGAAAAGGGACAAAGCTTCAGGGGGATTGGCTTTTGTCTCAGAGCAGCTGGGGTTGAGGGAAAGTAAAAAGCTTAATTTTAGGTGAGGTGATATTTATTAACTTAAACAAGAAACAATGACTTAGTTTGAATCATGTAAAGCAAGACCTGAAACTTGAAGCAATACAGCAGTGGCTGGTAGAAAAATCAGAACCACCTTTAAACGAAACAGAATTTCATATGAATTTGTGGATTCAGTCAAATGTGAAAATAGTAGGGAAATAAATATTTTTAATCACTTTGTTTATTATATTTTAAAACAGTTAATTCAAAACATATTTAACAATGCACACTGCTAGATGATTTTTAATGTTTGTCTTTTTTTTGTCAGTTTAATATGAAATAATTTGCATTCCCCCTAACATGAAGCATCTCTGCCATAACTGCACACATTGTTTCTCCATGCTGCCCTGTCATAACTCACTGTTTATATTCAGTATTCTTTTAGTGGAGAACTCATTAATAAAACAACAGAAAAGGGCTTATTTATTTGCTTGAAATAGCTGTTCTCCTGTTTGACCTCACAGACTATCGCACACTTTGTTCTTGGAGCGATCGCTGGGATACTTCTCGTAAAAGATTAACTATCGTCTTAAACATCCTCTGTTGGGTGAAACACATTCGTATGACTTTTATACACAATCTTCAACCTGTTCTGCCGAACATCACTGGGCACTTTTTTTTCTGACGTCCTCCGAGGAACTCTCTTTGTCAAACATCAGGACAAAACAGTCTCAAATTTGAAAAAGCTGATTTGTAATTAATTGAATTACAAAGTGTTACACTTGTTCAAAACTATATGCTGTGTTTATTAATAGCATTGTTTTCTGAATTGATCAGAAATATGATTTTAGATATTTTAAGGAAACACAAGAAATTTTAAAAAAAGCTTACAAACTTTTTGTTTATGTAAGTAAGTGTCTCAAACTGCCAGGAGTGCAAAGTAAAACTATATGAAAAAACATCTGGTTCAGTTCTAAATAACTTCTCTCAAAGTAACAAATTGCATATTATTATGAGAGATTTCTGAGAGTAAATTTACCACCTGTCATTTGCCATTAGTTACATGGTGGGTAATTAGGCTAATGGTATGGCATGGTAGGGAGTTGTTAATTTTCTAATCATTAAAATGCAGTGATTATGGTTAGAAATTACACATTAAGTCTGTTTCACTTACAGAACATAGCAAAAACAAATAGTCCAAACACCAGCCAAAAAAAAAAAAAAAAAACATTACTGATCCTCATTTTTAGATCTCAGATGAAGTATATCTATGAGTTACAGTGGACGTTACCTGGTGCTGAGGGGCTGGATGTGGATGGCGCTGAGCTCCTGCAGACCTTGTTGGTGTGTGTGCGTGTGCGTCAAAGGCTGCATGTGTGGTGGAGCACTGGCGTTCGGTAAAGGGCTGTGGCGCTTCTTACTTCGGCGGGTGCAGCACGTTCCCGTCACGCCGTCCTGGCTGGAGAGGGAGGGGCTTCGGGACGGGTAATTCTGCAGCCCCGCCTCCAAGTAGCTCTGCTGATAATACTGTTCATCTACGAACTCATGGTTCTACAAAACAAGGGAACGGAAAACGCAAAGTTTATCCAACAGCAGCAAATGTTATCATTAGATAGTGTGGGAGTGCTACTATTTTATAAGCTATTATTTTATTAGCTATTTTCCTGGCAATTTTGACCCATCTGCTTTATTTATTTTGACTTCTTCCATCACAAATTACTATTGTGGATCAGAAAATATTTTTTTTTTTGCTGTTCTTGTTTAGTTTAAAGGGCCTAGGGCCAAACACAACCTGTAAATGAAAATCCTTAAAGGTTTAAGCTGCAGTATGAGTTTTACAGGAAAATAGCAGGAAAAATAATCTTTTTTGAAGCGTCAGGTGATTTAGAAGTATTTTAAATTGAACACCCAGTGTATGCATTTGAGACTCATTGTGAAGGACCAAAGGAAGTTCTTTGGGTTCCACTGCTGCAAAATTAATAAACAACACCTTGAACAGATGAAAGAAACTTGTGGATGTCAATCTGGTTGCCATAGCCAATCAATATTGCAAACACAATATTGTTACCTTTTCAGGTTTACATATTTTGAGCTAAAATCTGGTGTGGTAGCAGTGAGAGTCATCCCCGTCACATATTATAAGAGCTAACAGATAACGCAAGATCTTTGTCCAATGGTTTGACATGCAAGACAGCTGGCAATATGCATTTCTTCAAGAAATGCTAATTAATTATTTAGTGCTTTACAGGCCAAACAGAATAAACTCACAAAGCAGTGACTGTCCGCACTAGCAGATTATTTCACTTAAGATTCAGACTATAATTGAGTATTTTGAACTTATTTTTAGATGGCTAATTTTTGCAGTGTAATTCTAAAGTCAGATTTTATGAAAGCTTTAGTAATTAACACTTTTATAAATGCACATGCTACATACATGGCTACAAAATAGGTCAGTCAAAGACGTATAACATTATATACTCGTCAGCTCCCTCAAGAGCTGGTGGAGAATAAAATAAAGCAAAAGAAGATTGAAAGATATGAAAATAAAAGGTGAGTTCAAATGGCTTATAGAGATATAATAAAGCAATCTTAGAAGTCACTGTGAACACAGTTAACATTTAGTGTGAATCCTGTGAAACTGAGATTAAAGTCGATGCCAAAATGTACTTAAAGAAAAAGCCAGTGTGCACTCACAGTGGTTTTCTCCAGACAGTGCAGCAGGTGGTGATGCTGGCTCTCTATTAGAGAGGTAGATTTGCTTAAACGTTTCTCCTCCTCAGTGTTACCCTGAAACAAACACACACACATAAAAATGAATGTCACTCTACACTCACACTCAGGAAGACAGTGGTGATGTGGGAGGCGTGCTGCCAGCAGCTGTCTCAGTACCTGGTTCGAAAGGTTCATCTTGTATGGAAGTTGCTTGAGTTGGAGAGGGAGACAAAAGGAGAACAGACAGGTGGAGTTTTACTCGTGTTCAGAGCTGAGAACAGACAGGCTGCAGTCATGCCAGTCAGACATGGGAAATATTTACTATTCCGACCTGGAGAAGAATTTCTCCTAACATCAGTGAAGCTGGTGAATTGATCTCTCTGGGGACAGGCGGTTTCTAGCATAGCTTGCATCTAATAGATATTCAGTTCATATAAAAAAATTCCATTGTGACATTTTGCCTGCTTGTTTGCTGTTGCAAAAAACTCGCTTAAGGCAACTTGCTAATGACTTGTTTACCATATTCCCTATCCTTTACACCTCACGCTGACGTTTCTGTGGGTATTTTTGTGTGTAACTTTGCCTAAACCAGTGGGTGCTACTTCTAAATCTGCGGTGGTTTGGAATCATTTCTGGGCAGTGCTGAAGTGAGTCAGAGAAACTGATGACAAGGAGGAGGAGGAGGTGAGGAAAAAAAAATCCAGAAAAATATTTAACACAATAGATGTTTGATCATATTCTAAGCAGACACGTATAATTCATCAATTGTCACAATGACAAGTTAAAAGTGGTAGAAAGCAAAAGAAACAAAAAAGATTTGATATAAATTACTTTCTGATTGAAATATGTCAACTTTAAAAGACACATCTTCCGTCTGCTGCAGGTCAATATTGGTGTTCTTGTTAGAATTACTGCAGTAAGTTGGTTACAGTACAAACTTTCAACAGATTGCATCATTCTTTCTCAGAAGAACCACTGAGTTGTTTATAGAAAAAAAAAGAAATCCTAAAAATACTCCCCTCATCCTGTATATTAGACAGCAGCGCTGAGAGGCGAGCAAAATGCCACGTTTGGAAGAATAGTAGTAGCAGCTTTCTGTTTTCTAAAGCACACGACTGCTGTTGAAAGCTGAGGTTTCTTTGCTGAGGCTGTACATTCCGGCGATGATGACTCAGTTTTTTTCTCCGCTCACCTGTGTTCTCGCTGCTTATCTGTGCCTAACACAGCGGTACAACACAGGTGTTTAAGGCTGAGCTATTTCTGTCCCTCTCCATACATGTGACTATGGGCCCATATCAGCAGTCTATCTGGAGGCGGCTGTGGCTCGCTACCCAGGTGGCCACCATACTGCCGAGTGGAAACAGCTTGATCTGCCGGGTGACAAAACACAATGTGTCGCGCTGCGCTGAGCATACTGTTAGTAAAAAAAAAAAAAAAAACGCTTTACAATTAAACATTTGACGGCAATTAACGTTCGTTAAACTTTCACACACTGACAAAATTAAAACCATCTGTCTATAATTGTGCAGGCCGCCCTCGTGCTGCCCAAACAACCACACTGTTGGAGCTGGAATACATAAGAGGGAAGTCTTGGCACCAAGACGGTAGTTTCAGATCCTTGGAGCTGAGAGGTGATGGGGCAGCTACAGATCTTTAGCTCTCACTTAAGGATGTTTTGTGGTTTGACAGTGGTAGTGTTAAAGAGGTGCCAGCTGGAAGTGTGAGAATTTTTAGTCGTGCAATAAATTAACGATTATTGAAATCAAAGCCAAAGATTTTCAAGCAGAACATCAAACTGCAAAAAGATTATTCATTTAGTCATATTTAACCTTATCTGTCAAAGAGCTGAATGCTGAGAAACGGTAAAATATTGATCTATAAAGTTTGGACTGGTTTGGTAATAAAATGATGTCATCCCCACAACAGCTAATAATATTCTCTAACTATAAAATGATTTATGAAGCAGTAAATTTAGTCTTTAAAACCCTATAAAAGTCAGGACATGAAGAACTGTAAACTATAAGAGCATACAGGAAGGGGCCCCATTTATAAAACTGTATTTTAACACTCAGTTTTTGACCACTTACAGTAAGTACGGTCTCTGAGTAAAACAAGCCACAAAAACAATAACCTTTGTTTGCTTAAAACTTGAAAACTTTAATTTCCCATAAAAGCAATCATTGGGCGAGAGATGGGACACACCCTGTCCATCACAGGGTCACACATAAAGACAAATGAGACCAACCACATGCACTTAGGGTCAAATTAGAGTCACTAAAATGCCTGTTTATAGGCTTCAATGTTCTTCTTTTGGCTACTCGCAAGCATCGCCACAATGAGTGAACTTGCCCTTCTTAATGCAACCTGGGCTCAAGCCTGCTGCCTCAGGATCATGAGACTGCAGCACTACCATTGAGCTACCACAGCCTTAAATTTTTTTGCAGATAAACTGTCTAAATTGGGTCTTAAGGTTGCTATTTTTATGTTTGATTTTTGTGTAAATGTGTTTAATTCTGCAATATTTGGCCTAAACCCTTCTTAGTACTGCCCTCTATGGGTTGAAGGGTTTCTATTGCAGTCAAATCTTCCTATTGGTTACGACTGAACCAGGGTTCGAATATCAAAGCCATTGCCTCGCCAGCACCAGCTTTGAGTATAGCTGAGTCAGCGCCTTAAGCCAGGGACTTGAACTGATAAGGCTCAGACCAGCTGGGCTCCACAAAGCCTCCCTCAACTTCTCTGGTGACAGAGGGGGGGAATCCTCCACCTCAAAAGACAGATCAGTCATGTTCCCTCGTCCTGACCACACCCCCACTTAACCTCCTCCACTCATCCCCACACTGGACCATGCCTCTCAGTGTCTCTCGGCACCACCTACTTTGTTGGAATTATTCAAAATTAGCCAGGAGGCAGGGTTATGCTTTCACAGGGGGGTTAGTTACACTTTAGGCTAAGAAACTTTACTTATTTGCATTTACTGTAAAGCCGGAACCATGAAACCTTGCTTACAGTTAATAAAATCATCAACATATTGTATTAGTCCAAACTCCACTGCAATTCTGCTAAGTTAACTGGCTCCTCAGGCCTTGCTATAAATTTGTTATATTATTCAGTCACAGCTTGAGTCTTACTGAGGTCATTCTGATCATGTCCTCAGCCCTGCTGCACAGGAGAGATACTGCAATAAAGACAACTGAAGAGTGAGTGAAAAAGGAGGAACAAACACTTGTTTTTTGTGCTGTGTACGCCCCGGGGGCCACTAGTGCTTAGAAACTGCAAGATTTTTTGGTGAGGCGAGGAACATCCTTCTGTTGTGTTTACATTTCTTGCTGCATTGCCTGAAGCGTGTTCCTCAGCTGGGCAACTGGGCTCAGAGATGCTCACGTTAAATGTGCCGCTCACCAAATGAGAGCACAGTCAGTTGCTCTGATGGGATGCTGGGATAATTAATGAACAGACGGGCGAGGCCTGCATCTAAAAATCCAGTTAGATCACAGGTCAGGCTTTAGGTGTCATTAGTTAAGATATGAATACATTTAAGTGAGCCCCGTGTGGCCGGGTTTTCGGCGACATAATAAATTACTGAGGTGAATCTTACCGTGAGCTCGAGAACTTCATTGAACAGACCGTTGCGCTTGCTGTGGAGGAAGGCACTCGAGCTTCCCGTCTTGGATAGTCGTATCCTGGCCAGGCGGGCTTTCTGCCAAGGAAAGAACAACATAAAAAAAATCATGTTACTGAGAGTCTGAACCACATCCTGAATCTGGATGATTGAGTATCATCTCAGACATTGCTCTGATTGGAGCTTCAGCGTGCCTGATGTTCCAGTTGTGATCCTATTGATCACTTCAAACGTGCACTACTAAAGCATTCACTCTGATCCCCAGAAATACTTGTGAATTATTTATGGCGACTGTACGAGAACACGTTGCTTGGGTTGGAAATCAGTACGAGTGGCAGCTTTTAGTGGAGCAGGTAAATCCTGCGTAAATCATTCCAAGTGTCATGCTGTGAATAACATCAATTGAAACGCAGCTTTAGTCATCAGACAAGTTTATAGGGGGCAGTGTGTTGTTTCTTCATCTCAAGTCATTCAAATTCCTATGTGAGGCAGTCAGTAATAGAGATGAACAAGAAAGAAAAAAGAACACAAGAAAATCTCTTTGTGTTTATTCAGGAAAACAGATGGCCTTACATAATTACACTCAGTAATATAATGATTTTTTAAACCACGTGTGTCAAACTCAAGACCCGTGGGCCATATATAGTCCACCACAGCCTTTTATGTGGCCCAGCAAGAGCTTCAAAGACATATTAATGTCTTAAAGTAAGCTGCTTTAAAGCCAGCATTGACCATAAACCATATCTCCCATAAAGCATGTTGATTATGTTACCCACAAAATTACAGCATCCCACCACTAGGTGGAGGAACACGGGGTTCACAAGTAGCCGGCACTTGCTGTGTAAAATCTCTATTTCACTGCATTTTTGCTAGCTACTTTTGCTGCAGCCCTGTTGTGCTGGGAAGTGGGAATTTCCAATTTATGAATCAGAAATTTAAACTGGTGTGGTAATTTACTGTCGGAAAGTGGGAGAGTTATAGTGGGAGAGAATAGTATTTCTCTGTTAGTTACTTCACATTAGTCGTTTGTACTCGTAGTACTTTTTAGTGTTTGTAAGAGGATGTTAACACCCTTTTTCTATGCACAAAATACCACATAGAGCTCAGTTATTGTTGGCAGTGCTCAGTCGTAGCAATGAGATGAGAAACATGACATTTTGTGTTTTTAGTCTAAGTTAAACACGAAATGTCAAAGTTAATTACAAATGGCCCTTTGATGGCAACAGCAATGCTCATGTGGCCCTTGGTGAAAATGAGTTTGACACCCGTGTCTTAAAATCTCAGAGTGTTTGATAGGTATTAAAGGTTATCAAATTGTTTGATGAATTCCAAGTTTGAATCATTTAAAAAGTCAAAGATTATTTGTAATTTAATGTTAGTCATGTCTTGCAAAAGTTAGAACTCTGAAGTGTGTTTATGGCATGCACACAACAGAGGGCTGAACAAGACATACAAACAGTGGTCTTCTATTAAGTTAGAGAGAATAATGACTTTAAAAAGAGCCACACTTCACAGCTGGCTGATTAAAATTGGCCAGCTTATTAATCAATCTTTATCTAGATACTAGCTGCCACTGCTAGCCACAGAGAACCATCAAGCAAGAAACAATAAAATGTCCACCTAACTTAATAACAGCAAAACAAATCAAGTCCATTGCAACTTCTATTGCAAAACATTTGCATCTGCATTGATTGATCCCACCCCTAATAAGTATGAAATTATACGAATGGTTCACATCCAGCCTTCACTTATGAGTTTAAAAAGGTGGTACAGAAATAGCAGCGGAAGAGTATAGTAAGTTTTTTCCATCATGTGTCATCTCAAACTTCATGTTAGCAAGTTTAAACAAGCTTATTTAGGATGGCCTCAGTAAACTTTTCAGTTAAATGAAAATACATTTTAATGGTAAAGGTAATTGGAGTCACTCACATTGTAAAAAAAATGCAAAAAAAGTCAAACATAGAAATATGTTTTATCATAAGTTAATAACAACATTGACAGACTCATCAAAGACAAATTTCAGAAATTTAATGTGAGCTGTCAGACTCAGTCTTTACTGTATATGGGCGCTTATGCAGTACCGTCCGTCCATCCATCCATCCATCCATCCATCCATCCATCCATCCATCCATCCACCCACCCATCCATCCATCCAACAACCCACGCACCCACTCACCCATCCATCCATTCATCCACCCACCCACCCATCCATCCATCCATCCATCCATCCATTCATCCATCCATCCATCCATCAACCTATCCATCATCCATCCATTCATCCAACAACACACCCACCCACCCATCCATCCATCCATTCATCCACCCACCCACCCACCCATCCATCCATCCATCCATCCATCCATCCATCCATCCATCCACCATCAACCCACCCATCATCCATCCATTCATCCAACAACAC
>JARVJO010000024.1:12239244-12251891 GCA_031762555.1 Cynodonichthys magdalenae
TTACACCTTTTGAATGCAATTACTGAAATAAATCAAGTTTTTCAAAATATTCTAATTTACTGGCTTTTACCTGTAGTACAAAAGCAGTTACAAACAAGAAAAAAAACAATTAATACCTCAAAAAAAGTTTGGGACAAATTAAAGGAGGATCTGAGAAAACAAAACTGGAGGGATGTTTATGTTAATGATGTGGCTAAAGCATGTGATGCTTTCATGAACATCTTAGGAGTTCAGTATGAAAAGAATTGTGTGCAAAACAATTACAAATATTGTTGAAAAACCATGGATGGCAAAAGGGTTGAGAAATGCTTGTAAAAAAAGAATTACTTGTTTTCATCTTCTTGAAGTTGAGAACAATAGAATCAGAAGACAAATATGAGAAGTATAAAAACAAGCTAGTAAGGGTTATCTGAAAGCATAGGAAGAATTATTACAGTGATTTACTAGACAAAAGTAAAAATGATATAAAGGCAACATGGCGTGTAATGAATGGTGTTTTGAAAGTAAGCAAACAATATTTTGTTAAGGATGACAATGAAATCTATGAGCAGAACGAAATTGTAAATTCATTTAATAATTCTTAAGTCTTGCTGCTAAAATACCAAATGTAAATGATGTTAATCATACATTTATGGGTTGTACCAACAGTTTTTTCCTTGAAGGAACCAACAAAGAAGAAATAATGAATATGGTAAAAAAAATTTGCAAAAAAAAACTAAAGAGATGGATGGACATAGACATGATGTTTGCGAAGGAAATAATGAGCTATGCTATTGAGCGGCTTACTGTACATCCATATGTAATTTATCATTTTTGACAGGAATATTTCCTGACGGCATGAAAGTAGCTAAAGTAACTCCTCTTTACAAGAATGGTGAGAAATTTATGTTTACTAACAATAGACCTACATATCCTTGTTACCTCAGTTCTCAAAAATTTTGGAAAATTGTTTGTAACCAGATTAGATCGATTCATTGAAGATTTAGAATGAATACAGAATTAGTAAAAATACAAACTTAGTTTAAGCTAAATAAATTATCAGTAAATTTCGACAAAACAAATTCTATGATATTTAGTAATAAAAAAGGAACGGCCGATGTTTCAATTCAAGTTGATGGTGCTGTGATTCGAAGAGTGAGTGAGGTGACGTTTTTGGGTGTTATTGTTATTATTTACTTATTTATTTATTTTTTCTTTAAAGGAAGAAAATAACCGCTGGATCTGAACCCCTAATTGAGTGCAGTTGTGAGCATGCATGTAAATACAAGGTTTCTCCAATGGAATATTTAATAGTGACTGTGGGGGACTACAGACCCGACCCCCAAGACCCGAGGGAGAAATGATGAAGACCAGAGCCAAGACCCCCAGAGGGACCCCAAGCATGGAGCTCCAAGTTTTTGGGTGTTATTATTGACGAAAACCTGACCTGGAAACCTCCTATAAATTACTTAAGCACAAATATAGCAAAATCTATTGCAGTACTGTATAATGTAAAAGAGTTATTTAGTGATAAAGCATTGTCTTCATTATATAATGCAATAATTGTCCCACATTTGATTTATCGTGTTGAGGTTTGGGGAAAGGCATGTAAAACATTTACAAATGTTATATTCTATTTTTATTTAGAAAAAAAGAGCCATAAGAATGATCACCTGAAAACCTTACAGTCCTCCATCAAATATACTGTTCCACCAATTGAAACTGTTAAAGTTTTGTGAGTTAGTTGATTATAAGATTTTGCTGGTTATGTTTAGGGCTCATAAGGGTGCTTTACCTTTGAACATTGAATCTATTATATAAGAGGGAAAGTATTTATAATCTTAAAGGATTTGAAATGTTTATTAAACCTAAAATACAAACGACCTTGAAAGAGAGATGTACCTCTGTTCAAGGAATAAGGTTGTGGCTAGCGAATATAAAAATGCTGGTTTGATTAAGTTATTTGGAAGAATGGTTAAATTTTATTTGTTGAGGTAATATGGAATTACATATTAGGTATTCATACAAGCTGCTTTTTGAGAAATTGTAAATGTTTTATTTATTTTTTTGTTTTGTTTTTGCTGATCATTAGGGTGTGCAATAATTATTTAGGTATATGTATGTATATATGTATGTGTGTATGTATATATATATACATACACACATACATATGTTAAATAAGGCAGATGTTCTAAGATTTTTTTCTTCTTTCTGTTCCCTTTCTTTTAATGATTTTGTGTTTATGTTGTGTTGACATTTTTTTGTTTTTAATTAATTAAATGTAATAAACATTAAAAAAAGAAAGAAATAAGCAGGTTGGCAGTGCTAATCCAAAAGTTAGAGGGGTGGGGGTGCTGTTAATTTACAGTGATTCTGCATTGTATTGACCTGAAATGGTTTTCTCCCTCTGCTGTTAAAGGTAATGATGATCAATACTTGGTGAAATAATTTATTTAGCGCTACTGAATTTTAAATTAAGAAAGCACAAATCTGAACAATTCAAAAAAATGTAGTAAAACCCCAAAAAAGCAAACAGGAAATTTAGGCCTGCAATTAGCGACTATAGCACTTTAGGGGACTAGTGCCCACCACTGGCTAAAAGTGTAACAGAATGTATCAAAAAATATCAAAAGGCTAGCTGAATGCTGAAAGTAGCAGAACGAGCTAAAAGTAGCATATAACCACAGCAGATTTTTAAAATAACAATGATTTGAAGGAACTGGAGAGATCTCAATGTATTTATATGAGGAAGTAAATAAAGGTAAATACTTAAAAAAAGTACATAAAAAAATAGATAAGTAAAAGTAAAAATATTTTAACAGAAAATGACTTTGAGAAAAATTTATTTCATTAATAAGAAAAGTACTTAAACTGCTCACAATAATCAGGAGAGTAAAAGTACTTCTACACACCTTCTAAGAAATTAAAAGCTGAATTCATTTAAGAAAGTTATGTCAACTGGTTCCACTAAACCAAGTTAATAGAAATAAGTAAATAGAATAAGTAATAAGTAAATAGAACGTGTTGAAAATTTTGATATTTGTATAGTTAAATTAGCACAAAATATGCTGAAGTCACTACAAGCAAAAACGTCCGAAAGAAAATACAAAGAATAAAAAGAAATAACGTTACCGACTGAATTCTGAACCAGCTATCACAGAATTATGGGATCATTTCAGAGCAGAAAACAAATAGACACACAACAGGCTACATGGAAACAGAGGTGAGATTGCCTCGTGTAGCAACTGGTGGCATCCTCATGTAGCTTTTCACTGTGCAGTGAGTTGGATAGGAAGCTGTCTCCTCACTACCACCCAGATGGATGGTTAATTGTAAGGGGAGCTCAGCACACAGCTAACAATTAGACCTGAATGAAGATGGATGTGAGCAGGGGGTGAGAAAGAAGGCAGGAGGCGTGTGATGAGGGGGGGGGGAAAAGAAAATGGGGATAGGGCGAGATGGAGAGGAGAATAGAAAATGCTAAGAGACTAATATTTCACATCCTCTTCTCAATAATTTCTCCTCCTTTTCACCCCCATCTGTTCTTCGCTTGTCATTTCAATATTGTGAAAAGGCAATCTAAAATTACTATCCTATTCTACTCCCAGTTGAACATGGCCTTATTCTTAGAAATGACCCGAGGCAGAATGGATTTTCAGCGACACATAACCACTTGTTGGCAATAAATGTTGAGCAAATGACGTTTTGCTACAGTAAATGACTAGAGACACTAGCAAATGGTTGGTTTAATGGCGGGGAAGGTCATAAGTCATTTTGGTTATTGAGCATTAAAGAACACTATGTATTTGCAGAGGAAAGTAATGAAGACTATGGCATGCCTGAGTAATTCACACTTCTGGAGGGGCATAAAAAAATCACAGCTGTCATTAGCAGTGAAAAAGCAGAGAAGGCAATAATAATGGCTCCATCATATCCTGAGGTTAGCACGTTTATTGTGTGGTAAACTCTCATCTGTCCACCTACGCTCCACAAAAAAATACCACACTAAAGTGTCGTAAGGTCTGAAAGGTCAGCACAGTTTAACCTTTCATTGTATAAATTTAAGATTTAAATCTCAACTTGAAATCTGAAAAGCTCCACTCACAACACTAGAATGTGGATTCTACAAATTAAAGTTTGTCTTTTTAATGATTTTTCTTTTCTAATCAGCACTAAAAACAAAGTAGAGCTGATTCTGGTCAATTTAAAGAGCCATGCTTGGATGATTAATGTAAGACTTTCCTAAACCATAGCTTCTTAAGGAATGATTGTCTGCCTAAAATTATGTCGTTTTAGAGCATTTAAATTACTTTGTTTGATATTTTTTTTACCTTCATTCCTTTAATTAGATGGTTTATCAAACAACTATTTTTGTCACATTACAGAACAAAGCAAGTTAAAGAAAAATAAAGATTTTCTGGAACAAAAAAGTTAACAGCATTACAGAATCAACATGTCTTAGGTTTATTTTTGGTCACCAGCATACTGACAGTATCAGGTTCTTTTTACAAAAACGTCTCTACAAAGTTTTAACTTATCCGAATATTTTGTTTTGATGTTGTAGTTTTCTTTTTTAAGTTTACAAAAGAAATAAAGAAAAATTGGTTAAGTAACTAATGAGAGAATTTAAGGTTATACAATTGATACCCTTTGATACTCCGGAGTACAATATTGCTATTTTACTGACCAAACCTACTTAAATTCATTTTGAACCTTTTTCAAAACTGCTATTCTCAGTATTAGCAAATTTATTAAAGTTTAACCAGTAATGATAACTTTTTAAGACAGTGCTGTCCAATCCTGGTCCTCGACTGCCACTAACCAGCATTTTTTATTTATTATTATTTTTCTTTGCTCCAACACACCTGGCTAGATTCAATGGGTGATTAACAGGCTTCTGCAGGACCTGAGGAAGTAATTCTACCATTGACTCAGGTGTGATGGAACAGGGAAACAGGTAAAACATGCAGAATAGTGGCCCTCAGGGACCAGAACTGAACACTACTATTTTAAGCGTTCATTCTAATAAGATCTGGAAGCACGTTTAGCTATAAAAGGGTCCGGGGAAAATCAGAGTAATATCAATAATCAGAAGAGTTTAGGCTCTGGATAACATTTATATTGGTGCAAGAGGTTAAGTGACAAATCACCAGTCAAACTGGTGTGAGAACACAACAATAAACAGATCCAATCCAATGTTCCAAAAGCTGCACAGCTGTACAGAAGCTGTTTGAACAAGCAGCTTGAAATATAAAATGTAATAAATGAATAAATAAAAAATCCAAAAAACGCACAGTATAAAATTTAGGACACACTCCACTGAAGCCAAGATGCTAAGCAACACTTAATCATCTTGGATAATTAAAGACAGCGATGGCACAGATTGAATCTCCTAAATGCTCTAAAATATCATATTTGCAAATCTATCATCATCCGTGGCACTTAAACCTCCATTTGCCATCGTAATAACTCTTTTGAGGATCAAAGCATCCAGGTGTGAAATGATCATGAAAGCAATGATAAGGCGATTTAGTCACGGCGTTATGAAAGAGGGGAAAAGCAATCCGCTGGATATCCTGGTGCTCGAGCAAATCGCTGACCTCATGGCAGGCAAGCCAAGGAGACGTTGGGAGAGGCTGACGGACGAGAGTCGTTTGGTAACCCGTTAATGAGATCAGCGCCGTCAAGCTACAGCACAGCATCGGCGGGTGTACCTCAGAAGTCAGGCACCAAGCAGTGTTTCGGGACACTGACAAAAAAACATGCGAAGGCGAGGCAGCGCTAGGTCAAGACTAAAAGAACGAGAAGTGCATTTTGCACAGATGTGGATGAGGATTTAAACTCAACAGATGCACATAAACAGGCGTCCACTTTCCTTCCAGCCAGCACCTCATCTGGGTGATGGCTATTTCAGGAAAGAACATAACATCAGGACACACATTGCCTCCAGCTCTAACCCCCCTCTACTGCCTTCTTCCTTTGCTCACTCCTTCTCTCTCTGGCCTTTCCTTGTCAACTCTCCTCATCTCTTTTATCGCCACCATTTCTCCTCATATCGTTACAACTTGTTTTTCATCCAGATTATTTCCCCCAACTTTCCAGTCCTCTGACAAAGGCCTCTGTGTCTTGGCTGTGTTACAGAAAGTGTCTCTCTTGGCAGACAAGGTTACGGTTAGTTAAGACTAGGGCACAGTTGCAGGATTTTAAGCAGATTTAAACTGCAACTGGAGAACATGTTCAGAGACGGATGGCATTAATCACAGGGAAGGTGAGACAGAGATAGGGAGGGGTGGGGAGGGATGTGGCAATGGACGGAGGCAGAGGAGCAGAGATGAGGGAAGAACTGTAAGGAGGAGAGAAAAAGGCAGAGGGAGTGAAAAAAGCCTTGCGAGTAGAGGTGTGAAAGACAGTGATGAGAGAGCGAAATGGACTCTGAAAATATGTGTCAGCGTGTGCATGTCTGCCAGCTTTGAGCAAACACACAATCTATCTCAGGAGAACAAAAACTGTCAGGGCCTGGCCTCCCGACTTATGATTACCAGTTCAGTTGTATATATGAGCCAGCTGATGCTACTGTTCACTTTGGCACATGGACATGGCAAAAAAAAAAAGATGTCTCCAAAATGTATTTGCAGCTCCTCAAGAAAGTACAGATCCTGAAATCTCCCCAAGTTTTTATCATCAAGATTTATCAATCCCATTAAAAATGTGTATAAATCCATTGTACTTCAACCATGGCTGACATTAACATCCTCGACAGGCTTTTTATGCTTTAGGTTTAAAGTTTTTGATCAAATTAAAGTAATAAAAGCATAACACTTGTGGATTTAAATGAATAAAGCTGTTGAGTGTAATCGATATTTAACATGATGAGAATTTTCCTCAAACAAAAAGAAATAGTTAAATATAGACAAAGTAGGACAGAAAAAAAGCTCTTTAATGCAGCTTTAGGACTTCTGAGTAATCCCATCTTATTGTTTTTGTCTTTAACATTAATACTGATGACCCAAATACACAAAAACTTAAGTCTGTCTCTTGAGGACACAGCCCGTTTGGTTTTAATCAGATTTGTGTTCAAGCAACCCAGAAACTGTTAAAGTTTTGTTCACGTGTTCCAGACTGTTGTGAGTTTGGGATCCGTTCCTTGGTTTTTAAAAGGTGCAGCTATTAGCTTTGTCGATGTTAATAAATTGCGGAAGAAGGCATAAGTTATAGATGAAACCAAATCAACTTCACAGGTGGTGGAAAATCCCTTTGGCTCATGTTTATCTTTTCTATTAGGTGTTAATAAAATTTCAAATGTAGATAATCTTTTTCATGAATAACTGCAAGCTTTACCATCTCCCCCACAGGTTTTGCCATAAGGTGCATAATCCAAGGCAAAGCTTTCAATTTTCTAGTCAAAGTTTCAACCCTTCGTGACTGAATGCACAGGAGGAGGGAGATGAGTAAAAGTAAAACTTTATTGTAAGATGTTTAGATTCAACCTGAAAGAACAAACTCAAAGAGCAAAGTTGTGACTTCTTTTAGGGAAAAATCAGAGGATATGGTTTGGACATTGAATGAAGATGCCGAGAGCCTTATCTGAAGAATTAAATAGATTACATGATCTAGTCTGGTGAGATATTTTCTCTGATTGTAGGTTGCTTCAGCTCGATAGGACAGCAGCATTTACAGAAAATGTTCAGCTATGAAGAGAGGGAACTTCTAGTAAAGCTAATGATAATAGGCCTATCTGTGAATGATTAAAAAATTGTATTAGTCTCTTTGTTGTCTTTGACAATCATGAAAACCTGTAATGAAAGATGTGTTCAGATGTTTCGATTAGTTATAATATTAATTGTTTTTTAAAAAAGGTTTAAAAGTATGATGGAGTATTAGGGCTAGACTAGGAGTATTTTTATTTTTTATGAGAATAAAGTCATAATATCACAGAATATAGTCAAAATAATTCGAAAATAAAGTTATAATTATACAATAGTAAAGTCATAATATTAAGATATAATAAAAATATTAAAATATTAAGAATAAAGTTATAATATTATGAGATTCAAGTTGAAATATTAGAGGCAAAGTCTTCAGAACACACAGTTGTTTCGAAGAGTCCTGCTGCTGATAATATTTTGATGCTGATGTGTTAAAAGAGTTTTTTTTTCTAATTTTTAAATCTGATAAAGAATAACTTTAGAAGATGCTTAACATTACGCTTTTTCAGTTGGTGCAACACTGCTTTTTGTGTAGGAATTCAAATGATAAGAGAAATTGATTCTCATAATATTTACACTATATTCTTGTAATATTACGACTTTATTCTCATAATAAAAAACTATCTTAGTCTGGCCCTATCACTTTGTCTTTGACACTTTGGAAAGTTTTCTTTATAGAAAGTGATTTGAAATTTATTAAATACATTTTTTAAAGATTTAAAGAGATTTTTAGAGATTTTTACCCCTTAAAACATTTTACAAAGTACAATAAAGTACAAGAAGGGGTTAGTGTGCAGATCCAGATAGTTTATTTCAAAGTGGTGATACTCACTTAACAAGGTAGATAAATACTTCTGTAAATCTAAAATTATATCATCCACATAAAAACACAAGGAAAGCCTGAACCATGTGGAGTCTCGTCTCAGGCCTGGAGGTCGAAGCCTTTGAGGCCCATCTGAAGGCAAATTAAACTGGGCTTACCTGCATCTTCTGCGCCCGCCGTTTGTCTGCCCTCTGGTTCTGGTGATAGATGCGGCTGAAGTTGGACACGATGACAGGCACAGGGAGGGCAATTACCAGCACCCCACTCAGAGAGCAGATGGAACCAAAGATCTTCCCTGCAATTGTCTTCGGGACCATGTCTCCATAGCTGCGATTCGGAGGACAAAGAAAGGACACATTTAGTAAAAGCATCTTGTTACACACACAAACCCACGCACAGTTCACATTAATCATTTCCATTTGCTGCAAAGTCCCTTTCTTCAATATCCGTTTAAAGCTTCCCTGCTCTGCATGTATCACTCCCCACAAGAATAAAACCTGACACTCTCCTTCTCCCTCTTCAGAGAGAAAAACAGGAAGGTCGTAACCAGCCTGTGTTTGCCACTGAACGCCACAGTTGCGTCCACTGACTCGCTCATGAAGAGCAGATACTATTAACCTTTAGAGAGGAGAACGAGGAGGACACTGAATGCCAACACACGGACATTTCCCACAAGCCATTTGTCCAAATTATCTTGGAAATATTTGCAAGTCAAAAGCAATTTTTTTTTCTCGAGCTCAAAGACAGACAACACAATTACGATACCTATATCACTTCAAAAAAAAAAAAAAAAAGGAAGAAAGTCACAGCATGTAGGTATCAGCTGCAGGAAAGATAAAGGAGGAAAAATCCAATTTTAAAAGAGCACAGGTTCTGTCGGAAAATCTATTTTTTAATTGTCTTTATTTCTTATTCATGAACAAAATATAAAGTAATTTGTTCTTGTTTTGCTCTTTGCTGAATGTATTAAAGCCTACACAAGTTAGTTAACAAGTAAACCTGGAAGAGTCTTTAAAGACTAAACAGTAATTACAGAAAGACTGATTGTTCACAAAGACCAATCATTTGTCTCACATTGAGCAGTAAGAAAGTCATTCAATCAAAAAGAAATATGCTTCAGTAACAAAATACTTATCCTCTACTTTCACCCGTCATAAATTTGATCATAAAAATCATATTAATTCTTTCATATCAGCTTTTCTTGGATAAAGATGAGTTAATCTTTCATGGAAAGTCTGCTTCTGAAAGGAGGCTGAAAGTAAAATGTTATAAAGGCAAAGCGAGGAAGACAGCAACAGATTGTTGCACAAGAATCTGACTCTTCTCTGTCTTGTCATGTTAACCCTGGCAGGGAGCGATGCAGAGTGTCAGAAGCAGTGTTCCCGGTGAGCTGTAGAGTGAAAACATCACTGATACGTACATTTACAGAGACGGTATAGCAAGATGATCCCTACAGAAATCTGACACACTTTCATCCACACAAACAGTTTCTTTTCTGCATAAACTATTGAATTTCTACAAAACAATGAAATGAAAATGAACAATTCAGAAAACAAAATAATAATGAAAATCATACAACTTTAAAGTACTGTCCCATGTTTTGGCACCTGGAATGCCATATTATTTTCTCTAAACTAAACCCAGGAAAACAGAATAAAATAAACTCTGCAGTCAGAAAGAAAACCTGCCATAGATTATCCGTAAAAATAATCCAGCATCCTATAAAAATGTGGCTTTATGTTTTTATTTTGTTTCTGTGTTCCTTATTTGTTATACTTCTAAGTCATTTCAATGAATAAATGTCTATCATACCCGCTTCTGCCTTTTAGGGTCACAGGGGTCACTGGTGCCCATAACCATCAGTCACTGTGCGAGGGGCAGGATGTGAACAAATGTATTTATCTTATTTTCCATACCAATTAGTGATGTGCAGATTGATACTGAAATATTGATACCACCGACCCAAGAACTTTATGCTCTAAAATCAATTCTAAAATCAAAACATCTATACTTCGATACTTCAGCTATTTCAGGTAATATATGTCATTAACAAGAACAAAATGCAAAATAACTCAATTATTGAAATCTTTTCTAAATCATACTCAGTTGGTGGGAACTACTTTATCTTCCGCCTGGGTTAATTTGTAATTGCAGGGGAATGGGCTCAGTCAGTCAGGCTGTGTGTAAATGCAGGAGCTGCATCAAGGCTGAATTTGAAGACCGATTATATCACAACGATGCACCGAAGGTTGTCCAAATCATCAATACCAGACTGAGTTTTACTCAGTATCAGAATCGAAATAAAAATTAGTGGTGTTGAACATCACTAGTAGCAATTTCACTTGTAAAAATGTAATTATTTCACTAAGAAATATGGATCTTTTTTATCTTTGTAATTTCATGTAACTTTTCCAAGTAGTACTTTTTCTCTGTTGTCCTATTACCATCATAATTGCCATTCACAAGAAAACACAAACACACTAGGATAGAAACACATTTGGCAGAAATCTGTGGATGCATTTGGTTTATTATAGGCCCCCATAGACTCAGAGTGCAGATTGAGTCAGTCATCTCGTAACTGCTGCTGGATTTGAAAGCATGAGAGTATAGAGCCAACGATAAGTGCATAAAGAGCTGCAAGACTTATAACAAACATGGCATAAATTTTGAAAAATTTTAAAATAGGAAAATATTCAGCAGTAAAAAAAAACAGACAAATGTGCTCTGATGAACTAATTAGTGCTGCGAGTAAAAATAGTATTTAGGAGCAACATTTAACAAAACAATGGTGATGTTTTTGGCCATTAAATGAATAAATGTCGTTAAACAGCAAGATGAGCTGTGTCGACACTTTGAAAGTACTTCCAGTCCTAATAGCTCCCAAAACATTAAACCTAGCAGCAATCATCAAATTAGTCCGCTTTGACAAAACACACCCAATGTGGTGCCAGTTGTTATTTAAGGACTTGGCAAACGGAACCAAAGAGTCTCCAAAAATGAACAAAATTTTGCCTCTGAAATTTAGCTCACAAGAGTTGTTTTATAATCTAATGAGGCACTTCTGTCACCCATTTGTTGAAGAAAGTAACGACGCAGAATGGTAATACACACATGCCCACACAAACCACAAATACACACACAAGAAAACAACATTTGGTTTATTTTGGAAAGGGAGAAGAAGCTCGAGATGAAACCTTATGCTCATTAGTCACAGATTTCTGCAAAAACAAGCCCAATATGAAGCCGTTTCAGTGGAGGGTGGTTTTTCCACATCAACAAAGCAAAGCCCTGCCCACACACAGCTAACCACTGGTCCACAGCCATAAATGAGAGCATATTTACAGAGCACATTCATCGTCCCTCCCAAGAACTTTAATGGCCTTTCTACCCAAATTAGGCTATAACAATCCCATCAGTGGTAAAAAGGTCCTATCACTACAAAACATTTCATCTCCTTCCCTCTTCAGAACATGTTTCCATTAGGAGGAATGAAGAGCTAATCATATTCATCTGCAAGCTTTCTTTAATGGGATCCTATCAGAGCATCTGATAGAGGCCTTTCTCGGCTAATGCTACAGTCAATTTGCCGCTCCCATTTAGTCAAGCTGGCCCATCTCTGATGATACTATCTCTGAGTCTGTGTGGAGCAGAAACAAAGCTGGGCTTGCACACATTAAAGACAGACAAAGCTGCATTAAGAAGCATTAGGTTGCACGCATGTGGTAAAAGAGGTTTGATACAATTTCTTCTCGTCTGAATCCAGGCCTAGTTCTTGTCTGTGCAAGATGACATGAAAGTAAATGTCTCTCAGAGAGGAAGAAGACAAAACATCAAGAAGAAGCTCAATGTAGGAAGAGGAGGAGGCTTCATCAGGAGAGGTAAGTTTCTCCTAGCGTTGTAGTCAAGACCATCTAACCCAAGATCAAGTCAAGATCAAGACCAGAGTGTGTTGAGACTAAGACCAAGACTTTTAGTGGCCGAGACCATGTGTCTCAGGGGCTATGAAAGGTGTGTGCGAATGCCAAACAACCATGTGACCGCGCGTCAACTATTCGGCTTCAGATTAGAGGTGTCCTCGGGCCGAAAAAATCTGACCCGACCCGGCCCGAGCCCATCGGCAACGTGTCCGAACCCGACCC
>JARVJO010000024.1:12258959-12273867 GCA_031762555.1 Cynodonichthys magdalenae
ATGTTTGATTACTTTTTGAGATATGTCTATTTTGGACTTGTAGCCCCCCCTGGAAAAAAATCCACCAGCCGCCACTGCAAACTACTGTATAGGTAAGAACCAGAGGAAGGTGTCTGACACGCTAGTTTTGAAAATAAAAGCTGCCGGTAACATCTGGAAATGTTTAAAGGCAGGAACAGCACTGTTTTTCTCACTGGTGTAACAAAGACTGATAAGTATTTTTAATGATCATTTACAACCTGATTCTTTGTTAGGTTACTGATGACTCAGAGTTTGCTAGTTCTGAGGAAGGGCAGCATCCTGAAACATCAACCAATAAAGTTGCTCAACAGGAGCATTATTTGGTCTGTATATCCACATCCTTCTTAATTTAGTCTCTTTACCTTAAATGAGTTTAAAAAACATTTTGTAGTAGATAAAAGTGAAGATTAATTAGGGATTAAGAACTAAAATATTGTGTTGAAAAACTAGAAAAGTATTTGGCTGCATTTATTGGATGTTTTTATATATAAAATAATCATAGAATCTAAGGTTGGGCATCGAGTATCGATTGGAACCAGGAAAATTTTGATTTCCAGTTTTGATACCTAGCTCGGCAACTGGAAAAAGAAGCTGCCGAACACCAACTAAAACAAAAAAAATCTGTATGTGAGCCACCAAACACCAACAAACAAGAATCCACAGGCAAAAAAATAAAATACGTCTAATACCAACATTGAGGCAACTAACAAGATGTACTAGACTTTAAAACCGTAACATCAGCTCAGTACTAGCAGCATAAGACACTGTATATGTGTCAATGTGTTTTCATGAGGTTTTTAAAAATAATGATCTCTTGTGAAAGTGTAAAATTCAAATCATTTATATTCAAGTTTATAGGTTTGATTTTTGTATAGTGGTTGATAACAGCCCTGTGAGGAATTCTTAAAGTTCATAAGAAATAAAAAGTTAATGGAGTTAAAACTCTTAGAAAAGTTAAGACTATTTCATCCAGAAAAAAAACTCTGGTTAGCTACCTCATTTAAACCATGAAAACTTTTTTGACCCTGCCTCTAAAGACAATCAGAATCGGGAATCGTTAGGAACTGGAATGGAAACGAGGAACCGGAATCGTTCAAATTCGAATGACATCCAACCCCTAATAGAATCCATCTAAAAAATGTTGAGACCAGATGCCAGGCTAAAAGACTCCCACCTTCCCCTTGATGCCTTTCTTGTCCTTAACAAATTCAACCTAACACACATTTCTTTAAAACACAAAACATTCAAGTAGTTTAAATTGTTTCATGGACTCCAGAACATAAAATGTAGGTATAAATATTTAAACACTGTACAAAAACACTGCATCATTCTCTGGAATGCATCCTCTGGGCTAAAGAATCAAGGGGCCTACAGTTGCAAACTAAACTCTGTCACATTAATATATTAGGGTATATTCAATTTTTAAAGTTTTATGAAAGCATTTCTTTATTTCAGTAAAATATCTTGCCTCTGTAACAACAGCACGTCTTTATACTTGTGCTATGTGCTCTGCCTCAACATCAAGCATAAATTTAGAATTAGAACTACACTGTTATATTCCCTCATCTCCTTCAATGGCCTTCATGTACTTTGTCCCAGATGGTGCTGATATTCAGAGATAAAAAACAAAACAAAAGAAGAAACAGTGAGTGGTGAGACAAGGTTGGAGCTGAGAAGAATGAAAAAAAAAAAAAGGCGAGAGTATGGAAGTTCAGGGGTCATCTCGGCTTCACAAGAAAGCTACAGTCAGAGGAGCAAGGTGGCCAACAGGCTGGTCCCAGAGCAGATTTCCCACAAGGATCAAGGAGAAGGAGGAGCCGGATCAGAAGCTGAAAATGCATTAAAAGAAGTAGAATGCAATTGTGAAAACAAAAGAAAACATGGGCGTTGGAAGGTCACCCCCTTACAGAGGGTAGTACTAAATAAGACAAGGGGAGGGAGGAGGGAGGGGAAATACATTGATAAAAAGAGTAAAACTTGTAAAGCACCTCTCGTGTTTCAGATCTACTCTGCATTCAAATGATTGCATTTGTTTAACTTTTTTTAGTTGCAGTAACTAAACGTGTGTTTACGTCTTTGTGGAGGATGGAGAATTCACACATCAATATAATCCTCAGTAAACTGTTTGGATTTTTCTTGAATTTGTGAGGGTATGTGTGTGTGTGTGTGTGTGTGTGTGCACCACTCCCCAAACCCCACATGAAAAGCAGTTAATGTCAACAGGTGTTGCTATTTTTCATTTCTGGCACTGCATGCGACTGCGACACAATAACATAAAACTCAATGGTGATACAATTTTCCACACTTTTTTTTCCTCCCTCTCTCTCACTTCAGGTTTTTTTTTTTTCCCACTGTTGAGCCACAGCCTCAATTCTACAACCTAATTTAATATCAGCATGTCAATATGGAGCCAAATGTGCCAGCAGAGTCAATATAAAGAAACCTCCCAGAAGCTCCGGCGGAGCGGCCCGTCTGCAATGATTGACTTAAACATCGAACAACTGAACTTTTCTCAAAAGGCGCTGAAAATTAATTAAGCTTTAGTCAACAGTTTGTGCCCCTGCTCCCATACGACAGGTGGAGGGGATTTCAATGCTTTTCAGACTTTTACTGGACAAGCTGCCGATTCAATCAGTTAAACACGTTGAGTTAAACAGTTTGATGTAAAATGACCCACAGGCCCGTTGAATAGTTCTTCATTTTTCATATCTGTGTCAAAGTAAAAGTCTTCTGCGGGTATTTGTCAATATTCCGAACAGTGTTTCAATGAAAACACATGCCTTTTTCGATCCGTCCTCCATTTAACACCAAAGCTGGTTCTTCCTCTCGGTTCTTTGATGTTTCCTGTTGTCATGGGCACCCTGTGAATTGTGCAATGCTGCGCAGCATACAGAGTGCCAGTGTCACTGCTGTTAAAAGTGTTACATTAACATCAGCAGCAGGTTACATTAGACCAAGAACTGCATTATCCATTAGAGGTAGCAAAGCATTTTCATGGCATTAAATACGAATTATCGGGGACGCCATTTGATCCAAGTGTAATTTATAACTCAACAATTTAGCTCTACGATTTTAAACTATTGTTTTAAAAGTGAAAAACAAACAAATATTTGAAAAATACCAAAATAGAGGAACATCTCACAAAGACTACATTTCTTTCCATCTCTGACGGTATAAATAGGAGGTGATCCACACAATTTGCTGCTCATCTCTCCTTGGATCACACTTTTCTGTCAGATTGTTTATCTGTAGCCAAGAATATTGGTCAGCAACAGGTCGGCTTATCACACACTGTTTTCCAACGCCTGACTTATTGACTCTGAAGGCAGCCAACATGGCTCTTCTCATCAGCGTCTGCTGCATTGACTGTACTGATCTATGACCGAGCCCGATGAAGGGCCGGTCAATGAAGCTAACAAGAGCCGGCTGGTGTCTCTAAATCCGCTTTGAGCTGGTCGGTCGGTGAGCTGCGCTGGAATAACAAGATGGAATCTAAACTTGACATGTCCATTCAAGAAGAGAGAGAGAGAGATAGAGAGAGAGAGAAAATAGTAGTAAAACCAGAAGATGCTTGCGCAAAAGCTTTTCAGCTATTAAACATTGATGTTAAATGCAGACAAATACAAAAAAATTAAGAATTATGCTCTAAAAACAGACCAGTTTACAGAACTTCCTCTTTTCTTCACAATTTAAATCTTAAAAGTTAGCTAAAAATGAAATGTAATATATCTCGCTTTATGCTGCAGTTCTTTTATATGCTGTACTTTGTAAATGCTGCTCATGCACTCACAGCTGGCTACACATGGAGACCTGTGATGGATTGTAGGATATTTTCTTGTACATGACAATAAAGATGTGGCTTGTTGTCCTCCCTAATGAAGTTAGACAGAGGTGTAGTTTGCGCTTTTTAAATTCTTTACCCATTGCTCTGAAAAATAAATCTCTTAATCTCGTAAAGCTGAGACAGTATATTTATTGCATCAAAGAAATTGTCTACTTTGTAGTTTTTCTTCATCTGTATACGGTGTTGACAAATAAAAGGAAAACTTTGAAGTAAGTTTCTGTGGAAAGGAGATAAACCATCATTAGCTTACTTGCTGTAGAACAACTTTAGTTTGGAGAAACAGAATTTAAATCAAACTGGATTGATGAGTTATTGACTAGTCTGTGTGAGACCAAAGTGGATTGCAGATGTTTTAAAACAAATTTGATCATAAAAGTTTTACAAAAGTTTGTTCAAATGCTTTTTTTACACACTTTTATACCACTGCAAGTTTTGAATTAAATGATCGTTCCAGCAGAAATACTATGATGTTCCTGCTGGAAATGGCCCAAGCGTCATCAAATGTCCTACTGCCAATAAGCACAGAATTCTATTACCATAAGTAACCATATAAAAAAAATTGATGGCAATGCAAAAGTTTAAAGTTATCACTTCTTGAATATTTAAAATCTTAAAATGGGCATATTCTGGCAATTAATAAAATCCTCCTGGCTGTCTTTTTTATTATTGTGGCAAGTTTTTGCCATCTTATTTTATTTTGAAAAAAAAACAGAATATGTGCATCCACTTCCATGTTGATCTATAGATCAAGTGAAAATAAAGCTTCCCCCGCTAGGAAGGTTAGCAGAAGGACTCATTAGACAGCTTTTCAGCTGCAGTAGGGATGGGTAAAGTCATCTTTAATTCAACTATGTGGAAGCGTCCATTCTTTAGTAAAAATGTGATAAAGACAAAAGTGCTAAACCTTAAAATTGCAACTAAGATAGCTAATACAATTTATCTGCTTTATAGATATGTTAGCTGTGTTTAATAGCTACAGATAAATGCTAACTGGAAAAGTGGCTAGCATGTGGGGGCATTACGTTGGACTTGGGAGAATAAATACCAGACTACCTATTAGCCCACCAATCCAGTGACAATTACACTCTACTCCTCAAAACTGATGCCTCTCAAAGAGCTATCTACAACAGGTAAGATAGTACTTGTTTATAACACTTCCACAGTACCCCACTTCAAATAATTTGATCATTCTAACACATTGTGTCATCCAAAGTCACAATGAAGATTTTAACATCATGGTACATACTGTACAATTTGTGACATTAGTGTCTGTACTGTTGTTTAGATGTCCGTATGATGTAATCCACCCTGTGGCTGATGTGTATATATCTGACTGGCACACCAGCAGCTGTATTTGAGAGAAAGCCAGTCACCAGTCAGGGCTGATCAAGCTGAAAACTGTCAGATTACAGTCATCGGCTGAAAATCGCTGCCTCTCTAACAGGAACAGTGAGCTCAAACTAACACAGGGAGTAGCTAACAACGGTCAGCCTGTCAGCACGGATCAGCGTGTGTGGATGAAGGTAGCTGTCTGGATGCCAATGTAAGTGGAGAAAAGTAGGTTGCAGGAGAAACTAGGGCATCACTGAGACTCAGGAGAGGTGTCTCCAGCTCAGCCTCCTGTCCTATTTCACTGCACGACGAGACTGGCATGTGTGTGTGGTGTATGTGTGTGTGTGACTCAACAGAGGGAGCACCCTGGGCAGTCGAGGGAAAGCTTCAGGCACAGGAGGCAGACAGATAACAGGCAAGATCCAGGTAGGCTACCTGCGGGAGAGAAGAGGCCCAGTGACATGCCTCTTTGCCGGGGTGGAAAGGATGTGCAGAAACACCCCCCCGGGCACAGTCCAAATGTCAGACTGTCTGGAAAACTGCTCTGAGCTTTATTGGAATTTGTCACCTGTGTGTATGTGAGTGTGCCCATAGGTGTGTGTTCACTCCAGCTGTGCAGATGACTCAACAACAGGACAGGGAGTCAACAATACAGCCCAGCACAGACAGGTGGAGGCGGTGCACGTGTAGGTGTTTTTGTTTGGACGCGTGGGTGGAAAAAGCTGCTATCTGTCACTGTGAATGTACACGAATTAGCCACAATATTAGAACCACGAGTTTAATAGCTCATCTTAGATGAATCCAATATTCTGATGAACCCTGTATCCTTGTATTAACATGAATCCTACCTGCTTCCAAGAGTTTAGTATCCACCACACGGCCTAGCACATATTGTACACTCATTCACCCATGCATAGATGTAACCACCCAGTGTTTATTTACCGACCAGTGCCCATTTTCCACTCGTCTGGGGCTTTCAAAAGCATTACTAATTCATCACCTCTGCTAAATTTGAACTGAAATGCTGGTCCTTTAGAGATGGGCCAAGTTACATCCTGGCTTTCTTTGTAAGCTTATATCCAAGTTGGACTCATCCCACACTGCAACTTTACCCTCTGATCACTGGTTCTCCACATCAAATCAGAATAAATATGTAGGTTAATGTGTTAATCATGCGCAGCTATTTGATCTTTGACTGCAGGTCAGCAGCAGTACGTAGAAAAGTGGGTGTGAGTGTGGTATTAGGTTGCCAGGATAAGTTATGGCGTTTCATTTAGCAGGTCATGTTATCCTGAGATGTAATGAGGGCTGGTTCAGTGTTAAGACAACAGTGGTGGGTAGACTTAACTAAAACTATGGCAGCATGGGAGCAAGTGTTTCTATTTGTTAGGGCTAATTGCCACACAAATATATCATGAATGTGAAAAACTTAACTTCTAATTGCTTTTCTTCATGATTTCTCATTTTTTCAACTTAAAGTCAACAGGTTTTTACCAGAAAATTGCTCATATAACCTGAACACATAGTGCTAAGCGAATGTTCTACAAAATTAGCATCTGGGTTTTATATTAGAAAATGTCCAAACATTACAAAAAATGCAGTTTATGCTTCAAATTTGCAAATGTCATTAATAAACAATGTTTTAATAAACATGGAATCTACATATTTACAGAAAAAAGTCAGGATTTATTTAATTTTAGAATGGCATTTAAGACAAATATTCTTGTTAAATATTGTGATAAACCCACATTTTCCTTCCTTTCTTTCTCTTACGTGATCACAGCACTCCCAACACTCTGTGTGCTTTAGCATTCCAGCCACTATCATTTAAATCAGGTGTGGGCATCAAGGCCAAATGTATTATTGGGATACAGAGCATGAATGCACGTCACATGGAATACAATAGTCTATGATTTATTGCAGTTCAAACAGTCCTTGGCAATATTGACATTATGCACAAGGATATTGTGGTGACGAAAAATATTCAATACATTGTGAAGCTTTAGCATAGATGTTATCTACATTTGGGCATTATAAAATTAAACTATTTTCTCTCAAAATAATCTGCTCATGAATCAGTTACAAAGCACTTGAGGCAAATTTGTGCAGCAAGCTGTGAAGAATAGATGAGTAGGAGGCATATCTGCATAGGGGTATTCATTCAGTTGCATGCCACAATCCCTGCTTTGCTTTTAGTAACATCCAGCTCACTTTTCCCTAACTGCTCTCACACAGTGGCACACATTTTGGCTTTACTGGCTGCAAAATAAAAACAACAACAAAAAAAATCCCACCAGATGATATTGCTTTATACTGCAAATGAATAGAAACACGTTACTTTTGGAAAAGCACCAGTGACGGAGCAACACCTTTCAAAATAGTGACCAAAGCACGGTGAGGTCTTCAGATGTAGTGAGGCTCAAAAAGGAGTAAGCTTTTGAGCTGAGCTCCTCTTACATTTCGTATATTGATTCTGTCTGAAATATGTCTTGACTGATCTGGGAATGTGTGCATGCATGTGTGTGTGTATATATGTATCTTTGTATGTGTGGTTGAGCCAAAGGCAAAGTGCAGTCGGTGGGTGGAAGAGCAAAAAGGAGGGCAGGCTACATGCAGGCGCTATTAAATTTTAATTTCAGTAAGGTCAGTTTTTCCTCAAGGTCAAACACAAAAATAATCTTCAAAGGGAAGTGTGGCTGAAAAAGTGACGCTCTGTTGGACTGCTGGGGATTAACCCGCAGGACAGAAAAAACTATGTAGTCCATATCGAGAGTGAAGGCCGACAAAAAAAGGATGGCTGTTAACATGCACCATAAACCAATTAGTAACCATGGCAATGAATAAAAGACAAATGAAACATGCCCCTTTTTGATGGAAACAGACCTTCAGATTGAAGTTTATGGTGCATCATATCCACCCAGGCAAAGCAAAAAAATGTTAGACACATACATAATTGTGCTACTACTAACACACACCCAGACATACAGAGACATACATTAGGAATAATGATCACTTAAATCCTCTGTATCATAATGGAATCACCGGGGCAGGGTGGAGGATGCGGGAATCCAGGCTTCACAAATCATTTCCATCACACATCCGTGCTATCCTGACTGAGACTAATCCAACAGACAGTCCTCTGCACCGCCAGTGTATCAGGCTGTGTAACCTCCTGTCCCTCTGGTGTTCTTACAGATGTGAGTAAACCACATTCACCACATTTACAAGAGCATTTCAAAGTACAAGACAGATTGTGCTTTGTCATGGTTTTCCCCTTTTGTCCTCGCTGCACACAGAAAGTAGCACTACTGTATTTCAGGCTGAACTCATTAGCGTTTCAGAAGTTACAAGACTCTATATGCTTTCACAACTCATATTTGTCAGCTTCAAAAAAAGAAAGGTGGCTGTAGACATAACTAGCATCTTTGATAAACATTACACAATGTAATATTTTGAGAAAAGGTCGCCTGATTTGGTACAATTTAAAATGAAATAAACAGTCGTGTTTCTACAGTCTGTTTCACTTGATGACTTATTTAGTTTCGTCTCACCTTGAGTGCCTCTTCACAGGCCCGATGTCCATTTAAAGGGATTGCATTAACCTCTGCCACTCTCTGTCACCAGATGAGCTGCTCCTTTGCCTTCCCTTTAAGACATGCTCCACACTTAAGTCTTTTTTCTTTGGCTGGAATCCCTGTTTGGCATCAGTTCAAACACATTTAGAGAGCCAAAAAGACTTCTTGTACAGTATATCACCATCTTTGTAGACATGTTGCACATTTAAGTGATTCTGAAAGCTCTTTTCCATCTTGCAAAAGATGGATAGGTTCAAGGAGAAAAAGAAGCTTCTATAATAAGTTACATTTGCCCTGCAGACATGACAGATGCCGGCCGAGACGTGTACACACACCAGGCTTTGTTGCACTTCCTCATCCGTGACTGTCTTGTATTCTCTCCGGCCGACTCATGTCCTCCCAGAAGTATTTAAATGTCTCAGCACACCTGTATAAAGCTTGCGCAGATTGCCTGACAGCCGGCGTTGGCTGGTCTTCTCCTCAGCTCGCTCTGCCCTGTTCTTTGTCCCCTCCATCTGGCTGTTCTTGCCTTTTACTCCAATCATCACTGTCCATGCACCCCAGCAGCTGGTGTGCCAGCCAGTCTCTGGCCTCCTACCAGCACATTCTCCCCTTGACCAGCTTAGGATGAACATGTTCCTTTCCTTTGCACCTGGTGCTCATCTTCTTCACCTTTGACCACTCTCTTTGTATTTTCTCATCCACATAAATGCCCCATCTCCACAGAAAGGTTGGATAATTTTAGCAGCAGGAGAGTTTATTAAGGGCTCGTATTGTTTATACTCATATCACAAAAGAATTGTACAGAGAGGGAAAAAAAGTCTACTAATAGGGCATCCGATATAGAGGCCGTAACATTTACAACAAGAATGCTCCAACTTGAGATACTGACACGTTTCACCTCCATTCCCAAATCCTCGTCAACACTTAAGGAAGGGAATGAGAAAAAACAGCATGCTATTTATAGTGCTGTTAATGCTCGCAGCGGGCCTGGCTCCTATATATGAGCATATACTCAGTGGTGGTGTAAGATGCACAAGCAAAGAAAACTCAGTCACACACAAACACGCAACACTTACATACATATTTGCAGATGTGTGCACACTGGCTAATGTGTAGTTCCTGAGCTTCCACTGAGCAATATATGTTGAGTTCAATCAATCTGTCAAAACATTTCACAAATACAAAGAAGAAATATGCAATGCTAAGACTTAAATTCACACAGAATCGCATATTTAGGAAAAATACATTCATCAAAATATAAAGAGTCAGATTCACGTGTTGGATAAATTAATTATCAAGACACGAGGAATGGCGAACAAGCAGCAGATCTGGTTGAGCTCTCTTTTACTTGCCGCAAGGAATTCATATACAGACAGGGTACATTACATATGATGTCAGTAGCATGAACTGATGTTCTGTACAGCTGTCAGGCTTTTTAAAGGATCTCCTTCAAAGGGGGGTAAAGTGTCCTCCTATTATACAATCATGCAATCTCCTGTTCTCCCCAGGTCCTCCAGTTCCTTTACCCCGACCCACCTGTCTAATCTCGGTTGTAAAAGTAACTGAACTCTATAATCTAAGTTAGCAGTTTGGGAAGTCAAAGATCAACATCTGTGTCTTTACTAACAGCATAACTGAACACAAATAATAATTAAATGAACCATAAAATGTTAAATCACAATTTAACCAACACAATTCACTGGTGTCTCAGATCATATAATTTGTAACTGAGGACAAAAATGGTAAAAACAGAGAATATTTGAAAAAAAAAAATAAAAAAAATAAAATTCACAGCTCACCGTTACTACTTTTTAAATGCCTTTAATAAGACACTAAAGACAAAATGTTTTTCTCTTTCTGGTCACATGGAGTACAGAGCAGCATTATCTAGCGGTGGGAACAGCAGTTCATTTTAGTGAACTGAATCATTAGAATCAGTTCATTAAAATGAGTCATAAAAAAGATTTGTTCACTGAATCATTCAGTTCATTTGTATTACATATACCATATTAATAATAGTAACACTAATAATAATTATACTAATACTAAAATTACAATTGGGATAATATGTTTGTGTACATATGTATCATATTGGTATCATTTAGAATTTATTTATTTATTAAATCTTCTCAAAACAGGCCTGCCCTATACACACATACTTGCTTATGCCTAATGAAAATTAGTATTTTTTTGTTTTGTTTTTCATTTTTTGCATAAAAACATTGGTGATAATTACTCAAAGTCATTACAAAAAACACTTTCTGCTAGCCAGAGACATAAAATCTGCAGAGAATTTCTGGCTTACCCAAAGGGACCCTGGGAAAACAAATTATTTTTTTCACTTTTCACTTGCTGAACGTTCTGCTAATCAGAGTCAGCAAAGACCAAAACATTGATTTAAAGTCCAGTTTTAGTGTACTCCCTGTGAGTAAACAAAAAATACTAAACAAACAAACAAACAAACAAAAAAACCTAATCTGTCTTCTCTCTAGGGAGTGGTTTTAGCTAAAGCAAATAAATGAAATCATTACTGTTGCTGTCACAAACTGCCACATGCAGATTTCTATTAGGTCATAATCTTCAAACAAAGAGCACAGATGGATGATCCTCTTTCCTCCGTAAACATTTGGAGTTGAGCTGAAAGCTTTTTCATTTTAAAGACGGCGAGCGTGCAGGAAAGGAGAACCAAGAGGGAAGTGTGTAACCAGGCTTGACTGTTATCCCACTTCCATATTAACAATTCCTCTGATTTGATGCAGTTGAAGGACTTATCACTCATGTATACACAACATGTTCATAGGTGTGTATGTGTGTGAGAGAGAGAGTGTGTGAGGCTGTATGTGTGTATGCCTGCAGAACAGAAACAGCCTTTGGCCGAATCCTCAGGCTAAGTTCACATCTTTGCTTTGTGGCCTCAGGCAGGAAAGTTGTCTTGCATCTGCAATTAACATTATTTTGCACATTACAGCACACACAAAAGAAATTGTTGCATTTTCTCACATTGAACATCAAATAAAGACTGAAGTTCCTAAGATTATTATGGTTAGCTTTCATTGCTGTTTGTTCACAAAAAGCACTTACGCACTGCAAGGTCGGCCCTGGCCCAGCCCGGCCTAACCCAGGTTCATAATTTTTGCATTTGACTTTTACGGTCGGGTTCAGCCCGACTTCTGGAACCTGGCCAGGCGAGGATAGGGAATCATTCAGACGAGTCTGGCAACTGTTTACAAATCCTATACATCTACTAAATAGCAACTATAATGACGGTAACATGCAACAACAAGCTAATAAAGCTAGCTAGTAGCTTACCAGTCGATTTTGTCTTGCTCTAACCACTTCAGCGTGTTGATGCTGCATGGCCAGGTACAGTCATCAGTACCTCTCTGCTGTATTTTGCATCGCAATTCGTTACCTAAAACTACATTCCCGTATCCACTCTTGCACTTCAATCCGTAATTTAACTATATGCATGAACACGATCAAAACAAACAAGACCTCTATGTTAAAGAACATTGTTAAAGAACAAAATTAAACAAAATTACTTCACTATCCTAATTCGCACAGGAATAGATGACATCTGGGGCCGGGCCGGACTCGGGCCGGCCTTGAAGTACGTAAACGCCTAAAGTGACACAGACAAGAAAGGAAAGGATGGTCTGATATTCTCCACAGTTAAAACTGTTCAGCCTTTCTAATTGCCAAACTTTATGTCACAATTTCTTCAATTTATAACATTAGATCTGGTCAATCCTTGCTGATGAGGATCTTCATCAAATATATTTTTTGCTTAAAACTCTGGGATAAACGCTTTCCTTCAAGGAATGCTATGCCTTTAAATATTACTATTATTTTTTAATAACCAAATTTTATTCACAGTGCATGCAAACAAAAGTATTAAGTCACGCACACATTCACACCTGAGGGCTTCGCTGGTCTAACCACAGGCTGTCTGTGCGGATGAGGCTCCATTGTTTAGTTCCACACAATTACATTCACAACAACCCACAGCCCCTCAGGTCCCTCACAGCCAAAAGCTGTGCTCCATTACCCAGCGTTCAAGCTCCTGTTCCAAAACACTCGTAATTGGCTTCAATGTAATCAACTTATTGAGTCAAGTTTGTTTTAAATTAACCTCGAAACCAGCAAGAGGTGCAAAATTAAAGAACTGAAACCCCACCAGCGGCGGAGAGTACCTGGAGCTTCAGGCAAGCCACTGAGATACCTTGATAAGTAAAAGAAGACGACAATGAAATCTAGAAAGAGATATAAAACTAGTCAGATATACCGTTTTGTCCTCGTCATTCTGCCATACTGGAAAAATGACAAGTACAATTACTCAGGGGCAAAAAGTGGTGCCTTTAGGGCTCCAGTGGCTCCTGGCTATATGACTTTGACCTGCAGTGTGGTTTTAGACGTTGAATGGATTCAGGTTAAGGTGGTCTGATCAACCTCAGCAGAACCTCTTGTAGACTGAAAAACTAAACATATCTAGTTTTTGTTACATAGACAAATCACATTATTTTTAGGCTAAAAAAAAAGAGAAACTTTTGAGAATCAACAGTCAAATTTTTGCATGAAATACTAATATGAATCCTTGTGATTTGTGTGTTAAAAAAGTGACAGCAGGGCTAAAAAAAAAAAATACAACTAATGCACTGCAGCAGAACGGAGAGCAGCTACACAGTGAAACACGGAGCTGAAGAGCTAAATTCAGCAAACAGGGTGAGTTCCAGTGAGCCGGAGCAAGTGAGTGTTTAAACAAGTGTTGTGACGCCCACACGGCCCACGCTGCATATTGAACTACATCAGTATACCACAACACAGGTCTAGTGGGTCATCAGCAGTAACAACAGCAGCTGCTGAGAATAGCCTCGTAAAGCTTTACTGACTGTCAGCCTGGACTCCAAAGCAGCAGGCACCAGCTGGCTACAGAGCAGTAGTTTGGTGTTTCATGTGGAGCTCAAGTGGCTGGTGTGTGTGTGTGTGTGTGTGTGTTGGGTGTATGGAGGCTTGCAGCAAAGAAAACATAAACAGACAAAGCAGGAAATTAAGGAGGAGGAAACACAATAACGTCTGAAGATGCAGACACTGAATGGTTCAACAGCAGCAAAACAACAGAAAACGTTCTGAATGCTGTATTATTATCTTGATAACGCTGGTTTCCAAGTGTAAAAACTGCTATAAAGGGCTGTCTTCATGACCACTGAGCAGTGTTGTGCACAAACACATCCAATCGAGTGCATTCATGAACGGCGTACCTGATTAGCTGAATGTGGTCCAGAATGGCAACAAATAACATTTTATCTGGGAAACAAACAGTTGCTATAAACTTACAAACTTTGAAAACAAACCTTAACTACTTATTGTAGTAAAAAAGCTAAAGTATTTCACATCGAGCAGGGCGGATTGTTGTTTGTCTGCCTTTTCTCTTTTGCTTTAAACTTAATCATTTAAACAAAAAGCCCATGCCTCAAACAATAAACTAAAAGATTCTGCCAAGTTAGAAACATCAGGTTCAGCGTGTGATCTGAAGAAGTCCAGTCATGGAGTGAGATCAGATCTCAGCTTGCAGGAGGCAGAGAAGAGCAGAGGGTGGAGGAGATGAAGCACCTGAAACATTGTGGCAATTCTAAGGTTTCTCTTTGATTGACAAACATGTAACTAGAGCAGCGCAGTTGTTGCCTTTTATTAACATGAGAGGACATTTTGTCAGGGGACATTATGTTTAAAGTAGACTTATACTTTTAAATTCCTTCTTTTTCACATTTAAATCATTTAGTTGGGGTCTATATAAAGTGGAAAAGCAATACTTTGGTCTGAATTCCTACTTATTGTAACGCCACAAGCCCCTCTTTCACCACTTTTCTGCAGTGTCTCTCAAAGCAACTCCTTTTCACGCCATTTCTTTATATCCAAACGAGGTGCATCACACTCTGCCCCCTCCACTTTCCTTAGTGGTCCATTATAGCTTGATAGAGGGGTTTTACGACTATAAAGCAGTGCAGAAACTTATTATTTACAAATAATTAAAGGGGAAAAATCCTGTAAAATCAAATTTTTTGAGTTGTATATCATGTTATAATGTTATCCTCTCATCAAAAACATGTCCAGAGTCTTGCTTTGACTCATTCAT
>JARVJO010000024.1:12277667-12302919 GCA_031762555.1 Cynodonichthys magdalenae
TCACAGTGCTCACATCCTCTGCCGGGGTCTGAGCGCCAAATTCCAATGTCATTCATGTCAATAAACCTGCAAGTCAATCGTGTCAATAAACTTTTCTTATTTCAGTCTGTCTTCGTGTGAGTCTCTCCAGGTTGAAATACAATATATCCAATTTAGTACCACATACTGAAAAAGCCTGGGTTGGATTTGAAAAAAATCTGATTTGTCAAGTTTAGACTGTCATGAAAAATGTCTATAGAGATTTTACAGAAAATGTAGTGACAGTAGAAAAGAATTTGGCTGAATTGAATCAAACAGGATTTACATACAGGTTAAAGGTCACCCTGCAACTCCTAAATGCCACAAAATACATCTAAGCTTTAAAAAAATACACCATAATTAGTTTTTTACTGTATTACAGAAGTTTCATGATAAATCCTAACTCTTTATGTGGCAGGAGGATTGATGTTGGATTCATCCCATCAACCAGCAACATACCAACCTGAACTGTGCCTGCTGCTCCCTTGTGGTGAATATCATAGATCACCAAGATGTTTCACAGCTTTAGGTCCCCCCTACCAGTTGGTACCGTCTTTGTCAGATTTTCTTGGAAATTGAGGTGAGGGTTCACTGGTTCCTCCTTTCATGGTGCAGACAGCAGCAGCACGGGGACCAAGACCGGTGAAGGTCTGGTGTTGACCTCATCACACTGACATTCCTTATCATCATGAATGTCCACTGCTTAGGTTAATGTAGGTTAAAATCTCACAAAGCAAAAGCCTGACTAATCATGATTGATGTAATTTCCCATTCTCTGATAAATGAATGATGGCCAACCGGCAGCAAGTGATTCAATCTCTGAGGAAACAGACTGTGTCTAAGTGTGTAAATGTGTAAGTGTGTGTGTGTGTACACACAGAGGCTTGTGTACAGTGGCTGGCAGGCTGTTTGGGCACCATCTCCTGCAGGAGTCTCTCACCCATCCTATTCATTTTTCATTGCTGACCAAAAGAAGGAACAAGATTTAATAATAGGGAGATAAATTGCTTCCCGGTTTAAATGTCTCACTCACAGGGGGAACAGAAGCTCAGAGAAGGCACAGTGCCAGACAGTTCAGGTAGTTTGCTGGCCAACACACACACACACCCTCACATTATTAAGTCCCACAGGTTTGAGCCTTGGACATTCTTCCATTTCATAGTGAAAAATGGGATTGTTGTGAATTTAGGACTGCAAACAATATTTCTCCAGCTACATGTATTTATTTTTTTCTTGATTAATCTATTAGTTTTTCACGTTACAAAACAAAAAAGTGGGATTGAATGGACATTTTGTATATTCTTTTGCTTGACCTTCCAATAAATCAACTATATTAAATGTCTAGTAAACATACACACTCTGACAAGGGCAAAACTTAAAAAAATAAACTGAACAATGACGTTGGAAAATGAAAAGCAACCATTCTCAGATTGCTGAAAAGTTGGAAACAAAGACAGTTCAGCATTTTTTTGCACAATGTTTAGCACTTACAGTGTTACAGACCACACTCAGCTACTACCACACCTAACTTTAGGTAATTTATCATAAAATACTTGCAAGTTTCTTTAGGCAGTATTGCGATGAACGTGTTAGAGCTGTCACCTCTCAGTGGTCACAGGTTCCCCTTATGGCCTGGTGCTGTTTTGGGTGGAGTTTGCATGTTCTCCCTGTGAACAGGTAGTTTTGCTCCGGGTACTCTGGTCTCCTCCCTCGGGCAAAAAACATGCTTGCTAGGTTAACTGGTAACACTAAATCCTTCATAGGTGTGGTTGAAGGGGTGAATGGTTGTCTCTATGTCTCCCTGTGATGAGCTTTCCACCTGTCCAGAGTGTACCCCACCCCTTGCACAGTGACTTCTGAAGACCGGCATCAGCTCCCGGTCACCCAGAAAGGAAAATTGGGTAAAGAAATATGGTGGATGGAAATTTTCTTCAAATTGGGCACATTCGTAAACCGTTGCCGCTTTATTACAAGTGCAGAAGTTATACAACTTATCTAGGAACTCAAGAGGGTAACATAATAAAATCTGAGGCAATGTAATGCTTAAAACTAGGCCTTTCACTATAACAAACTTTGCTGGACAATAAATTGTCTCAGAAATTATTGCGATAAACAATGATATTGTTTGGAGACGAGTCATTTTGACCATTTACTCTCCGCGAACACAAGGTTTGGCACAGTGCCCTGGGGACGTTACCAGGTGAAAACTGTCAGATAACTGAAGACGCTCCTAAATGCAGGGCTCTCATGCTACAGAGGTTAGGAAACCATACGCCTAGCAAATACCTGACAGAGAGTTCGCTCCTCCCTACGCTAAGGTGTAGAAAGAAGGGAAATCTGAAGAAAATAAACAAGCAGGCAAATTGAAATTATTGACCTTCTTTAAATTTATTGTGCGATTAATTGGTTTATTGCTTATCATGACAGACCTACTTACAACCTGATTCATTTTGTAAGTAACCAGTTTCAACTTTGATCACAGCTTCTCCATGAAATCCCTGATTATTCTCAACATACCATGTGTTTACACCTGCATAAATGTAGCCAAACTGTTATTTCCCCTCACAGACTAGTTGGACGTGATTCCTCCTGTTTCTGTGCCTATTGAATACTTTGTGAGACAAATGTTGATATGCAGAAAGGAACGGACGAATCGATTGCAATAAAACCCAACACACCCACAAATGCTCTCACAGACATGTTACTATGACACCATCAAGTTCTACACTGTGGTCTCATGCTAATGAATCCCACTGAAACCCAAGCACTCATAGTTAGGTCTCATCGCCTCACACTGACAGTGTTGTGAGTGCTGAAGGGCTCCCTTGTGTTGTCCCCTCATATCCGTGTGCTCTTTCCTCCTTTCTCTTCCATCTTACCTCATTCTGTTCATTTCCAGCTCTCTAAGTTACAGCCAGCACACAGACGAAGCTCACGCCCCATCATTAACCGTCTCTCGCAGCAGCCTACACCCAAAATACAGAGAGAGAGAGAGAGCGTCTTTTATGTGCCCTGCCGGTTGATGGACGGTCTAATTCTCTATTAATGGAGGCAACGCGGCCTCATTGCTCATTAAAAATGAATGCAGACAAGCTCTCGGAGCTGATAATTACGCACACACACTCAGACACACACACACCTGGACACAGCGGACTCTGTGTTATACTGACAACAGTGGGTATTTACAGAGACAAATAGAGACAGACAGGAGCAGACATACACAATAACAAGGAGTCATCAACACACAGTAGGAGTGCAGGAATTAGTCTAGAAGAGGGAAAAAAATAAGACCCGGCCCTGGTGGAGTGACAATCATGTTGGAGCACTGCCGAGAGATTGAGTCATTTTAGGCAATCAAAGCAGCAAGATTCACTTAATAAAATAAAACATGTAAAATTGGGCCAAAGTGAAGAAAAACTAAATCTTGCTCATTTCTTTTAGGTATTGGTTTTTTTGATATGATACCCAACGTAAAAAAAACAAAAAAACAATTATGACTAAAACATTTACTAATGAAAACATGGCATTCCTTGAAAAAATGCAAATTGTCCACCACTCTTCATGTCAAAATTTAGGACTAAAGACATTTTATTTTTGGACAGAATGGGGTTTTACCTATTTTGGTCACACGTTTAAAGTAACATTTTATGCAATTTGATGCAATTTTGCAATATCACATTATCTGTTAATACTTGGACATGTGATGTTAATGAAAGCTTCTACAACATCTGGTAGAGCCAAATTTGAGTTTGCTATAGTCGATCAGCTGCAGTGACCATCTTGAATTGGGCTGACTCCAAAAAGCAAATCAACATCTACTAACTACTTCTTCTAAGTTTCATTGAAATCTGTCCAATGGTTAATGAAATATTTTGCTACCAGATAAACAAAATTGACTCCTACAGTTATTCACAAAGTTTGCAGCAAAAATGATGCACAATGTTTAGCACTTACAGTGTTTCAGACCACACTCAGCTACTACCACACCTAACTTTAGGTAAAATCTGCAAAACCAATTAAGTTAGAGCCAATTATGTGTTTTTAAGGTCAGCCATTTTCACTTTGGATGGAACCCTAAAGGTGATCAGTTGCAGATGCTCATCCAATGATTACTTTCTCAAAGTTTCAATAAGGGTTTGTGTGTGTGTGTATTTTCTAGGCACATAGTTCAGTTCTATTCCACAATCAAGTAATTATGTTAGCTTCAGTTGTTATGAAAATGCTGTATATATATCAAAAATATATTTTTGATCTAAAATGTCTTGAAATTGGCCTCTGTCTCCTTAAGAATATCCTACCATTTCTGACATTCCCACTTCAGCACATTTACACAACAATGCTTCGGGGGTGGTCTGTGGAGCGGGAGCTCAACTGCATTGAACACCACGGAGGATGTATGTACAAATATGTGGTGCTTTGTACCTGCAAGTGTTTGGCAGCTCCACATGGCTACAGGAGTTTCAAAGATTTCTCAAACATGTATGAATGAATCAAAGCAACACTCTGGGTATTTGTTTGATGATGGAATGACAAAAAAATATTATATAAAGTAAAAAAATCTAAATTTGGCATAATTACCACCCCCTGCCCACACACACACACACAAATCTGTTAAGTAATTTATAAAAAATTTTGCAGTACAAACAAACAAGTATACACACATACACAAACCCAGGCAAAAACACTATCACTCCACCTTCTTCTTCGACAGCAGGAATTTTAAAAGCATGAGACTGCGTGGAAAAATCAAACAAACGATTAAATGACGCAGATAAAATCAGTTAAAGACAGATGAAGTGAATATGATGATGATTGAAGGTTAATGATTGTTGTCTTAGTCCCCCCCCCTAGAAAAAAATGCAACTGTATGTAGGCAAAGCCATTACGCTAAACCAGGCAGGTAATTAACTAGAATGCCTAATTATTTCTAATGAAAGACAACTGCAAATAAATGAGGCCAGAGGTTTGAAATGATGACAGCAAGACAGAAAATGGCAGTGAGATCAAGGGTGTGAAAAAAAAAACAATAAAGAGTGCCAATCAGTCAGGGCTGGCTGGAGTGTAGCGCACTGTGGCGTGCGTTCAGCCGTGCAAATGCGACTGTTTGTTCAATTACGGCTAATTTATGTTTACACAGGAAAGCAGAAAGTAACCTAAACAGGACCAAAAAGCCCCCCGGGGCCAAAGCTAATAGGTAAAGCAGTGCTTTATATTGATCAACTCAGATATTAAAACTGCAGCCGCCAACGAGACCCCCTGTTTAACTTTGCTCACATTAGAGGAGGAGACAGAGTGATAAATTGCACTGGGACACCCCGCCCCTGATGCGTGCGACAGTTTCCCCCAGCATGACACACTTCCACAGAAACAGGAGCATCCTAACCCGCACCCCCCCCTGCCTCGGTTGAAAGTGCTGAGTTGGAACTTCTGCTGAATCACAATTAAACAAGCAATCTGCTCAGAGTCGGCAAAATAAATCAGCTCATCAAAAGCATTTCAACAAAACTGATTTTTCCCCGAGAGCAATTTATCTGCCTGGGTAATAAAGAAGCAAACTGAACAGGAGACGTTCGTTTTAGTTTCAATTATGGTTTCGTAGCTTGACCAGTGTGTTGCTGTAATGAGAAATTATTCATGAAAAGTAGAAGATTGGATTTGGACAGAGGAATTGTAAAAGAGACAGCTCTGAGTTTGCACACAAAATAGAAGCTGTGAACACAAATTAGTGATGTGCATGATGCACAATATGTGGGGAAAAAAATGAAGCAACAGTCTGTCTAAACTAATAATTAATGAATACGCAGAAAAAAAAAGTCTGATTGAATTAGATAAAGAGAATAATGGAGGATAAATATTAAAGCAGCAACACTTCAGATGATGAGTGAATCTAGCAACGTAACGCTGCACAGCTCCTGGGGTGACAACAAATCAAACTAATCCTGTATACTTCAGTTGGTTCAACATGTTAAACTCGCAATGCTAATTTGCCTTTTAGGTCAAGTCAAACATTTTTGTGTCATCCGCTATTTTGCCTGTGATCACGCAACGAAAGATGTTCCATCTGCTACTCAAGTAGGGGGTTCTCTGTGGGGTTAGGATCCTTTCTGTCCAATAAAATAACACAGTCTGCACTGTTTCCTATTTATGCTCCAAGAAAACAAGACTTCAGCCTCGTGTCAATCTGGCAACAACTGTCATCTTGCCTATTTAATATTGCTTATTCTAATATTGGAAAACAGCTATATTTGAGCAGGGTCACGTCTGATTTGTTGTTTTATGTCAAATGCCCAAGTGCACTCAGTAATGGGTAAAATAATGGTGCCTGCAAATTATATGCTAAAACTCTGCCAACAAACAACACTTTGTGCACTGTCACTTACAATAGATGATGGTGGAGTTACACCATCTCAACTTTTCCTCTGGTGCCATAACTGCCTCTTCAGCTCAGACTGGTTACTTTGTTTAGTCAAGCATCCAGGCATCCATGTTTCTCTCATGTTGAGTCCGTGCCATGTGACAGACATAGTAGTGGTTTAAATGTGGTAAATGGAAATGAGAGAACAGGAAATTAGATGCAAGTCACAACTATTTGCTAATACTCTATGCAGCCTGATAAACAAATTAAAAGTGTTTTGTTTCATTTTGTGTCAATACTTGTTGGCTTGTGTAAAAAATCTACATGTAATTGATTCGCCATGGCAAAATAAAAGCCGCCAAACCTTTAGAATATAGTTTTTTTTATTATAATATATTAAAACAATGTAACGCCTATTTATATCCTATACTTACACCCTTATACTAACCATAATCATTGTCTGAAATGTATTTAAATATCATGAAATGTTAAAATTTACTTTATTTTGAAAAACCAACACCACCGGCTGGCTTGCTGCTTCTCTCAGGAGTTAAACCAAACTAGGGGCAACAGTTCGAAGTAGAGGGAGAGAAAAGGTGAAAGAATGGTACCTAAGGAAGGTTAAGTTGAATGCATTTTTAGTTCAAGCCTGATGATAACATAAGTTGCATTTGAACGACAGGTATTGACAAATAGGACTGCACGAGGCACATCAAACGTCTACTCGGACAGGTGGATGTGTCCCACCGCCTGCCTAACTGGGCATGTAAACTATTTCTTTTGTTTTGAAAATAAATAAATAAAACATAAATGAAATAGACAAGAAGATAAATCCTCAACTTCTGCCTCCCGCTATATAGCGTATAACTGTGTCGCGGGTATTATTTCCCCCTTCCACTGCACGCCGCGCAGACCGAACCAGCGCATTGGATCATTCTGCAGGCAGAAGCTCACCAGTATGGCAAGCCCTTCTAACATTTATTTGACTTCACCACGCTTACATTCCAGAAATGTGAAAATGCGTTCTGACTAGACATATTAGTTATTTAAGATATCCTTAATTATATTTTGGCAAAATACCTATTTGAGATATATCTAATTACATTCTGACTACTGGTAGTATAAATGTCATCAGATTTATATTAGGTTTTAAGGAGGCTCCAGTTCAAGATTTTATTAATGCATCTTTAGATATGAAATAAGGTATTGTTAGATAAGATAAGATTTAACTAATGCAATTTGCAGACTTTTTCATGTTATGTATTTTTTGTTTTAAAAAAGCTGCATTCTATTATAACTAATAATGTTAATGCTGTTGATCAGCATACTGTGTTCATAAGCAACCCCCTCCCTCCTGATGCTAATACGGGAAACACTGGTGAGGTCTAAAAAAGTTACCTGAAGATATTTATCATGCTATTGATAATACAGTGTATGTTGTGACTTGGAAAGTGACTCAATCTGCAGCGTTTGCATCTGCTTAATCAGATTTCATATGTTATTCTGTGTGTAGCTATATGTCAATATACATTTTTTAGTACAGTACACGTTTTTCTTATATATTTTCTTGCAATTTTCTTACTTTGTATTTTTACATTAAGTTTGAAAGGGTCATAATTAAATCCATGTTTTTCTATCAGTGGCGCCACCCCACCCCCCGCCAGCACCACGATTAAAAAAAAAAAATCCTGAAATTAATTAATTAAATTAAAATGCATGCACAGAGCAAATCAGGGCTTCTAAAAGCTGGTTCGAATGTGTTAATATATAAATCATGCTGGTTTAGGTGAACTAAAACAAGTTAATGACCATTACAGACAAAACATAAAAGTGGGTTATTTTCCCATAACTTATGCAAATTAAAACAAAAAAATAAATAAATAAAAAGTAAAGTTGCTAGGCAGTGTACACACAAAATAAAAAAAAATATTATTATTCATTCTATTTGCAACTAAAGTATTTTATCTTACAAATGCCAGGAATTCTCTTTAAAGACTCATAACAATTTTTCTCTGCTGAACTGAAACACTTTGTGAAGGTAAGTAAAGACACATCTTTTTGACAACATGAACAAACATAAATGGAAGGAGTACACAAAACAAAACTTGAAAGACAAAATTTGAAGTCCCATTTCAAACAGAAATTTTTCAGATCAAAAATAACGCAATCACAAAACACACTGTGTTCCTTTCTGCCAGTGGAGGACAGAGACATACAAATGAGCCTAATGTTCATTCTTGTTCCTCACTTAAACAAAACATGCCCGAGTGATAAAAAGCAGAGGAGGCAGGGGGGTTTATGGTCTGAATTTCAAAGCACAGGGGCATTAAATCAGAGAAAGAGTGCATGAGCAAACACATAAATGGATTCATACATAAAAAAACAAACAAAAACAAAACAAAAAAAACAATGTGTACTCAAAAGCCCTGCATACCAATTGGGCAAATCAAAAAGATAAAAATCCCAAATGTGTCAGAAGCCTTCTCTGAGAGCCTTCTGGCTGCATGGGTTAATTTGTCGGGTTTATGTGCGTGGGTGTTTGTGAACATTTGGGCGCGTGCAAAAGAAAGCTGTTGAGAGAGATGGCTCTGTCCAGCTGCTCCGCAGCGACCCACAACCGCGGGCATCGGATTCTGGTTAATTCATCAAATTCATTATTCCACAGGCCATGAATAAAGAGAGTGAAGAAGAAAAGAAGGATGTGGACAACCAGCCAGCACAACACGGCCTATTTGTCCTATCACACAATCTGTTAGCACTGACAGATTACCACACATTGCTGGGCCAAACATCAGTCTGTGACAGTGCACTCCTTGCACGGCCCCCTTTCTCCCTCTATTATTCATGTTTCTGTTTTCATCGCCCTTGGCTTCCTTGGAATTTTGAACAATTTCTTTTTGGCATCAGACAGCTGCAAATCTGGTGCATCTAATGTTATATTCAGCAAGAAAACTGATTGAAAGGTAAAAAAAATGAGAGACCTTGACTAATTCAGCTGTATCCAACATGAGCTGGAAACAAGCTTTTTGATGGTTTATTTTCACAATTTTGACTCATGCGCTCGACAGTGCTAAACAACAAACAAAACAATTACACCATATTTTTCTTTCATCAAATGTTTTGTAGTAAACCCTTAATTAAATGAAAGCTTTAGAATGCAGCTCCCATAAAAAATAATAATAATAACATTGATTTTTCTGCATTGATTAAGTTATTTTTGAGTGCAGCTGAATAGAAATTTTTGAACAAAAAGCCAGAACATAACTTAAAAGAAAACAAAAAACTTTAGAGCAGGGTTGCCCAAACATTTTTCCCAAGAAGGCCAAAATGAAAATCTATTCAAAAATGTATATGTGGGCCTGGATACCAAGGAAACTGCAGACTTAAATGGCTTGGTGGGCTAATTTTGGCCTACGGGCCCCACTTTAGGCACCTCTGGTTTACAGTGTAAAACATCCCAAGCTGAACTTGAGTGCACACCCTCAGATCTTGACTTTACACTTTGAAAGATTTCTGGGTTTCATTTATTTATCACTTTAGTTGTGCCACACTAAATTTTACCAACCAGCTAAAACTCACCTTTTTGAGCATTTACATGTTTGTCTTGTCAATGCCTTATTGTTTGTCAATGTGTTTTTTTTTTCATTTGCAAAGCATGAAAAAACTGTTAATGTTGAACATCTTGTCTAATTGTTCCCATCTATTTCCATACATCTGAAGCTGTGTTTTATGAACAAGTGGTTTTCTCCAACCTATTTAAAGGATTCATGCAGATCTTTTATGTTGCTCAAAAGCAGAAAATTACCATAGTAGTTCAGCCTTTTATTTTATATGAAGCAGCAAAAACAAAAAAAAATGTATGAAAACATGTCAGAGTTAAATTGCCCTACTTGACACCTCCCACACACCGTCTATACTGCGAGCACAATGAAATGTTGATGTCGAAACCAAAAATTGTGTTGCACTAATGCACGCATTGTGCAAAAGAACAGTGAAAAAAAGTGCACGAATTATAAATAAAACATGAAATATCAAGATAGATTTAAAGTGTTGCTGTGATATGAAGCCATCCGAATGATTTCTTGTTCATGTTTATGAAATGAAGCTAGAACAATCAATTTTTACCTTTATTTTTCATCAATGCAGCTTGACTTTTCCCCCTGTTTCAGTAGCTTTTCATTGCCCACTCTCTTCATCCTCCCTTACCGCACACGCAGCTGCCGACCTCAGAGAAAGGCCTGTCAGTGTGGTTCATTATGTGTCTTAGCATGAGGCTAGCCCTTTCCTGTTTCTCTCAGACTCCCTCCTGGGGTGATTCAATCCTCCCCTCTCATGTACCCCACCGCTAAAAAGTCAGTGGTTCAGCCCTCCCAGGACAATATCACGTCTCTGATCCATCTGTCACAGAAAGGCTCGCCAGAACCACACATACTGATTACAAAGCTGACTGAAATGGTCACTGAACCTGCTGCACAAGAGATTAATCCACCAACAAGTGAACTGCGAGTAAAACCTAACACATATGAAAGCTAATCATTTTTTTTTTTTTTTTTTGCACCAAAGCAGAAATTAAAAATAACTTTGGGTGAACCTGTTCAAGCTGCAGCTAATTAAAGACACTTCTGAAGTAAAGAAACTGTTAAACCCCTCCAAACTGTTCCCAAAAATACTGAAATGAAGGTGCCAACTTGTGGCTTAAAGATGAATTTACTTTAAAAGCAAGCCATGTGGATTTTAGGCATCTTTTCCATAAAATTAAGAGACCATTTTTTATGTGTGTGTGTGTCTGTGTCTGTGTGTGTGTGCTATACCAGAGATACTATGCTGTGTGAGAGTCACTGCCTTCCACTGAGAAACAAATGAAAAACTAGACTCATATTCTGCCCATCTACAACACTTCTGTTATTTTTCTTTCCTTTACACACCACTTTTTAAGTCTACACTTTATTACTTTTTTAACAATTTTCTTTAACCTTTTAGTTCACATGCTGTCCTGATCAGGTTCCTAAAACAAAGGACACAATCATTTTACTTTCAAATCAATTTTATTCTCAACTTTTTACTTAGTTAAATAAATACTTGTAAACTTTTCTCTTCATGTACGGTAAAACACAGAAGGCCATGACTTGACCAAAAGAAGAGCCTCCCACATCTCTTTTTTTTTTCTTTTTAAAAAGGTTGCACTGATTTGACACAAATGCAATAAGGTAACTTACTGTATCAATTGGTGAAAGAAATAACCTGAGAAGCTAATAATAATAACACTTTTCTGTGACCCATAATTAATCGGACTACTTCATAAACACAGTGATACACATTGTAGACTGTCATATTTTACTTTATTCTTGTAATATTAGGACATTATTCTCGTAATGAAAAAGAAAAACAAACTTATAGTCTGGCCCTAATTCTCCATTGTAAGCACTTGGTGTGTTAGTTGGCTTTTGTTATTGAATACAAGACTATTGATTTGCTTTTGCTTTACTTGCACCACAGTATGCTAAGCTAACCGTCTCCAGTCAGCCTAATGTACATGTTACAATAGTGTATTGATTAATCTTCAGCTAAATTGAATTAACAATAGGTACAACCATACAACAGTTCTTGTAAGACTCAGGAGCTGAGTTTAATGACACTTTTCAGACTGAAGATCATTGTTGAGGTTACAAGATTAAGGGTCTAAAGTTCATTCAAAGAGTGGCACTGAATGCTCAACACAACGACTGATGCTGTTCCTCATGGGAAACCATCTATAACAATTTCTACCAAAAGCATTTAATTAAGTCTTTTCATTTCCTCTTTACTGTCTGCTTCATCCATAACCTGCTCCCCATCCATCTATTTCTATGCCTCCTGGGAAATCAGTTCATTCTTGCTTCCATCGAATCCTCATACCTTTATCTCTCCTCCTCCATTTGTCCATTCTCCTTATCCTTCTGAGCCCAGCAGGACAACTCAGAGTCAGTCACACAGTTATCAATCACAGCTTTCCATCTTCGCTTCTGAATTAGGCTTTTCAAAAATCAAAATAAAATGTTTCTTTTTTTTACGTTTGTTTATCACTCCACTCAGCTCAGTTGGAGTGCCCTTAAAAGCACTGGATCAAAGTCAAGAAGAAGGTGGGTAAACAGGCATGTAAGCTGGCAGCTTAAACTCTTTCCTAACACTCCCTGTTAACACACACACACGAAACAAATTCAACTTCCCACTCATTTACAGTATGAACACACATAAATGCTGCTGGAAAACCTGTTAATGTCCATTTTAAATGGCGGCACATTTGTAAGGAACATGCATTTGTGGGATGCTGCCAATCAGGTGTCCAGATAAGATTTATTGCTAAAAAGCATTGTTACAACAAAGAAATAATCTACCAAACACACATTTCCTTACTTTCTTTTCTTTTCACTTTTTTTTACTAAGTATAGTTTAACAAATGCAGGGAATACATCAAGGTAAGTTAATTCTGGAACAAAACACATACATTTCAAGGCACACAGATGCATGAAATGGTTGGGAAATATTTTCTAGATATAAGAAAAATCATTACATTTCAAATTAAATTGAACATTTACAGCAAATAACACTTCTGATTTCCTTTCAAGGTTTGGTTTATAACTGGCAAGTCGATTGCGTTAAAAGGCAGTCATGGTTTCAAAAATAGAAAACCAAGTCATATTTAAAAAAAATAAACTAAATACAGAAGTTGGTTCTAACCTGTGTCTCTCCCACTTAGCTCCATTCTCATGGCAAAGCTGCAGGAAAAATCTGTTGATTTGCAAATTCAATCACAACTTATCGTAAATGCTGCCAATTAACAACTTTGTCACAACATTTTGAAAATATTAGAGAACTTTGTCACAAAAAACCAGCACCATATTGGACAAGGACTCCCTAAAATCAAAACACAGCTGTCGACTCTGTCTGTTTTCACAGTCAGAGCTGCACTTGTAAAATTCCTGACTGGTAGGTAAATACAGTGTGTGAGAACAGAGACAGTCAGAGTAAAAACTGTTAGACGTTCAAGTTATAGTTCAGATATTTACATAGAGTTCTATGATTATTAGCAAGCTCAAACAGAGGCAGCAGCAACTAGCTGTAGCACTTCAGGGCCAACTGAGGTACTTTCTGCAGAAATCTCATAATATTTCTGCTGCAGTCCAAAATTGACACCAGTGTCTAGTTTTGTAAAATAGTGATTGATTAAAGCAGTTAGATCCTTTTCAGACTGGTATACTTTGAAGACAACATCATCTTTGTTCTCAGAAACAGTCCTGGATCATCAATCCAATTATAAACAATTTCTTGTTCTCTGTACTGGGACAGTTCAAGATGCTATCTACAACAGGTAAGATATTTATTGACCGTAACTTTTCTACAGCCCATCACTTTAAAATGTCTGAAGTATTCCAATAAAGGCAGATAATGCAATGCTAATATTTCTAGATACGGTGCTCCCAGATAAATGTTGTGTTGCTCCTGTTTCAGAATCTGATATGGCATGGTCTAACTGTGTGTGATTAAAAATGTAAAAACTATTAAATGATGTGAAGTTTGGAAAAATGATTTTTAATGCCAGATGTAAAAATATGTCCGTATGTGCCTGACAGCTTACGGCCCTCAGGGTTGAAGTGCTGTCACTGTGCTGATGTTCAGCACTGCTTCCACCTCAGGGCTCAGCCAGCTCATCCTATTCATATGAACTCATCTAAAAGAGAAATTAAATGATGCAGCTGTACGAGACCAAGAACTGCTATACACTCATGTACCAAGTGGGAGGATATTTGACAAGAAAAGGTTACTCTAAAAAACTGAAGCAAGGTAAATGAATGAAAACTAAAATAATAAATGTCAATTAAGCATAAACAGTAATAAACTGAATCTAATTGCCCCCCAAAATACACATTTGTGTGTTTTTAACCCTCTTTAACGCTTTTTACATAATCGGGGCTACTTGACCTACCATCCCTCTCTCTGCGCCTCCTCACTTACACAACCCTACCACCTACGACACTCAGCGTCTTTTATGTCCAAGACTTATAAAGCCAAGAGAGGGAAGAGGGATAGAGAACCACAATACTCCAAAATTCAATACATATGTTATCTGATATGTATTAGAAACAAGTAGCAGCCCAGCCTATGAGTAATTTCAACTTAAAATGTCAAAAGCATATGCTTGTTCCAAACCTGCAACAATTTAAGTGCAACACTACACATGTACTCCTATTTCTATATGTGGGCAAGCATCATTGAACATAAGAGAAACCTTTAAAAATATCATACTGTGCAGAAGTTTTACGATATGTCTCATTTCTTTATACTTTGCTTCCAAAACATCAGACATTTTCATTTTTAAAGAGGTCTCGATCAATAGCTTATCAGATTTTTCGAAGTTCTTTCAAAGTTTGTCTTAGCACTGTGGCTGCGTCTCCTTTCATTTTCTGTTTAGTCCATATTGTGCAGTGTGTGCTTTAAAAATGAGGAAAATGAAAGTGAATGCCAGAAGACATGACATGTCTAAATAATATCTACAGCAGAAGTTCAGGATGTAAAAGTCACATTTGTTACCCTCCAGCTGCCCTTGGATGAAAGGGACCCAGCAGGCCTCAGTTTAAAAACTGTGGCCTGCTGGGTCCTTTTAACGACTTAACACAAGACCTGAGAGACATATTGTTCCATACAGTTAAAATACTGTAAGTCAAGTTTTCAGTTTAAAGCTTTTTGGGAATCACCTTGTTAATACTAAAGTACTATTTGTGACCCAACACATAGAACCAAACATTAAGTCAGCTTTAGTCAAAACTAAACTGAACACATTTTCTAATTCCTGGCCTTCTAAGCTACATGTTGATATTATTCTGATATCATTAGCAGTTCCAGAGATACAGCTTGCTGAGATATAGATATACATTTGTCTTGCTAATCAAAATGGCACCAGGAAATTTTATCTAAATCCCGGTTTTAGTGTATTCTAATGAGGATTTCTTGACATCACCTGAAAGAATAAAACTCAAACCTTGTTTGAATATCAATATTTTCCAGCTGGGAAGAAAAACAACAACAAAAAAAACTTTGCTAGGTTGCAGGGAAAATAGTGAAAATCTAAGGCTTTTCTGCTTAAAATTGTGTAATTTTCTTTGTAAAATGTCTCAAAAAAATCTTAAGATTACAAATTTAAACATTTCATCCGACGAACCAATAGTTTTATTAATTTATTTATAAAAACGAACAATGCAAACTAGCAAACCCAGATATTGATCTACAAAATAACCCATTAAAAAAAACAGAAAAAACAAATGACAAATAGAGAGTAATAATGCGGTGTGAAAAAAACACCTATTAAAATAGATACATTCAAGACAAAGACAAAACACAACATAGCTAATTTGTGTCATAATTAAAATAGTGTGTTTTAACACACAAAGTGAAAGAATAAAACAAAAACAGAAGCATAACAAGAAAACAAATTTAAACATATTTGAAAAGTAATGGAAAGAAAATAGACATATAATAGAAATATATATTTTTATCTTCGTTCCTCTTGGCAGTTATTTCTTGATGGGTTTCCATTTTTTTACCTCCTCCCTGTCTCACTTATTTCCCCTTTTTTCTACTATTCATAGTTTTGTTTTCTCCGTCAACTCAATCCTTAAGATTACAAGACAGTCTGGGTCTTAAAAAAAAGGAGACATGACTCAAGACATTCAGCACTGTATAAGTCATCTAAACTGTTGGGCTTTTTAACCTTAACCTCTTCATCCTGCAGTTGTACTCTACCATTTTCCACTTATCTCACTTGAGGTCAACCTGGATGCCAAAAATAGCACTTCACACCTCCCGCAGCTTCATCAGGACAAGAGCTCATGGAAAGGAGTCAAGGGGTGAAAGTCAGTTCTCATCAGTTTGGAAGGTTCTGTCAGCAGGTTGCTGGCAGTGACTCTCTAACAAAGCTGGTCCTCAAAATGATTGTGCCTTGACAACCTTGCACCAATCAAACACGATTCATATGACCTTACAAGCTACCTAGAGTACCAGCAAAGGTTGGAGACGGACTGACTGATTACAAAACCTGTCTGTAGGTCATTATACAGCTTTGCCCAATCCTGTCTGCTCCTTTATCTTTTTGCTTCTTGCCTTTTTCTTACAGCTTTTTCCCAACAGAGACACCTTTGGCCCCATCTCGTTTTGGTAAATAATACAGGTGCCCTTTCAGAAAGAGGAGAGATAGACCGAACAAAAACTGAAGTGAAGTGGAAGGAAAAAATGAGACTGAGAAGGAGGAGGAAAGAGGGTAAATTAGTAGAGAAGGCCTCAGTATGTTGCAAAACCCACATGAATGAACTGATGGAACAGAAAATGGTGGAGTGAGCACAGAGGGCATGTTGGAGAAAGAAAAAAATGCATAAACTAGAATACTGGCTCTGTAGCATTTAGATAGAAATCGGCCCATTTAACAGTTCTGAAGTGTATTATGGTTTTTACAAAGTCCTACTTTCAAATCCGCAACACTTTCCATCATATATTTTATCTCATCTTCATTCAGAGATTCACTACATTTTACTTTCACTGTCTGTATGTACAACTGCTCTGTGTGCTTTAATTGCCCTTTGGAAACAAATAAAGATCGTTTGAATTTGAATACAAATTATTGTGACAATAGCTGATATTTCAAACCTGTCAAAGGCAAAAGGTGCAGGAATCCCTCAGATTGTAAGAAAGTAAATTTCAAGAGTAAAAGTTTATTAGGAGTGGTTGAACTGTGCAACATAGTTAACTCTAAAATTCTTAAATGGCTGTATTTGATTTTCATGCACAAATACAATGTTTTGTGCCATGTCAAAATGCTACAAATCAAATTATATGTACAAATCAGAGCTAGTTTTCCTTCAAATATTTTAGAACAACACATTATAGACCTGTGACTACCATTATACAGTAGAACTACCTATGCATAGTAAAAAATGTGGTAGGAGAAGCACTGTTTCTCTCTTTCTGTTAATCTGCCATGACAAAGTCGCTCACTTTGACCCGAATCTACACACAGCATGTGAATAGAACATCCTTATTTAATGTAAAATATTATTTTCAATTAAGCTAATTCTCTGATCCATCAAATCAGAGAAATTATTTTGCACAGCTGCTAACTGCTGGGATCAGTGTTGCTTCAACATCTCAAAACCCCTAGAAAATGAGTAAATATTGGTGGTAATCAGTCTTTGGTTCCACATTATGAAGTTAATGCTCACACAGAGCCAGTCAGCTTTGGCACATTATATCCCTGTCTTCCTCAATAATGTTGTTATGAAATTAATTATTCCTGACACAAGCAGGAGGTGGTATTAATAATAACAAAACCCACTATGCAATAAACCCACACAAACAACATACAGAAAAACATAAAGGCAAATGTATGTATACAGTAATGATTAATGGTTTGTGGCTTGTCACTAAAAAGCATGTTGTACAAGTTGAATAGTCCTCTGCTGGGATTATGAGGAAAATGTCATCACCAAATCACAGTCTTTCTCCTGTTTTGTTAACTAGCTAAAGCTAAATGTGGATGACTAAACTCTGATTTATTTTGTTTACAAAGAAAGTGCAAGAGGGTCATAAAGGAGAACATGTTCTTAAATAAGAAGCAGAGCCAGAAGATCAGTATTTACAGCCGTCAGGTTCATAGTTTAAACTGAACATCAGGAGTTTGGGATTAGTTTGTCTTTAATATTTATAGCACATCTCAGTATGTTTTCATTGCACAGAGTAGGACAGTCCAAATGTCAAGTTTGTAACACAAGTGTAAATTATACTTAAAGGCATATGAGGCTGAAACAAAGTTTTAAATAATGTGCCAAAAAAGGTGCAAAAAATTACAACTTGTTCATTTTCTAAGTTAGGTGTTCAAGCATCTTTTTAGACAAAAACACATTTTAAAAATGTTTTATTTTAGAGGATATACTGTATACAAAATCCACTGTTTTAGCAGGTAAATACAGTCCCTACGAGTGCAGAAAATTTGAGTCCAGTCTATCAGTATCTGTGTGGATACTTTATATTCTTTTGTAGATATAATTTTCAAGCTGTTTCAAGTTTTCAAATATATTTTCTGAAGTATTACGTTACAGTTTTTGTGACAGAAATTCTAAATGAGGTCTGGACTTACCAACTAACCATTTTTGTCATCTACATTCTCCTCTAGTTCTGGGTCAGACTCTGGCTTCAACATGTAAGGCTGAATGGACAAGTCTTTGGTTATTGACATAATTTAATTAAATTGGGGCCAAACCACCCTGAACGCACCAGATCTTGTCTGATCTCAGAAAATAAGCAGGTCAGGCCCAGTTAGTACTTGGATGGGGAATGCCAGGTGCTGTACCAATGTAGGAGTTGTGCCCACATTGGTCACTAGCTATAGAAAACCTTCGACCATAAAGGTTATAGGTTGCCTTCAGTGAAGGATGCCAAATCATCATCAATTCAATTAATTTGTAAAGTTTCTGTGCCACTACTCATATCTCTGCTATCGATCTACCACACTGTAAGGGAAGTGGTGAGTGAACACCTCATTTGCATTTCAAGAGTGGTTGTGTCCAAACTCAGGAGCTGCTTCCTTTGAAGGACCCAGCCTACCCACTCTATTTATAACTGTACTCCTGTTCCTTGCTTCATCTGTCATTACAAGCAAATTTTAAAAATTTCCTAGTCGGCCAGCAATGTGTCTTGAGATAGGATGGACCGAGAAGGATACACCGAACCTGTAACTGAAATCGGGGAAAAAAGTTATTGTGGTTATCCTATGAATTTGGACAGTGTTTGGGGCTTTTGAAGAATGCAGTCCCTGAATTTTGACACAGACATCAAAACGAGTTGCTTTGAGACACATCTCAATAAAGGGGTGAAAGAGGGGCTTGTGGAGTTACGATAATTCAGACCAAAGCATTGCAATTCCACTTTAAATAGACCCCAACTGAATGTTTTAAATGTGAAAAAGAAATATTTTAAAGCAAGATATTTCGCCTTTAAATATTGTAGTTTTCATTACTGTACATGCTTGCTTTCTTTCTGTCACCTACAGTGCACTTATCACAGGCATTGCTCCAGTCCTCTGAGCTGATGAGTAACAGATGGTGGAAGTACTGGAAGAATCAGAGACAGAGCAATGATAGATGAGTGTGTCATGCTGTCATTAGTGCTTTATGTGAATGTCAACAGTATCTCCATGGCTGTCCACAGTTTTCACCAACTCTTCTACATCCTGTGCAGCTTTACTGTGCAAATTCATTCCATCGATATTTACCATTTTATTCAGATTTATCTCTTCCCATTACTTCACATACTGGATGCAATAACTACTAAACCTCTCCTCTTATAAAGCATTTATTTGTGTTACAGTTTGTAGCCATGGTGGTTAACGACAAACTTAATATTAAATATGTTGTACTAAGGTTATAAGCTGCACTTAAGAGCTCAAAAATCAATGTTTTAGCATTTACAAATATTGCTACTATGACTTATGGCCACCCATGGCTCATATTCAGTTAACTTTATGTAATCTTGCTTTGAGGTATAGAGGTTTATGTGACAATCTGTGGGCATCACAACACTTACTGTATGCCCCCAAAATAAAAACACTGCAGCTTCATTCTTCTCTAAATGCAGAGAAAACTGAGGAGAGACTATTGATTTTGTGCAAAAGAGGATAATGACAACGGATGTGTAATTTGTCATCATGGGGGAGAGCCTCGGAGGGAAATGGCCGGTGCAATCATAACCATCGAGGGGCCCGTATGAGAAAGCACTCGTGCATGCACATCCGTGCGCACGTCTTTATGGAGATGAAGACGAGACAAAAGCACACAAGAATGATATAAAAATAAAACAAATATTCAAAAGCTCAAACCTATAGAGGAGTCAAAAGAGTTGCAGACCAATTTGTTTCACACATAGAGCAAATGAAAAAGCAAAAGTTAGAAAACGAACTCTGCCAAACAATGATTGCGTAACAACTGCTTTCCATCTGTGTTTCAGCCATGCAGAGGTCAGCCCGATCACAATAAACAGTCACACTGTACAATTAAAGCTACAACAGGTGTCTGGTGGAGGCAAGGAGCACACAGAGGGAGGCACAGTGTAAATGCTCTTTACATGAGTGAAGAAAAATGGGAATACATGAGCAAAAGCGTGCTCAAAATATACTTTTATACCACAGCTGGTTACGAGAGATAAATTTTTTTTGCGTGTGATAAGAAAACTGATTCAAACACTCAAGTGAGTAAATTTAGGCAAAAGACGATGTAAAAATAGAGAGAACGGTATTTCTACACCATCACCTATTAGCTTATGTGCGAATTTTTGTTACTGCAGCTCTGAATGTGTGCATGTATTATAATTACGTACTCAACACACAATTCTCATTTATCGCCTGGGGTTGCCACGGAAACACAAAAGAGAGGAGCAGCAGACAAAATGTACAAAAATCAAATGCCTAAATTTAAGTTCAAGCCTTCGATGTGAACAGTGTTTTTTAAATTTTTTTAGTTGTTTTTTTTCCCCGGAATAACGATTGCATAATCTCAGCTGCTGGCATTTACACCGAGCATAAATCCTTGTTGGTGTGTGAGGGTTGTGCGAATGTAACGGGTCTAGGAGAAGAGAGACATAGAGAGAGAGGTGTGTTGAGAAAAAGAAGATAATAGAAGGGAGGGGAGGAGGTGGAGAAGGTGGAGCTGGGGATGGGAGTGAGGACGGTTTCTATTTTTAGCCTGCATGTGTGATATATGCCAATAGATGTTCAAACTAGTGAAAAAGAGGAACCGTGGCAGACTATTACACACTGATTCGGCATAGTTTTTACATTTGAACTTCAACTCTGAAAGTATGACTTGATGTGGCATCATTAAATTGCATTTCCGTTTAAATAAAATCATAAATCATACAATCTGGCATTCTAAATTCAGTCTATTTTTGGATGAGATTAGATGATCGTTGACTACAATTTGTCTTACCCTGAAAAAAGAGCTGACAACCTTTGTATTACAAAATAAACTGAACAAGTTAAAACTGACTTGGGAGTCACAAAGAAAACAGCTTAAAATCTAAATAAAAAAAATCCAATCCTAATTATATGCATAAAGTATTTGAGCCACTTGTTATTCCCAGAATGATAAAGCTTGAATGAGAAGACGCAGAGCATGCGTTAGAGATCGATTAGGTGACATCAATTAATAAATGCCAGTGCCAAAGTGAAATCAAAACTGTGAAAATCCAGACAGTCTCTTGAACACCATCCCAAACACATTAAATAAGCTCAGGGGTGGGGCACTAGCATGAGTGATGGCACAGAGAAAGTCAGATCTATTGTGGCCAAATTATAATGCAATTTTGAGTGCAGCTTCATGCTATGCGATACATCTCTGTTTGGAAAGCTGCAGTCTAGAGACCACGGCCACTTATTGGATTATAAGGCTATCATATCAATCACCCGAGCTGTGACTGGCCTCCTCTTTCTAAAGCATTTATCTGATGATCCTTTCATAAACGGCTTGATGAATTGCAACGTGCTCTGACTTTGGTCAAATCATAATTGCACTCGTCTCCAATGGAGACCAGTTCTGTCAAACCCTGTCTCCTTTTTACGGACTCACTCAGCGAAGGGCTCATGCAAATACAGTGCATGACTGGTTAAGATGGAATTATTATGATAGTGCTGTATCAGTCTGTAATTACCATAGAACTGCAACCCTAGAAATGATTTTCATTTGAACATTAATCAATGGTCAAACTAACAATTCCATCGTCCAAGTTGTTGTGCAATCAGAGCAGATTAAATAATTATCTGACATGTTTGTTTAGTTCACAGTTTACATTTGAACCTGCCTCTTGCTTGCTGCTCTAGAGCAGCATGTATTTTTAATACAAAGTGCTGGAACTAGAAGTGTTGAATAACTTTTGAATCGATACGATCCAACACCAATATTACTATCACATGTTTCTATGGATGATCAGTTATCCAGGACATGGGAAATAAAAAGAAAACAGGTGAAGCAACTAGACTTCTGTTCTGTAGCAAAAGATGTCTGGAGTTACAAGATTTAAACTGCATGACTCAAAGTCACTATTGGATAGATCTGCTCACCACCATCTCACTGATGTAAAGGTTTGAGGAAATGTGACATGACCATTCAGACTGCAGCTGCTTTGAAAAACACCAGATATGTATCTGATTTAGTACCACGTAATGAGAAGGCCAGAAAACTATTTCATTCAGACTGTCATGGAAAATCTGATATTGGTCACATAGGGGCTAAAAAAGTCAGATTTGGGTCGCCTTTGCCTGCAGTGTGCACGTAATCTAGGTGGAAGCTAAAATTATGAAAAAAAATAAATAAGAAAATATACAAATTGCCTTTGCAAACTCTCTGAATTCTGAGTGTTTGCAACCAGCATGTCACGTGAATGCATTTTAAACAGCCCTTAATGTGCGCATCAAATTTAAAAGAACTAAATAAATCTTATTATATTATAGCTAATAGCAATGTTACTGCGGTGGTATGTCTTATTTTTTAAATCAAATCATGTGATACATATTTCAGCTCAAGGTTAACCATCTGAATTGTATACCAGCCCATAACTTGTGTACAGCTTTAATAGGCTTCAACAAAAACAGAAAAGAGGCAATGAAATAAAATCTTCTTGGCCAATCATCTTACATTTTAGGACCCTATATCCCCATACAGTATACTGAATTTCTTAACTTCTTAACTAAAAACAAGAAAAGGGCAATTGTTTTTTTTACCTCATTGACTGAGAATGTACAGAAACAGATCATATATTATAACAAACTCACTGTTAGGTCTATTATGATGGCACAGAAAATGTTTTAAGACAAATCTCAGCATGCCGTTGTGTCTGAGCCTCAAATCATGTTGTTTTTTTAAAATAAAAATACATCTCAAGGGTGTGCCCCTCCTCTCACACAGAGACAGCTGGAGATGGGGACCAGCTGCCTCACAGTCCTGACAAAGCAGGTAAAGAAAATGGATGAATCTGTGATTATCCCCTATTATATCTTTGGAATCTGCAGAAGTGATTCAACCACTTTAAGTCTGCCTTTTCCACTTTGTATCCACATGCACACATGTGAATCTCTGTCAACAACTCAGGCAAACCCAGACAAGACTGTACACAGACACATACACAAAAATCGCCATATAGCACACACATTTGGAACAGTAAAGCCTCAATAATAGCCATCTGTGAATTAAAAAAATAAACAAAAAAATTTGGCCAGGTTTTTGGCTTCAGTCTGCTTGTTCGTTAGGTCTGGCTTAAATACGGGAACCGTTTCTCAGTGCGCCTTCTGTAAAGAACACACATCGGTGACCTCACTGCTGGAGACTGGGGCACAGGCCAAGCGAACAGCTAAAAGCTGCTCTACAGGGAAAGGAAAACCACACACAGAGACGCTCACATGTCTGTGCTGTCCTCCTTAAATCTTCAGTTTTCTGACCAGTTTTCGCCTCTTTACTTTAGCATACTGCTCTCACTTTATTTGAGAGTGAGCCATAAAACTCTCTATTTTAAACTGGTCTAAGGAATAATTTGTTTCACGTAATTTTTTTCTCAAATTACAATCCGGCTGCTGATGAGACTACTGATTAAAATTCTTTGATGAAAGAGAAAGTTCTGCTTTTGTTCAAAAAGCAGCTAAAAAAGGGGGTATTGAAAAGAAATATTCTAGAATTTAACATTTGTTTATTCAAGTCACCCAGGTTTCATTAGCATCTCTCCTGTGAGCAACACTGCCCACAGTTCCCAGCCGTGAGTGTCATTCCTTATCTTTCCAGTACTCAACTCGAAGACTCTTGTTGCTAGCGTAGTCTTAACAGTGGTAACACTGAGCACTGCCGGTGAGCATGTGGTGTTTGTCATCACATACTAACACATGTAACATAAATGGGTATTTATTGTGTTACACATCTATATTAACTTATTGTCCAGCACTAGGCAAGAGTGTCCTAATCTTTGGTTGTTTTACCCTGTTATGAACAGCTATTGCAAACTGTTCCTGCCCTTTGAGCCATCTGCCACTAATCTGGCTCACCTGGCTACTGAGGTATTCAGTACTTCAGGTACTTCAGTTCACCTGACCAAACATCCATCACTCAAGCTTTATCCCTATCCAGCTATTAGGCTGGCTATCTTGGCAACACACTGGCAATGAGGGCAATGCGAGCAGGTTAGAACATGAAATGTATAAATGAAAAGCTGAGGCTTTTCAATTGTGCAACAAAAAAGTGCAATTTTTGAAATGTAAAAAGTTGTTTGTGCAGGTGGGTGTTATTTTTAAACTGCGACCATCGGGACGATCAATTCTTTTACAATAAAACTTGTGCTTTTTTTAAACAAAGAAACTAAAAATAAATAAATAAAATACTAGTGAGAGAAACACTGATTTTCATTTTGGCTGAGAAATACAACACACAAATACATGGCTGAGAAAATAATCCAGCAATGATTCAATGTTTCTCAGTCTCGCAATTTCTGGCACAACTTTACCCACTTCCAAATTGCCTGAAGAGGCTTGTAGCATTTATCAGGATAAAAATCTCCCTGATCAAATATCATCTTCAATTTCTATAAAGAAATATGATCAGTCTTCAGTCTGACATAAAAATTTCTCAAAAGTTTAGAATCACTATTAAAAAAGTGTGTTAAAGAAAAGGCAGCAAATGATATTTGTCATTTTCCTAAAATGTTATCAGTTACTGATTTTAAATAGGGTTTTACAGTTGTGGTCAAAAGTTTACATACACTTGTAAAAAACATAATGTCATGGCTGTCTTGAGTTTCCAATACGTTCTACAACTCTTATTCTTATGT
>JARVJO010000024.1:12303449-12316239 GCA_031762555.1 Cynodonichthys magdalenae
CTTATTGGAAACTCAAGACAGCCATGACATTATGTTTTTTACAAGTGTATGTAAACTTTTGACCACAACTGTATGTAAATTCACAGTATTGTTTCTGTAAAATCATTACTGGTGCTTTTGTTAAATTAAATTATGATTTAGAGATCAAAGTTTTTTACCTGTAAGTTTTACCAGGTATGGCACTTGAGAAAAACCTTTTACATCTCTATCTTTTATTTTCCTTTGACATTGACCATTTCTCTCTGCCAGCCGCATGGAAATTCCTTTGTTCAATGTTTGCTGCCACTGTAAAGGGGAATTCCCTTTTTAAAACATACAGCTGAAATCCCTGATGACACCACTCTAGACCAATAAGAATCAATTTTTCAAACCAGCACTCTTGTAAACCAAACTAACTTGTTGCCAGAACAGGTGATAAATTGCCAGATTTCAATAACTGTAAAGCTTTTGAGATAGTGAATTTGAAAATAACTTAATGGTGAAAAATTCCTCATTTTGTCAGCACAGGTCATGCGTTTTGACACTGGTTTTGCATAGGTCACATGTTAATATAATGTGTTTTCACATGTGAAGATGTGATTTCCTAGCCTGGCCCTTGCCTCCCTATGCAGTTCCGCTCAATTCTAGTTTCCCTTCACTGCTCCATCTGGGATTTCTCCCATAGACAAGGATTTCTTCGGTAGAATTTTTACCTGGGCCCCAATCAGCAAACAGAAGGAGGAGTTTTGAACGACAACGTCGATTTTCTGCACAGTGTCTGCTTGTAACAGTGGCAGTGGAGGAAGTGAATGAAGCCAGTTTGTGTTGATAAGACTTCCAAGTTGCAGCATCATTTACAACCGTCTCGTTCAGCTCCGAAATTTAGGGGTGCACAAAAAAATCAATTCACATTGGAATCGTGATTCTCATTTACAAAGATTCAGAATCGACTTAAAATGTCCCAAAATCGATTTTTTAAAATAAAAAATAAAGCAAATATAATGGCTGTTGGCCTCCATTTTGTAACTATGTGGGATGTCCTGATGTCACCACGCAGCTGTTTCTGGAAAGTATGCATGTGCAGAAAGCACCAAAACAACTACAAAACTGGAGGAAAGACATATTCAACTGGCCTCCACTTCATCGAATGCAAAGATTTGGGTTCATTTAGGATTTTTAGTGTATGAGTTTGAGTTTGACACAAGCTTCACTATGTGCAAAGTTTGCAAAATGAAAATTAACCACTTTGGGAACACGACAAATGGGTTCACATTATCAATTTTGAGTAAAAAAAATAAATAAATCGATTTTGAATCGAATCGTGAGATAGCAAAAGATTCCCACCCCTACCGTATTTCTCTCCTCTCAGTAGGGTTGTTTACAGCGCACCAAATTTCCAGTTAGCTTCTTAGCTTAGCCTCCTTCAAAGTGGAGCAGGCGCAGGCGCACACATACGTGGCAGCCAACCAATCCAATCGTTTTAAACTTCAACAGAGGCCACGCCTCCAGCAAGCAATCGCTTCTCAATAGCAGGGAGTCCAGACCCTCTGTACGAAGCAAAGGGAAGGACAAGGGGCTGGTTTTTACCAGGCTAGGGATTTCCACATACAAAGTACACATGCTCTTCAAGAGATATGTAAGTTAAGAAAAGAATAAATAAAAATGACATTTCTCAGCTTCACATCTGCTCAAGATCCTCCAAAATTACGAAGACCTGTAACAATACTAAAGTGATTAATGTCTTTATATTAAAACTCTTTACAATGAAAATAAAAATAATTCTTACATGTTGCTACTTAGTTGCTTACATAATTAAAAATACATATTTCAGTTCTTAGGTGTTCTGATGAAATGTGTCCATTTTATATTTGCGGTTAGTGTGGAGCTGCAAGGAAGTGCAGTAAAATAAATATGTATGAAGCTTAAGTGGTTCCACGTGCAAAGCTCTTATTGACAAATGTTAAGAACTGCCAACTACGATAATGTCAAACTCACAGATGTTGGTAAATGAGTGGGAATTGATGATGACTGGATCTCCTTTATTATTGATACTGCATTAAATTTAAGAAATTTGGACTAATAAAGAACATTTGACTGCTTTCAATTGATTTAAATAATAAAAATAAGCAAAACTAGATCAGTTATTATGTTTTTTTACTTCACTTCATAGATTTCCTATTTAAGCACATCATTTGGATTTGCTTTGTGGTTTGACAGAAATGATAGTTGTAATGCTTTTCATATACTTTAGCAAATTTTGATTTTAGGTGTTAAACTTGTACTTCATTAAACCACATAAATAGTCCCAGAATCCAGCAAAGGACAAGAAATTACTAACAACCGCAAATGTCGTTTCTTTTGTGAATAATTAGCAGCGAGTCTTTCATGAAGACAAACAATATTCTTCTAAGGCAGCAAAGAAAAAAATAACTTAGCGAAAGTAAAAGGCTTACTGAGTGTTTTTTTCCCCTCAACTCATTTTGTGAAATGTGATAACTCTCTGTAAAATATAATTGAGTTTTTTATTGAAGAAGAATTAAGTCAAACCAATGGGTTTTATTTATCCTTATACTTCTTTCCTCCTCTCCACTTCTTTTGCTTTTGTAATATAAATAATGAACAGCAATCTTTTTTTCTTCTTTTACCTCACCGACATGCTGGGGGAGATGAGATTCCCCCCACTGTGTGTCTGCATATGCACAAGGCAACTGAGCAGAGAGCACAAACAGTGATAAATTAATTGTAATATAGACGAGTATGAGTGGATGCACGCTCTCTGCAGCTCTGCAGGTTCAAAGTCATTTTAAGTGTTTGTGTGTGCGTTTGTGCAAGATCATTAGGAACGGAGGAGAATTTAAAAAAAAGAGCAGAATATATGCAAGCGTTCCATAGACTGTCAGGCACTGCAATGAAAAACAACAAATAAAAATCTTAAGAGCAGCATTATTATTACTTGGTAGGCGGAGAGAACATTTCAGGGAAACACAACAGTTGAAATGCATGTAGTAAAAAGGTGAAAAAATACAAAAACAAGTCAATCAATAAGGCTAAGCTTAAATATTACATAATAGAATTTCTTTAAATTGGTAGACATGTTAATTCAAGTGTCTGTGATATCTTTATTGGAAAGATAACTTCAATAAAACTGTAAAAAAAAACACACACAAGGCTGAAATGACAAGTTATTGAGATATACGGTCACAAATGTCACTGATAAGTACCTCTCAGACTGATCTTTTGCACTCTTGTGATGACAAAGAGGAATGTTTGCATGTAATTAGATTATTACCACAATGGCTAACAACAGAGGCAGTAGCAAAGAACCACTCTGATTCAGGCAGTTCTTACCTTCTTATCGGTGAGAAAGCAGTGCAAAAACATCTGTGGTCACAGTATTGTTGCACACACCAACAATACATCGTTTCACTATATTAACAATGATTTTACAACTTGGCCACTTGCCTGTTGGTTTCATATTTACCACTTTTATAAAGAAGATCAGGGAGTTCCACTTGTATAGTGTCATTCTATCCAACAAGGATACTCAAAACACTTCACCACACAATCTGTGACAAAATAGGCAAAATCACGTTTTGTCTTTTAACAAACATCTGGCCAATAACTTTCAAACTAAACCTCCTGTTTTACACGCCACATCTTGACATTGAGATTATGTCTTATCAGCCAAGCTTCTGCAGAGAACCAAAATCAATTAACTCACTCTTCAATTGTCCCTCATGGATAACATTGAAGAGCATTATTCTTGAATTCCGCATCAAGGTTGCAAAGCATCTCCTCTTAAGAGCTTAAGTGATTACCGTATAGTGCATTAAGTATGCCATTTATTTAAACTGTAAAGGAGAGAAGCACCTCAAAAAGTGGATGGACTTCTGCGCTCTCAGGTTTGAGCAGGCTATTGATGTGGAGTCTGTTTGATGCTAATAAGATTAAATCATGATGCCGATTGTCTCATTTAAGCCAGTGAACATCTTAAAGAGACTTTCCATTGAGCAGTTATGGACCACACTCCTGATACCTCACTAAGGTTGATGGGTTCCTGACAAGAGGGGTTTGGAAATTAAATTAATATTACCACCAGTCAACCTTTGAAAAGCTTACTGAAATCTGCTAATGGTTTTAGTCCATTACTAGACTTTCATGCTCTTCCCAATGTTTAGTGTTGTCAGATGGCACATATAGCTGGATTAATCCCTCAGCATGGGTAATCCCTCAAAGACATCTGGATGACAAAAGGTTGATTCCTAGCTCTGCGAAGGACACATCCTGCTTCCATGTACTGACGCAAGTATGACAACACTGAGAGGTAAATCACAACATTTCAACCATTAACCGAGGAGGTTGGTTATTATTTTTAACTGACCCAAATAAAATGTCATGACATGAAATCTGGTAAGATTATCTTCCGTGGTAGCTTGACAGGGGTTGATAGGACAACCCACAAGGCACACAAACACTAAAGCAAAAGGGGAAGAGCGACGGAGACAAGCATTAATCCCCGCAGATTTAGTGTAGCAGAACAATTGCTTTTGTCACCCTGGATAATCAGCACAGAGTAGAGTTTATGAATTATAGTAAGCTCAGAAAGACACAAACACAGGGAGACTGAGAGCGTGCGAGTGAGAACAAATGCTTACAAGTCAGCGAATGAGTGAGAGCACATAAAAATGGAACAATGATGTCAACCAGTTCAAAAGCATGTCTGCAAAGCTGGGAAAATTACTCAGACTCATTCAGAAATGGTTTATTACAGGTTCTACAGGTACTGAATGAGGGTTGATTTATTTCCATAACTTGGCCTACATATAGCAGGAAGTATCACTCACATTCCCTTCAGCCCCCATTATCTAAACAGTAATGAGCATGTTTGCCTAGTACTGTCTAATCTAAAACTGTTTACATTTGGTTATTTGCTCACAGTAAGCTAACTCAAGGGCCACTCTAATAATACAATGACAACAAATTTTTTTTACTAAGTATCATTGCTTCTGTCCTCCTAAATATATGTTTTATGCAAAGTCACATATCCATCCATTTATCAATTGTCTTTTACTTGCTTCTTCTTTTCAGGGTCGTAGAGGTCACTGGTGCCCATGTCCAGAAGTCACTGTGAGAGGGCGGGGGACACACTGGACAGGTCGCAAGTCCATCACATGGACACATAGAAACAAACAACCATTCACTCTTTCACTCACACCTAGGGACAATTTAGAGTTACCAATTAGCAGTCATGTTTTTGGTTTGTCGGAGGAAACTGGAGTACCTGAAGAAAACCCACATATGCATGGAGAGAACATGCAAACTCCATCTAAATCAATCCAGCAACCTTCTCACTGAGAGGCAACAGCTCTATCAACTGTGTCACCATTTTTTAAAAGTAATTTGAAAAAAATACCCAAATAACCCATGTTATCATTCTTGTACTTGTTTTAAACTGACTCATAATCAGCACCTTTATAGATACCTTCTACTAGAAAGTACAACATTTAGCATGAAAATTGTGTGTGCTATCAATAAGAACAGCAATGCACAGATGAGGCTGATGAAAAAATTTAAAAAAAGCATTATTATATTATATCCTCTTGCGATAAAAAAAGGTAATATTTTGGTCTGGACCAAAGCCATAACTATCGCGAACCATGCAGCTGAAAATGAACCTCCCTTGCATAACAAACAGAAGCTTAAAAAATAGCAGAAAATTATTTCAACCCTTTCCGTGGCTTTCTGTGGGTGGCAAGTCATCAGCTGTCCAGAAAACACCCTGGAAAGTGATAATCACCAAGTCATTTTGTGGCTCCACACTGAGCGCCTGCTGGTAATTGAAATGGACTGGGCACAAGTGTCGTAGGCTTGGAGGGATCATTGCTGAAGGCACTGAGCTGTGACAGACAGTAAAAGACAGGCAGAAAGTGTCTGACTGACAAAAAGTCCTCTTGCTTCAAACACCTTGAGCACCTCTCCAATCGTTTTTGTCCAGTTAGTCAAGATGAAGTTGGCTAGGACGCCACGTCCTGTAAGACCATCAACATGCGAGGCACGTCAGTGATGACAAGGTGTGGAAAACAAAGTACATGATTCAACTAGCTTACTGAGAGACCCTCCTGCTAAATTACTTTTCAGTCACATTGGCCACAAACAACCCCTATCACCAACATTCCATCCCCTTTTGGTTGACAGGTGGCCAGGTAAAAGCATTTTTGTAAAAGCTTGAAAGGCTTGGCACTCAATAGTGCTTTTTACAATGGTGGGCGACCATCCAGATCTCTGCAAGAAAGGAAGGTAAAAAATATACATAAACAAACAGGACAGTCTGAATGAGGGTCTGGGAGAGCTAAAAGCAATCATTTCAGATTTTGGAAAGCTGATTTGGGTAAAGTTTGGACTTATGTGACCTAAAACACAAACAGCAGATATGTGATGACTATTATTATTCTTTTTGATATCTGTCCTCGTTTTTTATGTGTAGGCCTACAAATTGATAACTGGTTTATTTTTAAGTTTTTAAACCCATTTTCAGTTACCTTAAAAAATTGGTCCTTCACTGTGGCTGAAATTAAGGACAAATACCAGAATACAAAACGTCATTAATTAATCCTTTTTCGTGTTTTTGACTCTAAAACTAATTCAGTAAGTAAGTAAGTAGTAATTTTATTATCAGATGTGTCATGCAAGTACCCAGCCCACATGGGCCTATAAGACACATTAAACATACACATACAAGGCGAATAGACAAACATCTTAAAACAAAGAGTGTCCTCTTCCTGAGGGAAGGTCAGTAATTGCCACTGCACAATATATAACCATGCACTGGTAATCCTGTTAGCACTATGAAGCAATGACAGTGGATTTCATAGGTGGAAATTTATACCATTTAAAGTTTCCTGTTAAATGACAGCAATGACCTATACGTTCTGTTGTCAAGGCATACTCAGGTCAGTTTCTTTCTTTATTACATAACTGATTCAATAGAGAAAAAACATCTAAATTAATTATATTCCAATTAGCCATAAGACTGCTTTGTTTTTAGCTTTTATTAAATGACAGGGTGCATTCGGTACAATTTTTTCATGGCTGCTGGCTTGGCTTTATGCTTTACGTCTCCTTTTAGACTGCCAGTCTTAATAAAACTCACAAACAGAAATGTCAAAGCCCCTTTCTGCTGTGAAGATTATAACACTTTTATTATGTCATCTATGCGGTTTTAAGTATGATTCATACAATTAAGCATACACATCTTGAGTAATTGACCTAAAAAAGAGAGAGAAATGAACTCAGATAGGAGTCAAGCAAAGTGGTCAATTTTCTTCTTGGGCTGCTGTGATGTATTGTCCAAAGATGAATAAAATAATTGAGCCAGAGTACTGAGCAACAGGTAGATATGTTGTTTATTACAACATGTAATATTTGTTTTTTGCCTCAGCACTTTACAAGGCAGGGGCTGTTAACATTCCCCTGAAAAACTCCCAAAACAAGTATTTTTGATACAGCTAGTGCTTTTTGTATGAAGAAATATATTTTTACTCAAAATCCAACAGAAAGAAAATAATGTGTTGAACATTCCTTACGCCTGCAAAACCCTAACTTGGTCAATATTGGATTTTCACAGTAAATCTTGTCTGCATTATATTGTACAATCCCATCTGTGAAATAATAATAAACTAAAACTGTGTTTAATTCAAGAGCAATAGGGGTAGAATTTTTTATTCTTATTCAGCAAATATATTCATATCAGGTGTAATTCAGAGCTCATGATGATTGCCATATTATTGTTTAGGCTTACATACTGTGATAAGTGCCCATTTTACTGCTGGAGCTCCGATGCAAACTTCATAATCTTTAACTTAAAGACAAAGGAAACTGTGTTTAAGGTAAATAAACATATCTAGCAGCTGTTAAGTTTAAATTTGTGGTATTTAAAGAGTTTTGACTGATCTGTTGATTGATAAAAGTCATCGCTTGAAGTGCTACTGGAGTAAAAAATGTTGGTGTGGAACACGGGTGTAAATGCGAATGTTGCCTGCAGTATCTCCACGTATCATCCCTTGGAATAAATGCCTTGAAAAACCTTTAATGATCACTATTTCCTTTTTAATGAATAATTAATTATTTCCTAAATTAATCTTGATTTAATTAAGGAGAAGAAGACGCCAGTTGGCGAGGGGAAGCTGATTTGATTCAGCGAGTGCTCAGACAGAATATCCAGTGAAGACTAGATTTTAGAGAAACAGGAAGCTGAACACTCTTTTCTTTTGTTTTGATTTTGATTTGAAGAAACAAATATATAGAAACATAAATCATTTCACACCCCAAACCTCTGTAGTGTGTGCATATTTTCCACTAATGTTCTCCTGTCATTAATCAGAGCAAAGCACACCTTAAAATGAAGAGGTTACAAACAGTGTAACTGTTAACATAAATCCAAGACAACTGGTCCATGACATCACTTTAAGTCATCATCTCATCACTTGTTTTATTAAACAACAACTCTCTCAGCAGACCCAAATCCCCACTTTCTTGTTCCCATTGATTCTGCACGAGCTGCTGCTTCTGAAATTTATGCTCTACATATTTAAAAACCTAATGCATGCTTTGACCAAGTACACAGACAAGGATTCACACTCTTATTCATTGTGGGCATATTGAACGCCCCCTCTCTAACACGTTTACGACTTGAAACCGCGGCATCGGAGTCAACAATAATGCGTGTGAGAGGTCTGTTGTGGTTGTCAGGGAGACACAGAGCAGCCCATTGATCCTCAAGGCTTGGTGATTAAAAAGCAGCTGGTTTCTGATAAGCATTCGAAATCACAAACATGCACAGCTACGCTAACGAGTACAACACAACAAAACACGTCAGCTCTTATCCAGACTTCATCAGCAGCCTAATGAGTCCACAAAGATGGCAACATGCGATGAAACCAGCTGACATGTCTTGTTTATGCAAAGTAGACCGCAGCAACAAGTGAAACAACTTCATATCTTCTCATTCCTCTCTTTATTTTCTCTATGTTTACATGATCAAACTACTGATGTGTATACAGGAAAACAAATTCAGTTTGGAAGCTTGGTAAGAAAATTGTGAACAAAAATATGTCCAGTACTCAACTAACATAAACGTTTCAAACAACCACTCATCAATCCATCCTGTTTCTTCCTTTCAGGGTCATGGGGGTCACTGGTGCCCATATCCAGCAATCACTGTGTGAGGGGTGGGGTACACCCTGGAAAGATTGCAAGTCCATCACAGGGCCTTACATGGAGACAAACATGACAAACAACCATGCACTTAAGTTTCAAACACATATTAGAAAATACCAACAATCACGATAGGTAGAAGTTCACAGCAGCAATTTGTTTATTCTTTTGGCTGCTCACATACAAGATTTGATATTTGTTTTACACTAGATGCCTCTTCCTGGTGCAACCTGGGCTCAAACCTGCAGCCACAGGATTATAAAATCACAGCACTGACCACTGAGCCTCCACTGTAGCAAAAAAAAACAAAAGATATACTTTGCATATAAGTAATGTTCTCCTTACAGATATAAATGTCTTTATTTTTTCTAGCCATCACTGTCAGCTGCCGTTCTCTCATCATTTCTACCATTCTTCGAACAGATCGTGCTCAAACTAGTTGCCCCTGAATTTAGAGCGCTTCCATTTATTTGACCTTTACGATAAACGCAGTGGTATATGACCTGCAATTTTATTGTGCCTTTTAACCTTGTTTCTAGAATATTGGGGGCAATGCGAGTTCCATATCAGCCTCAAGAAAACTGGTGAAATGTGACAGGGTTAGGACATGAACCTTTTGGTGAATGGACAGCCACTCTATCTGCTGATCCACTGCTGCAAAGCGCAAAAATCTACAGGTTCTTTGCAAACTGAAGGCTCCGTTTTACAGGCTGTCTTTTGAAGGAAGGAGCTAAGGAGTTTAAAAAACCCAAAAGATTCACTCTAAAGGTAGAAATACTGTATATATGTCAGTTCTTTATATGCACATAATCAGGCTTGACTCGGAGAGTGTGCATGAAAAGGAGAGGCTTACTGTAATATTTTTGTGTGAGAAAATAAAAGAAGTTGAATTCAAAATGTTTTGCATGCTTCAAAGCATTCCATTTTATCAATTTTTTTAAAAGTAAACAAAAAAAGCTGAGTAATGAGTAAATATTTGTGTACAGTTGGCAGTCTGCCAAAGTATAATTTATATCCTAGTGTAGACTCTCCGTTATCCAAAAGACAGAAATCCTAACAAGCTGAACTAAAGACAACTGGACTTCGTTTTTTAATCTTGAAGGGGTTTCACCTGTGATTCAAGGATTTTTGTCAGTTTGAGAACTGAGTGTTAGATGTCTGTTTTTCAACTTGTTAGGATTATGTGTTAAAAATGACTGAACGAGTAGCAGAACAACTAATCTCCAAATGCAAATCTCCAAGGCACATGAATCATATTGTGTGTGTTCACTCAGGTAGCGCCCTCATATAAAATCTAGATACTGCCTTAAAGAGAAACAGCGTAAATAAAAACAAGCCACTGTCCTGTAAATTTTATAGTGAGCAAGTGTATTTCTGAATTATTGACAACCTGGTTTAACAAATTCACCAAAAGGGTTCTGAAAACTGATTTTTTTAAACTAATTTTTAAAAAGAAAAACACTTTAAAAGTATCTATGTCAATCATATTCACGTCAGCATCTTGTCCCTGAAACCAGGTTAGAGTGATCTAAAAAGTCACTGTAGCTCCTAGAGCCAATAGCAATGCACACATCTGTCATCACAGAGGTGCAGATGCAATTTTGAGAGGAGGGAAAAAGACAGCACTCATCATGGTTTGTTTGGCAGAGACAAGGTATTTAATGCCAAAAAAGATGGAGAGAAATTGCTGAATACCAAGGGCAGAGATGTATAGTAAATAAGTACAATTACTTTGTTACAGTATTTAAAACTGGGCTTCTTAAATTATTTATTGAGACATTTTATTCCAGGAAAAGTGTCCAGATAGGTAAAAATTCACAATTTTTTGATAATAAGGTTATTGTAATACTAAATTAATGTTTAACAATCTACACTACTTTTCCTGACTAAGCTAGTTATCAACACTGTTCCATAGTTTGAGCAATAACGTCTGTAATATGTGACAGCTCATGTAGTTTTTTGGTGAAACAAAACTTGTTTCAAAAAATAACTGTCTATTAACTAGATAATGCAAATGTAACTTTCTTTATAGACAAAATGCATTTCTGAAGAGGTGCACTGAAAGAAGTTAAATAAGACACATGTACTACTCTGGGAGTATCATACTTGTGTGACTGAATTAGCATTTTAATGATCCTTCCGCCACTGCATTATTTTTAAGACAGTGAGGTAATCCTGAATGCTACAATATGTCTGAATTATATGAAAGTAAAATATATTATTTCCAAACCCAGAAGCTGAATGTTTTCATAAAACATCTTTTGAGTTTTAACAATGACATAGTCAACATCTTGTATTTTGACTCAACTGGGTTGACATGTTAAACATGTAAGCCATTAGAGCACTATAGCCAAATGCGTAGAGTGAAGATATTAGAATAAATTGTCATATAATTGGAATGAAAAAACCTTTTGTTTCATTGTACATAATAACCTAATGGTTGTGTTGGAAACATGCCAGGATAATGACGTCATTAATGTTCTTCATTATGTACCGTAAATAAAGAGATGAATTATAACATCTAAACAGACCAGTATTAAATGGTAGCCTAGTTGCTGTGTTCCTCTTTGAACACAGTAAATATTCTGTCCTCTGCTGTAGTTCTGAATGTATATTCAATCTATCAAAAAAACTAATTATATTGTTACCCAAACTAGGTAAAATCCATTTGTTTAACAAACTAGAGAACAAAATCCCTCTCAGGTACTATTACTTGAATGACTTTGATGTTGCTAAAGCCTTGTTCTATCTTCTCAAATACCTCAATTGCAGGATTTCAACTAAGCTTTTAGTCATGCTATTGAATGTGCACAGCACTCCAAAGATGGTACTTCGTAACTTGTTATCTCACTTGAGTGGTTGTTATGTCACTCCCAGTTTTCCTTTTTTTTTTACATATACAGTAGATGCTGTTGAGGAAGCTATTATTGCCAGAAAGAAAAACGTAATGAGGAATTAAAATTAATATTTATAGGGCTCATCTGGATTTTTACTCTTTAACACAGAAGAGGGATTGTGGATTTATAGTGAGGGTGGATCTCTGTCATATCAACAAAACACAAAGAAGCAGCAGGGGGCCACAGACTGTGTACTAAGGAGCCATGGAAGGACACCAGTGTGTTATCAGGTTTACATTCACCATTGAAACACCAGAGCAAAAAATGGAAAAAAAATCATGCTAGAAAATTTAATGTGTTGAAAATGCAGTATGTGTCAAAAAAATAAAAAAAAAACAAAGACAAAAAATAATTAAAAATCTGCAGCGCAAACATAAGCTCTGAACTCCTACATGGGAGGATAAAATGTTTTTTTTTATATTTATGGAACCTGGATTCCATCTTATTTAGTAAATTGAGCACAATTTTTTCAAAAGCTGACACTTTCCCCTATAATCTAAAACATCTATGAGACAAACAGTAGCAGAACTTTGTAAAGATTTTACACCTTTGTCAGTCCGTCCATTTTCTTCCGCTTATCCGAGGTTGGATCGCGGGGGCAGCAGCCTAAGCAGAGAGACCCAAACTTCCCTCTCCCCAGCCACTTGGGCCAGCTCATCTGGGGGAATCCCAAGGCGCTCCCAGGCCAGCTGAGAGACATA
>JARVJO010000024.1:12339827-12351019 GCA_031762555.1 Cynodonichthys magdalenae
AAAGCTTGTTTACTGTTAAAATATATGAATAATTTTTATCTGTAACATAGAGAAGAAATATTAAAATTATCTTCACAGGGTGTTATGCAAAATCAACTTTTTTGAGCTTTATATCATATTTTATTGTCATTCCCTCATCATAAACAGAACCAGAGTGTTGTTTTGACTCATTCATGTATGTTTGAGAAATCCTTAAATTACCTGTGGTAGCCATGTGGAGCTGCCTGAACACTTTCTCATACAAAGCACCGCCTACTTACCCAAAGTTCCTCTCTGGAGCTCAGTCTCCAGCTGAGCTCCCACGCCACAAAGCCCCTCTCCCCCACACCTCCCCCTCACAGCTCCACCAGACAAGTAAAGTTGTTATAAAGGCATGCAGATATACTTTAGAAAATTACTTTGACTTGAATCATTTTACTCAAAAAGTCAGAATCCAAGTTTCAATGAGCTGTAAAGCTATCAACAAGCTTAGTTTGAGCTAATATGACAAAATTATACTCTGCCACATGTGCACTAACAGTATTTTTTCTACTTTAATTAGAGAAGAAATAACTAATGTCAGAATACATCAGGAGATTCCCTGCTTCCCCTTAATATTTAAACTAGTTGTACTTAACTATTGTCTTGACATTTATTGAGATAGATGACCCAGATAGAGAGATGGCCCAGTTTTCATTTCTTGCCATGCATTCTGTTTGCTGATTGGCTGAAGGCTGTCTCAGGTGTGTCTAGGTCACATTGGTTTAGTGAGGGACTGGTGCTATTTGTAGCCCTCATTTAGACCTGAGGGGAAAGGAATACTGATTTATTTTAATGTGGTTTTCATTCTCAGCCATTATAGAACAGCTTTTGAAAAATCTTGTATTGCTTCACTTACTGAAAGGAGCAGAGTTCTCAAATTACATTGTTAAACTATTTAAACCCTCAGACCTGAGTGTGCAGTGAGTCAGAGATGGGAGCCTTCATTCAAGGGCATATGGGATATTAGAGTATAGCAAGCAACAATCTGCTCTAAATTAGTCTGTGCTAATCTGTAGTCTGCATTCAAGACCAGAGCAGAGTTTCACCAATCTCATCAGAGATCAGGTTCGATATCCAATTGATGGCAAATACTTTAACACACCTCGTATTCCTCTTTTGCTTAGAAAACATCTTGGTGCCCAGAAATATTTCCTTCCCTTACCGCATACTACCCTGTCTGCTCTGATCTGAGCATGGAGTGCATCCTAATCCCCTTATCCTACAGTAAATATACTTTATCACATGGCATGTTATCAATTACAGCAGGCTGTGGCAAACTTTGCCGACAGGAGCATTAGGGATTTGTACGGGTCTAATTAAGAGAACAGATTAAACCACCCCTGGCATAGCACGTGAACAAGCTCAACTCTTCTACTCTCATATGGCCTCTCTCCATTATCTCAACCAAAGCCATTTATAAACAGAATACATGGCTCTTAGTGTGGATGACTGACAATCAGAGGATGGATACAAATGTGAGCAAGTCTAAATCGGCCCCAAGTGTAAAGAAAATCAACACAAGGCTGATGTTTGATGATTCATTAGGCAAACTGAAAATGAGATGTGTCTCGATAATCATGTTTTCCAAATTATATCTTGGTTGATGTTTTAAATGAAGCAATAGTCCTTATTTACATATATAATGGGCATATTGTTGTGAGACTTTCAGAAAGTAATAACTGGATACACCTCTACAACAGATTAACTTTTCAATCAAATTAAATTTAAGATGGTTGCGACGGTCGACTGACTTTATAAAACACAAAATGGCAACAACTCAGTCATTTTTACAGATTTTACAGAAAGTTTGGTGTTGTGGAGGTTGAGTTATCCTAAAAACATACTACAAGAGTTAACATCTTTTGTGAAATGTTCTTCTTTGTTGAAACAACGTTTAAGCAGCTCTTCCACGTTTAATGATAATTAAAACTGGTGTTCACATGCAGATGAGGGCCGTCAGCCTAGCAAATTTTAGACCGATGGTCCTGGTGGTCCTCTGTGAACAATAGAGACAACCAGGGCATAAACGATCAATTGTTAGGCTGATGGTCCTCTGTTGCATGTGAACACAAGTTTTGATTGTCATTGTAAGACTTGTTTGTTCACCATGTGGAGGCACTGCTAATAAGGCCGAGTTTACCTGCAACTCCTCAGACTGATTACGTCTTTTGGAGGAGAGACAAAACTTTTTTTCCAACAAAGAAGAACCCATCCAAAGGGCTTACTTTACTTTTTTTTTCTACCTGGATTTTTGAGATGCATCAAGACATTGCATGAGATTAATTAAGTAAGTAAGTAAACTTTAGTACCTTTCACAGAGACAAACAAAGTGCTGAACAAAGAGCAAAAAAACTAAAACCAAATAAACAAAGAAAAAACAATGCATAAAAAATATAATGAACAAAAATTTAAAACAGTAAACAAAGCTTAATTAAAAGCCTGACTGAATAAAAATGTTTTAACATGTTTATTAAAAGAATCAGTGGAATCTGAGATTGCATGAAGTCATTTACAAGGTTTGACCTAATAAGATGATTTTAGTTTAAGACTGACATGAAATGTAGTGGACCATATGGTTTCCATCAAAGATTGGCTTTTAATATTTTTGTGTTACAGTAACCTTTAGTTCCTTGTTAAATCAAATCAAAACACCATATTTCAAATCCAAACATTTAGCACAAACAAATGTAAGGCTTTATCAGGAGATAACAGGTCTAATGATTATGATTTTTTCCTTTTCCTCTCCATGGAAGCAACACACAACCCTCTGCACTACGGCAAAATGAGAAAGTTTTCACTCTTGCAATTTGTCACATTTTCAATATTTCATATTAGGTTTAAATCATGCAAAGAAAGAGCTCTGTGGAATTGCAACATATATTTTAAGTCACAGTAGAAAGGAAACCAAAAAACACTAAGGATTCCACTTTGACTCATAATAAAGGTTGTACTTTAGGTTGGACTTGGAAAAAAGAAAGCATTTATTTGTGTCCATCTTTTTTGTCTTCTCAAGCATTTTTCCCCCTTATACACCTCCTCGCCCTCATCAGTGTCCTATTTTCTCTTATCTGTTTGATGTGTTGGGCCTCCTTCAATTTAGGAGGCAGTTTTATCTCCTCATCTTTGTTTTGTTTTTTTGTCACTCCAGCTGCTCCAACAACAAAGCCCTTTTCATGGTATAACGAAAAACAAAAATAATTTAAAAATTGAGTCAAACTAATAGGATGCAAGAAATCAAACCTTTTATCTAAATCAATTTGATAATACATAAACTGTAATTTAAATAAATATAAATGTTACTGAGAATACTGAGAGTGTTGCTGATCATCTAAAATTTACATTTTTAGACATATTTACCATCATGTGAGCAATAAGCTCCACTTTTAATGAAGTTTCAGGTTTTATCTTGAGTTTGTCGAATAAAGCAGTTCTTTTTTTTTAAGCTTTGTATAAATGTATTCACATTGTAACTGAACAATGAAATGTGTATTTGAGTTCTCGTATAAAAAAGAAACAAAATGACTGCAGTCTTTGGTTTAAAGACATGTGGTTTAAAAAGAAAGCAGACAAAAATTCATCCTACATTTATAGAAAAGAATGATCATGTACAAAAGGGAAACAAGGCAAAGCAGTGGTTAGATCTGAGTCTTGTGATGAACTTGCAACTTGTCCAGGGAGTCCCTGGCCTCTTATACTGTGACTGCTGGATATAGGCACCAGATCTCCATGGCCTGAAAAAAAAAGTAGGTAAAAATAATGAATTGATGGATGTAAAAAACAAGGAAGCAACAAATCAACATGTGAATCAGAGGTTTCAAAGACCTCGACTTTTGGTGGTCCTGCCTCTACTGTAATTTAGTAATTGAAAGTCTCTGGGCAGGGAAAGCTGGGCCGTATTCAAAGCAGATGAATCCATTTCTAATGAGAGGTAATCTCATTTACTGTGTGGCATATGGTTAGGTTTGCCGAGCTGTCATTGTTTTCTCGCTGAAAATGCACTTTGAGACCAAAACCTAAAGTGAAAGAGGGGAGTCCGTGCACTGAAGAGGCTCTTCTGTAACCTAATTATCATAAATCAGAAAGACATCAAAAAGATTCAACATCCTTGAGTTTATGCTGTTTGCTGATTCAGTGATTCAGTGCATCAGTTGTGCAACTGAGGGACACGAGGATCAAGAACAAGCCAGTCAACTACTACAGATAACTTTTCTTTATCATGAAAATATTACTACATTGCCAAAATGTTGCATCATACATATAGAAAATAACTTATTAAAATCTGAAGCAGTAACGTAATTTTAAAAAAAACATCATTTGCACTAAAATTTCTAGTACTTTGATTTTGACAATGTATTTCCAGTATCAAGCGACATATTAATCCATTATTTACATTTTTGTTTGTAGGTTTATAATAAAAACATTATTTCTGCAAAAATTAATAGTCAGTGGGAAGAAAATATGAACTTTGGTCAGTTAAGTAAACACTTCCTACACCAGACACTACAAAGGCTTCTTCTCTTCGGCAAGACAAGCCGAGCCTAACGAGAATGTGCAATACAATGTTATTGATCATTGCTGTCAGACCAAAGCTGGAATCTACAAAAGCCTATCTTCTTTCCCTCACGCCAATGATTAAGTCGTGGCAGACAGCTTTTGTTACGTGTTTCTTAGATGGAAACTGACGATAGCCATGACAGGCACACTGAAATAGATGTGCCTCTGTCTCCTTCATGGAAAGAAAATTAAGACATTTTTCCACAGAAATGCTCCAAATCACTGACACAAACACTGATCTATTTGCAGTATATGTATTTTGAGAATAAAAATGGGCTACAGACCATGAAACAGCTGAGTCTTGACCTCCTCAAAAATGTGTGTGTATGCACATGCACATGTGTGGGCTTTACGTGGGTTTGTGTGTCTGTTTCAGAGAATGAATCATTGTTTGCATGTGTTTGTTCATGTATTATCACCCTGTCACACAGTAATTACAAAACACACCTGATCCACTTTTCTGTGTTACAAAAAGAAGAAAATTAAAGGCCTAGCATTTCTTGAAGAAATATGTATTGCCTGATGCATTTCATATCACCGTTTTCAATTATGATTATTTTCAAATATGCATTATAGACATTTTAGTAAAAGAAAATACATTAAAGCAGCATCTTACATGAGCTTTCATGATCTGTTAGTGATTATGACTGTCAGCTATAATAGCACATACCATTTTAGGTTAATATCTGTCAAATTCCCTGCATTTTGACAATTTTTGTATCACTTAGCTGTGGTAACCATTTTGAATTGAGATGACTTCACAAGGTAATCAGCTATAATTTTCAGATAATGATTACTATTTTCTAACTCAAGTTTATAAACTTAGCACAAAAAGTAAGAAAAATTGTATATGGTAGATTATTTATTTGATGTAACAATGCTTCTTAGTAATAAATCTAGGAAAACTGGGTGATTTTCCTTTTAAATGGTGCCACTTTTGTAAGGAACATGCATGTGTGGGATGAGCAGTAGAGCTGAGTATGTGGGTTGCGCACATGAAAAATTTGTGAAATCATCTCTGCCAAACCGCTTATTTGTTGTTATTATTATTGTCACTTGTTTTGAGCTTTTGGTACCCCCAGGTGCTGCCAATCAGATGCCCTGTATAAGATTTATTAGACGCTTACAAGAAGCATTACAACAAAAAAGTAATTTACCAAACACAAATTTCCTGTACTGTAAGTACACTGTAAGTATAGTTTGGGTTAAATGGTTCTCTTTAAACCTGTTTTCAAGGTGCTCTCACTTGAGTAAAGTCATTAACAAACTCAGTGAGGAGATAGTGATTACCAGCTCAGTCAAAGCCTTTAGAGCATTTCACGTTGATTAATAATCAGCTGATTTGCCTTCAGCCACAGAGCAGACAGTCTTCTACCTCACTGCATCAGAAGCAAGGCATTTTTGAACAATGCATCAGTGTTCTTGTGCTGAGAGACATAAAGAGAGTGGCAGCTCCTTTTGAAGTATAAGGGCAACGATCAAAATGAAAGTTTTTTTTTTTTTTCCCATGCAATTTGAACACCTGCACAAACAAGTCTCATTCTGTACAACACAACCACCTTCAGCATATGATCATGGCTGGTTTTGACTATTTACCATTTTATTTCAGTGCCTTTGCTGCTGGCACTGGTACTGACATCTCTCCTATACATAGAAGCCTACAGAGACACAGTCATAATGTGAGACGCAATCTGCCAAAACAGCCTTGCATTCTGGGACACTTATCAAATGGCACAGGGGAAAATAGGGAATTAATTAGGCCCTCTGAAAGCTCACAGCTCCTACTGTATATGCTTTGAATTCCTATTTCAGTGGAAATCAATAACAGGAAACCAATCTTAGCAGAATCCACCTCTTATTTTGAGGCTGATTTCACTGCAGCTGTCAGTGTTAGTTGATTTTTGTCAAGTCCTGTTCTCAAACCAGGAAAAATAAACAAATAAAAAACGGAGGACAGAGAAAGAGGAGAAGGAACTCTTCAATCAATACAAGCCGAACTTTGACTGAAAAGCATGTTGGTCCACAGTTGATGTCAGTTCATCCGGCAGCAAAAGTGGCACACCTGGCAGTTTGCATTCCCAGCCTGGCTCCAAGCCATCGAGCCATGCTTTTTACCCATTTAAAGTTTGAGAATAGATTCAGATGGTTTTGACCCTAAGACCTCTAATCGTTCACTTTACCAGATAAAACTGTATACCTTGGAGCACCAGGCGTCCTGAGGGAATCTTTGGAGGAAACCAGCTACTAGATGGTTCGATGAGTTTTTTTTTTTTTGCTTCTATACCCAGGTTGGACAACAGTTTTGCTGAGTTTTCTTTGCTCAGCTACTAAAAAGCATCTGATGTGAAAGACACATTGGGGCAGTGTTGCACTCTGACTAAATGCCATGTTTGCCTTATTGACAATAACAATTTTGTGGAAAAGTGCTAATTTAACAGTTTCAGGCACACAATAAATATGGCAGTGTTAATTCACTGCTTAGTGTTGATTTGACATTGTGTAGTATTAAATCAACACTGACATATTTACATTGGACATTAACATAAACGGATTATCAACGTAGTCCTTCTCAGTGTCCAACTCTGAACCTTTATCTTCAATTTTATAGTCTTACTAACCTAAAAGTGTGATTTTTAAACTGAAAAAGAGCTCGTGAGGTGTTTTTTGTTATTTTTTGCCTTCCTACAAGTCTAATCAAAAAATAGCTCTATCTTTCCTGTTGCTTCTGCCAATGGTATACCAGTAGTACTACTATTACCATTGACCTATTGGTGAAGTGGCTCATTTTTCTAATCGCACAGTTCTTGTAATCACTGGAATGATAAACGCAAAACATGTCATTAAGTGTACAAGATAATTTCATGTTACACGTGTTAAAATCTTTGGTATTCTTTCATTCACCCATAAGATTCATTTTATTTCTCCCGATATCCCTTCCTATTTTTTTTATTCTTGAGATAGTTTTTTCAGGTTGATTTGGTTTCAGAATCTCTCTGTTTCTTCTTTTATCTGACACCTTTTCTCTCCCACATTGTCTCCTGCCTCTCCTATGCGCCTCCATTCACTTTAAGCTGCAGTTAATGATGAATGAAACAACACTTCCTTAAGTTCAGACCTGGGTAGCTCTGCGGGGTAGTGCTCAGCTACTCACTGGATGTTCTGACCTAATTCTTTATTCATGGGCTGCATCAACACCAGTCTTACCTGTCCCTGTATGCCGGAAAAAACCATTATCCTAATGACTCTGTTTTCAAAGTTAAAACTTCACTATTTTTTCTTCATGGCAAGTTTTCTTCAACCCCCCCCATTTTCTTTCTCAAAGCAGCTTTTCACATTCTTTCACCGCATGATCAGAATCCATCAGTGAGCTATTTTCACCAAGTGTATTCCTTCATATTTGTTTGCTCAAAAGTCTATTCGCTCAAAACCAGTGATAAATTACATCCAAACATCCTGATGGACTCCAGAGTTAAAGACAGTTTTCTAACAAAAGCCCCTTTTGTGCTTCAAAGCTTTGCCATCAAGAAAAAAACAGAAAAGTTTAATGTATTTGTAGACTAAAAAACATGTCCAGCAGAAGAATTCTTGTACTTTTAAAGATAGTTTTGGAGTTTAAAAATACTGTACGCAATATTAAATGCATCTAAAACCTGTACAGTGTTAAGATAATTTGCCAGCTGTGGAATTATTTTTAAACTCTTTATTTTGCTTTGAGAGAGCTTATTATTATTCTGGGGGCTCTTGTGAAAGTACAGCTCTCCTTTCTAGCAGTAATCTTAGAAGAAAAATTACACGATTGTTGCAATCACACCTAGGTGCAGTTGCAGAGTAAAGCCTTTCACAATAGGTGGCTGTCAGTAGTTCAACTAAAATTTTTGATTGTATAGAAAATATGTATGAGGAAAACATTTTCATTAGTTGCTTGATATTATTATAAAGCTTCATCAGAACAAGCTGCAGACAGCTCATACAGAAGCCACTTATCAGTCACACAGTCATAACAGACTTTAGCATCTAATTACATTCAATGAAAATGCTTTTGCTTTTGGCTGCCTATTAAAATGCACGGGGGGGGGGGGGATTTTCCAGGCACAAATTTCAATTCTATACCATAATATGTCTCCTTCAGTTGTTATGAAAATACTGTATATATATCAAAAATAAATTTGACTTGTATATCTATCCATGAAATTGGCCAATGTCTCTTTTAGAACCTCCTACCATTTCTAACACTTCCACTTCAGCAGGTCTTCACAACAATGCTTAGGTGGGAGGGGGTGGGCATTCAGCTACAGGCTGAGCTCCAGTAGGGAGCTTTGTGTAAATAGGTGGTGCTTTGTACCAGCAAGAATTTAGGCAGCTCCACATGGCTACCACCGGAGATTCAAGGATTTCTCAAGCATGCATGAATGAGCCAAAGCAGCACTCTGGATATGTTTCTTGATTAAGGAATGACATAATAAAATATTATAAAGCTCAAAAAAGACCATTTTGCATAATACCCCCATTTTTTTATTTTTGTGCATAGAGTTCTAAGACAGACAGTTATTTGTTGATAATACAATACTGACAAAATTTGTTCTCTGCATTTGACCCATCATATGAGATACACACAAGTGGAACAGTGGGCAGTTAGGGGTTGGGTGTCTTGCTCAAGGACACTACAACCTATGGATATAGTTGGAAAATCTGTAACTTTATGGTTTCAACAAAGCTGCTATACTGCTGCACCATATAGTCACAAGTAAGAACTTTGAACAATGCATCACTTACATATTGCATATGCTTAAATTACCTTATAGTTTAATTTTGACTTTTAAAAGGCTAAACAAGATTGTCCATAACCTTTCAAAAACAAATACAAAATACAAAAATAGGAACTATTCCTAATAGCTTTAAAGTAGCTTGAACTCGTTCTGTCATGGAAAAACAGCCTCTTCAGTATGCTTAGAATATGAGCATTCTAAATCCAAGAAATTTTCTTGATGTATCAGGATCCAACTCTGCACACAACATGACTCATCAAGAATGCACATTTTTCTACTTTTAGTGTACATAATTAAATATAGGTCAGCTCCAAAGCCTACGCAGTCCCCAGTGGCGTCACAGCTCCACAGCAAGATCCAAGTAAACACACACAGATGCACAGATCTACCAATAAATAAATAAATAAACAAAAACACTGAAACTGTGCTAGTGTGTGAAAATGATCATATTTATGCACTTATTTGGCTTTTAAAGGGATTAAATGGAGGAGGAGTGAACACAGGAATAGAGAAAGTGAGAAAGATAGGAAGCTGCCTCAGCTTTGTGCCTTGAGCCATATTGATCACTCGGTTTTCCTTCTCACATGAACACTGAGCATTAGTCACAGTTCATGAACAAAGAGGCCAAAAGCTTTGGAACGGTGCCATGAGAAACTTGTGGATATCATCAGAGGATTAGTGTACAGCAGGGCCCCATGCTGGTGGTTTTATCCACACCCATTCAGCAAGATTACAATGACGGACATGTTAGCTGATCATCACAGGACTAATTATTAGATTAAAAGAAAAATTAATTGCTACATCAATAGAAAACATAAAATAAAAGAATGCTTTTGGTAACAATTCATTGACATTAGTACACAGGAGTCATTTACTCCAGGTGGTCACATTTTTCCATGCTTTTGCTTTTATTCAACAAGTGGGTGATATAAATTATGCACCTGCCACAACATATTCACAACTTACCTTAATGTTGTTTATCAGTGTGTCCTTTCATACACGATGTGCCACCACCATGATGGGGAGAGGGATTTGTTGTCATTTTGCTCTTGTCTTTTTCTCAGTGAATGTGTGAAGCAGGCAAGGCAGTACAAGTTTGAATTTAGAACAGTGCCAAAAATGTAAAGGCAGGTTTTTACTGAAATACATTTACACTATATGAAAATAAAAGATTACATTTCAGATAGTGTTACAAGGCTAGACTGCCAAAATCTGTTGCATGTGTGCTGTTCATATGTATATTTCTTATATAGTCCAAAAATAAAACAGTGTAAATAAGTCACTGGTGTGTTCACTATAACTGTAAGTATGGTTTGCAGAGGTTTATAATAACTAAGTACATTTACTTTGTTACAGTCCTTAATATTTTTTTGAGGATTTGTAATTTTACCAAGTATTTTTTATAATCATTACTTTTACTTTTATTTCATTACATTTAAAACCTAAAACCTACATTTTGCTCAATTTACTCAACTTGGTTTAGTGGAACCGGTTAAGTAAATTCAACACTTGATTTCTTAGAGAGTGTGTAAAAGTACTTTTATTTTCCAAAGTTTTGTGAACAGTTTTATCTTTTGCTTAAGTACTTTTCCCATCAGTGAAATGTATTTTTACCAAAGTCATTTTCTGTCAGGTTTCTACAATCTTGTAATCAGTCAGTGGGCCTGTATATAGAGGGCTGCAAATACTCATTGTGATGTTTGGTGACATGTGTGTACCACACTCAACATGGACCAAAGGAAGCGAAGGAAAGAGTTGTCTCAGGAGATTAGAGAGAAAATTATAGACAAGCATGTTAAAGGTAAAGGTTATAAGACCATCTCCAAGCAGCTTGATGTTCCTGTGACTACA
>JARVJO010000024.1:12351119-12362426 GCA_031762555.1 Cynodonichthys magdalenae
TTCATGCATGTTTGAGAAATCCTGTGCTGTCCTGAGGCAGCCAGGCAGGAGAGCAAAAATGACCGGTTGGGTCTAGACCCCTCCTTTTGGTAATATCTTCTCCTCTGGGCTGGGTCTCCAAATCGTGCTTCGTCATCACAGAGCACACCTCCCCACCCCCCTGGCCCACCTCGTGACTCCTGCAGGCTCTCGGCAGCAACAACTAGCAAACATCCGGTAAAAACCGTGTCTGCTGAGCTCCAATACTAACCACTTCTCCCTCCAGTCCTTTTCAGATTAAAAAGCATGAGAGCGAAAACAAATTCAAACTGTGAAACACAACTTTTTGGGGGTTCACTGTACATGGATCAAACCTTGTTTACTGTTCTGTTACTACAAACGCAACAGCAAATGTGTACACTCCATGTTCATATAATCACAGCTACCTACTCATGTCCTCCAAGTCCCAACTTCAATAGGTACAGTGACAGCAAAGCAATCTAATGTTCGGGTGTTGGGTATACAAAGAACACGCGTAGTTACTCAAACCTTGATGCTACAAAGTCATAATTAAGAGAAGTACTAATAAAAACAAAAAAAAATGTTCTGTGTACGTGGGTTGTGTCAGCTTATGGTCCCATCGTAGGAGGCACTTTGCCTCAATGTTAGTAATCATTACCAACATCAGTATAAAAGTGTTGATACACTTTCATTTAAATGAAAGTTTATCAGTTAGATCAGTGTTTTTGATTTACTCTTTGCTCATTTCTTTTTTTCTCCCAAATCTCAGCAAAGAGATTGCATGCCTAACATAAATTCAGTTTGAAAAATAAAAATGGCAGACTTTGATTGTAAGATCAAGACTTTGAAAATGAAAAATCAATTTTCAAAGTCTTGATCTTACAATTCATCCTCACCTTTTAATAACTGCTCCTTATTGCAGCTCAGCAGGATCAATCAGAATACAGAGAGAGGTGCTCAGTAGTGAAAATATGGTTTGTGACATTTTTGGATTTTCTTTTCTATTTTTTTTTTTTGCCTGGTTGCTTAATGGCCTCACGTGATTCTAAAAACTAACAGAAAATAATCCTTGTTTCAGTGCAATGTCACACAAAATCAGACACAATAATATTTCACCAGCTTTTTGCTAAACAAGTCAGAATGCTTTAGACAGAAAGATGTTATAAATTATGAATAATTCAAACTTTTGGAAATGTTAAAAAAGTGATATTTGTTGAAACTGACTTAATGAACCCAACACATTTCTGAAGGGTGAAGCTGGGAATGTTTACTTACGAGTTGCATATTCTACTAACAACCCTGACTTCTTTTTAAATTAAGAAGCTTTCCATTTTATTGAAATTGTTTCCAGAATAATCCTAGAAACCATATGAGGAGAGAGATGTGACATCATGTAAACAAAAGTTATTTACCTACTCAGATGAAGCAAGTTTAATTAAATGTATGATGATTCAGACTCATAATGAGGACATGACTCGTCACGACTGTATGAGAGTCATGACTTCATTTATTCCAAGACACTGGCAGCTCACACAGTTGGTGTGTTACATTCTATCTGGCAGAGATTTAATATTTGAAGGGACTGAAGTGTTTCCACCATGATCTGAGAGCAAACAGACACACAGACTTGTTAATTTATTTATTTATTTTTTTAGAAAATACCAAAAAACTACACTGACACATTTTAACTTATGCAGCATTTTAGCATTGTTTTAAAAACTGTCTACGCTGGACTTGATAGCTATTTAATGCTCTTTGTCTTATTTATTGTTAACTTTATAAAAATTCTACAAATTGGGCTTCACTAATAATATTGGTAAGAAAACTGATCTTCATCATGTATAATCTTACATTTCAATATTTATTTTGTTTAACATCTGAGCCCCCTATCAAGTTAGATTCTCCTCTCTCAGGGGCCAAGAATCGAATTAATGAGATAACACTGTTTAAATGCTAAGTGGATTGTGTAATATTCTGCATCCCAAATTTAATTAAAAAATTTGAAGCATTGCTTAAATTTCTCTGTTTTCAGGATATTTTATGTGGTTCTGGTTTGGTTTCATACCTGCACCTGTTGTCCCAACAGTCCCCATAAATAAAGTCTGGCTGAGCCTGAAGCCAAACTAAACTCAGTGTGGAAATGTCAAAATATGCATAACAGCCTTTTCTCCAACATCCAAGGTGATAGGTTAGACAGATGAAGGCTGCACAGATGGCAAACAGAGAGCCGGGGACTAACCTGAACTTTGAGTGAACTGTGTTCTGAACTAAAACTAATTAAAATATGTTTCAGAATTAAAAGTGGCATCTCTTCCAAGCTAAATGACCTGAAAGGTTGTGTGTTTTTGCACTTAGTTTGACCCAAGTAGGGATACTCTGTGGAATAGCACATATAGGCAACAGAATGACTTGCAACATGTTACAACATACACATAAACATGTTATAGGAATTCGCATCCATCCAGATAGATTTGACAGACAGACAGACAGACTTTATTGTCATTGCTGCTCTTTATTGTAGTTGTGTGTTTTGTTTTTTAACTTGTTCTGTCATATTGTGATTTGTTTTTACTTATTTTATTCTGTGAAGCACTTTGGTCCATGCAGAGCATTGTTGGAAGGTGCTATATAAATAAAGTTTACTTACTTACTTACTTACTCTGAAAAAAAAGAACACTGCGATCCACTAACAATGAGCAACAAAATTGTGTAGCTCCTGCAGTGCAATTTTAATAAGAACATTATAAAATAAAATAAGGTAAAAACAATAAACCATATCAAAATGTCACTTGTAACTTGGTACCAATATGGTAATGTGCAATAATGTAAGTAAACATTATTGCACATTACCATATTGGTACCAAGTAACTTACATGCACTTGGATGGATCCATCCATCCATCTTAACCCTCTTCTTCCTTTCAGGATCACAGGGGTCACTGGTGCCCATATCCAGTTGTCATTGTGCAAGGGGGCTGGGTACACCCTGGACAGGTTGCATGTCCATCGCAGGACTATAGGAAATTCCACAAATGGAAATCAGAATCATTCAACAAGAAATGTTAGTTATTGGTTCACTATAAAAAAAAAAGATAGTCCTAAGGTTACAAAAATAACTGTATTATGCCTAGTTCACATGGCAAGATTGAGAGACTCCACATGTGATGATAAAAATTCTAATTTTAACAGGTTTTGTCCTATATTGTGTGGTGGACAGCCACACTGCAAAATACAACACACCACACACAAACAGATTTCACACACAAACGTTCAGATGTTAGATGGAAAATCTTGCAAGAATTCTCAAGGTAAACATGAGTTCACAAACGAGGCAAACGAGGATAAAGCAATGGCGATAGTTTGGACTATTTTTAAAACAGAAAAAACAAAACAAAAAGATGTCTCCGACATCCACCAGACTTTCTGGAGCACCATGGCAGATGTTGTGAATTTTAGATTTCCCTTCATGTTTCCATCGCCTCGCTTTCTGATTGGCTACATGTCACATTTAATAAGCTGCAAGCTCATTTGTCCTAGGATAATACCACACACAAGCTGGGATATCGGCAATCCAACATGTTGAGTATCCCAGATTTCGATCCCGATGTCCATTCAAGCCGACTGGATCACTCTTAACACATCAAACACATCAGGAGTATCTCCTAATATTATTTTCAGAACCATCACAATAATTGGGCTGTCCTAAAGATTGTTGGAAGGGCAAAATAGAGTAAAAAATCTACACAATTATCTTGCCAGTCATTGGTCTGATTGTGTGTGTTCTTTTTGTGGCAGCAGCCATGACAGAATAAATAACAAGAATATGTATGTAAAAGTGGTAAGGTGAAATCAAAGAGTTCTTTTTTTTTAGTCCTTCTCCAATCCAACTTTGATCTTCGCCAACCCATCGTCTTCTTAAAGAGCACTTGTGACTCAGATAATCTCTCTCTGTATGCCGCTTTTGATTATGTTAAACAGTACACAATAACACACCAAGTGATTACGCTTTATATACGCTTTGAATAAAGATGAAAATAAAGGGTTAGGTCAGCGACAGGCTTGAGCAGAATAAATCCTTTTCCCAAAGTTTATGGGTGTTTCTGATATGTTTCCAAATACTGCAAGTTTGTCTAAAGTTATGTCAGAAATCTGCTCTTATGTGAGTCAAACAACAAACGAGCTATTGTAATCGCCATTTAGGGGGTTCAATGCATAAACATGGAAGCACCTTTATGACATTCAAAGGTTTTGTCTTATCTTGCTGAACTGCTTTAAACATAAAAATAATACAAATCATACACTCTTTTGGTAATAGTATGCTATGAATTTTGATAGCAGTAGTTCATAAAATGTTAACAAAATTTGCAAAAAAAACCCAAAAAAACTGAAAGACAAAAATAAATGGAGATCAATGGGCTTTGGTGACACTTGTGGTTACCATGGTGACCATAATGAGCCGATGGCAGCAGCTTTAAACACTCACTTTGATCTTGGCTATCTTCACACTTCTTTTACAGTTTCTTAATTGAACTGTAGGCATTTGTAACTTGGATGATTACCATTTTAAGCAGTATAAACACTGGAACCATTCAAAACTTTCTTGTTCACTTTACCCTCAAGTCATCACCATAACCATCTCGTTATGATTCATGATAGCATGAACCCTTATGCATACTGTTCTAGTTAAAGTGAGCAGTATCATCCAGATCCCTGAATTAAGATTTATTGTTGAGATGATTATGACTTTATTACACAAAGCTCAACTATGTGCATGTTACACTGATATTCCATATGTTCAGTGTACGAGTCAACGTTAACAAGTGTGCCCGCTGCACCAACTGTTCATAAAGCACCATTTAGCAACAGCATAGCAGATGGCGGGTGGTTTCTGCCATGGCACAGTGTTGTACTATATACAGATAGACAATTTGGGAGATTATCATAAATCAGTGCTCACTTTTAAGCAAGACTGTAAACAATTGCATGTAAGTAAGTGAGGACATTCTGCATACCCTTTACCTCTACATCTAAAGCAGTGACACTGTTGCTTAAGCACCAGGGATGAGTTAATGCAGGAGGTAAACACTGCATCCTTATGAGCTCAGCATAAGAGATTAAGGCTGTTTGGAGCTGCGTCTCGAGTGCTGTAATGTGATAACAAGGACGAAGAATATTGTTTTGGTTGTTGCTGAACTGGCTTCATAAACATGATACAATAAGCCAGTGGATAAAATGCAATGTCGACAACACAACCTATCAATGAGAGTAAAACACATTACATCTAATGTATGAATGAGTTCCCATTTTCACACAGCAAAGTGTGAAACAGTAATTATCCTTAAGGCACTGTCATTAAAGAAAAATACATTTATTACTCTGATTACACAGCAAATGTCCTGACAGCTGTACATGCCACAGATGTTTGCAATGCATAAAGATGTTTAAACACTGTCTGGTTGTGTTGAGTCAGTGCCAGTAGCTCTAACTTATGTGTCACCAAACTTTACTGAAGGGCTATTCAAATAAACTGCTCTGGGGGCCACAGTTTTCTCAAAGCCAACAGCTCAGGGGTTGCACATTGGGGTTCAATAAAGGTAGTGGAAACACTGCATTATGTAAAAAACAAGTATTAAAGTGAGGTCCTCAATTTTGCAACGGCTACATTCTTAGCATACCCGCAAAATTGTGAAAAAACTGTGAATATTGGATGGGGTCCAGTTTGGGTGGCTTCTTGATGTAAAAACCAAACAAAAACACGAGAGCAAAACAGTTAGTAGCCCCACGCCATGTTAGAAAGCGGAAATGCTACACTCCCAGGTGGAGCGTGGGCAAAGGGCTTGTCTTACGTACTGTACTGTATTGTATTGTTTTTTTTTTGTAACTGAATTTACAAAATTACTAAATGATATTGATCTAAATAATTTAGCTAGAAAACTCACAAAAAAAGCAGGAGAGAAAAAAATATATATCATAGTAATTACAGCAGACTAGTAGTTAATTTCCATGAAAAAAATCAATGAAAGCCTGCAAACTGTGAAATGCAACTTTGCGGGGCTTCACTCTATCATTTTGTACATTTTAATTCTGCTTAGTTTGTTGCATTTATTCATAAATGTAAACTTAATTTTTTTTAAACTATTGTATGTTAAATTAAGTAAAAAGAAATAACAACCCCCCATTTTTTTTCTTTTGAGGGGAGCTCATTGGGGGGCCGGTTGAAAGTCACCTGTGGATCTGGCCAGTTGAGTAGCCCTGCTTTATTATATGCAGTGTGTTTGAATCCTTCTGATCACTGGTGCCAGTTACTATTACTGTGATGTTAGTCTGCCTTCAGACCCAGGCCTCCTTTGCAAAAAAGATCTGTGATCTCAGTGGGATTTGCCTGGTTAACTAAAGGTAAATAAATAAATTATTCATGCTTTGAGCATTGCAGTGCTGATGGGTTGAGACTTCATCTACAACTTCATTAAAACCATCCTGCACATTGTAATATTTTTGCAAGTTTTAACATTCAGTCAAACATTTAAACATGGGTCTAATTGAAATTATTTGTATCCAGGGCTTCAATATGTAACATAGATAAAAACAATATTTGATAAATTCGTCTTCTTTGCAGCTAGCTGATCTTTTTTTTTCCTGGCTCAGCTCATTGGCCAGGGAGTAGGAGACACAAACCACCTGCCAGCTACAAAGGTGCCTAACAACCCCCAGGGTGTTTGGTGTGTTCTTGTCCTGGCTTGTAGGCAGAACCTATGACAATTCTGACTTTGCATCCAATGCATAAATTCATCACAATGTCTGAACCAGTTCAGTTTGTGTTCACATTTTACATTTCACACAATATGGCATAAACTAAAAGTATATGCTGAGGATTCAGCAATTATGAGACAGATGGTCAGCACTCGGGCTGTCACCATATATTTTCGTACTGGAAAATGTGTAGCTGAGAATGTTCACATTAGTCATGCCTGCAAAGCTCAGAGCCAACTACCAACATGCATAACCCAAAGTGTAGCTCTCTTACTGCTATTTCTGGATATAGAAGGCACGCATGCTTCCTGACGCATTTGTATATAAAGCAGTTGGTTTTTATCAGGTCTGTTTGTTTGCATCATATTACTGGGCTTCAGTTGCAAAAATAACAGAATTCTATTGTTGTTACAAATCAAAACATTTGCACCATGTACTGGTCTTTACTGTTGTTCACTCTGAATGACGCCTTTGTTTCTGCTGGTGGGTTCAGGAAGATAAACACCTTCTGAGTCGGAGATGGCATATAAATTAGTTTAGGATAGGTTTTATTTGTTCCTCCAGATTTACAGTCTAGCTGCTAATTTGAAATTAATGGGGAACAATGGACATAGTGATTTGAGTTGACAGCAGGGAGACCAGCAAAACATGTTGATCAAGCCACTTAATAACACTTTGCATTTTAGCATTTATGAACTCAACAGCTTTCCATTTTTTTTAACTTTCATTTCATTTAATATAATTTCTTTTTTGTATGGTGGGGGGTGACAATGTGCACGTCTCAGCTGCTTGTCCGCTTGAACTGTCTCTAATGACAGGAGACATATGCTTTTAAATCCTTCTCATAACACTTAAGGCAGGTGTTTGCTGGAACATGGTCCATATTCTGGTTCAGTGTCTGGCCATAGTGACTCTTGTGCACTTCACTGAGAAATTACTAACTGTTCAACTTTAGTTGACGTCTCCAGTTCCCCACTTCCTGGCTCTACTTCTCGTCTCTATGTTCAAAGACCCAACACTTTGGAACTGCCTATCTATAAAAGTACAATATCATCAAATTTAACATCTCCACAACCTGCCTCAAGGTCCATCCTGCCACACTCCAACTTCTGCATTATTCACCTGGGGCCTCATGTATCAACAGTGTGTACGCACAAAAAGCTTGCGTATATCATTTTCCACTCAAAACTCCGGATGTATCATGTAATGAACGTGGAAATGTGCTCAGACCCACAACAACTCCAAGGCTGGCGTACGCACGTTTCTGTGGTTTTGGTTCCATTGGCGACACTTAGAGGTGATTCCGGGAAACTGTTAATGATGGGAAAATGATTATTGTTCACATCAGAAACACATGATTAACAATTATTACATCCACATTTACGCAGGTAGATAAAGGACGCACAAAGTTGTGCCAAAATTACCTTTAACAGGAACAGATTCAGCCTTACTGGAGGATACAATAAATAGTGTAACACGCAGAGTGTGTATTTCAGAGTGTGTATTTATACACAGAAAGGAATTTATCATCCACGACGACGACTGCATCAGCTGTTTGCAGCTTGGCACTGCGGTGCGCAGCAAGGAGCCGCGCGCTGCGCTCAAACTGGTTCCACAGGGGGTTTCCAGAGGTAGCTGACAGACCGATCAGTACTGTGCCGGTCCAGTCCACCCATGACTTGGCTCAGGGTGTACTGTGCTGGTCCAGTCGACCCTGAGCCGAATCATGCCCAATGGAACAGCCTTATCCATATGAATCTAAAATTTAAATCGCCAACATGATGACACGTCATTAAAACTCTTCACTGAGACGCAGAGACTCGTTTCTTCATATCAACTATTAAATAAACAAAGATCTATGTTCTACTAAACATCTGAGTTACTCTGTGTTTACAGGAATTATGTTATTAAACTGGTGCGCAAAGTTAATATTTCCAGAGTGGAGGGCTGGAGTGCTCACGACAGCAGCTTGACGCGCAAACACACACACACACACACACACACACACAGAGACTCAAAATTACTAGTTTTTTGTGCTTGACAAACATATTTTACTCCTATGCTTACTCAGGATTTTTTTTCTCTCACATTATAATTAATTCTTTGTTTTCCTGAATCTAGAAGTAATTTCTGATCACGCAGGGATCGCGCAAACGTGTCCATCATGCATGCAGGAAGTAATTTGCATCTGTTTAACATATGCAAATGAAGACGTGTCTGGGGAGGAGTCTCACATGCGCTCAGATCCACCTTGATTGGGATGTACAAAAGAAATGTGCGTGGATTTGGCCGTATGCACAGTTTGAGACATCTGAATTTATTTGTGCGTACGCTGTTTTCTGGATTTGACCGTAGGCCAAGTTTTAGTAAGAAATCTACGCAAGTCTTTGTACATAAGGCCCCAGGTCACCTTGATTTGTTCAGCCATCTGGAAATTCTCTGGACCTCCTCCTCACTAAGTTTTGTTAAAGAAATTATACCTGTAAATCTGTTCTGAATTGTGGGATTAACATAAATTATTCTGCCTCTGGGTACTCACCATATCGCGTTTTCCGCAGATTCCTTCTGAGCACCTGAAAGTCTCCTTTGTAAATAAACACTTACCTTTTACTCACCTGCTGTCCCTCGTGCCTCAATTGGAGCTCTGGGTTTTATTAAATATCCACCTAGTGCAATAGGTCTGACGAGGAGATGGGAGACAGCTGCGCTTAATGAGACAGGAAACAGGTGTGAGTGGGCGTGGCAGGACTGAGGAGCAGGTGCTTAACTGAGAAAAGGAGCTGAGAAAACAAACTGATACAAGGAAACTCAGAGGGACATAATCTAGAAAATAAAACAAAAAGGAATGAAACCTTGCAATAAATACTAAAGATTACCAAAAATCATGCAGATTGTATATGTAGAAATACATTTGGAGCCATTTGAAAGTCAAAAGTGATCAAATTCAAATCACAGCAACCTACACAGCAAACACCTCCATCAGTCACCTTCATGCTAGCGCAGGAAAAGGAGTGTTAAGATCTTTAACTTGCACTTAAAGACTGAACTCTAACCAGCGCATGTCTCATTTTTTTTTTCTTTGTTACAATCATAAACGACTATTTTCAGCACTAAATATGGCCTCTCAACAATAATTTATGTTTAAATGAGCCAGTTGGGTCATTAATGGATCGAACAAGCTGGCGCTAAAAGAACCATAAGTAATTTTAGAAAAACACTCTTTTGAACCTGTTTGTTCAAACGAGATTTTTTTTGTCAGTTTGCAAATCAACATTAACAAGGTTGGTGTCAGTGCTGGTTCCAGCGGGTTACCTTTGTGTAGACTGAAAAGAACATCTGTGATCTAATAATATCCACATGTATCATGCATATTTCATGTGTTTTTACAGCTATTTCTCAAACCCACTTTAGTGAGTCATTTAGTCTTACATTTGGATGTCACTACACACCTTGGCAAATCAGGCTCCATTTCCTGCTCAAATTACAGCTTATGTATGATTCACGAGCAATACATACTTTCTAATTTGACCATCCTAAAATATTAAACACAAAGATGACAAATGATGAGGGAAGCATTACTTCTGCGATTCAATCATATCAAAGATTTGAAAGTGGAATGTAAATCATGCAATTTACCACAATTATAAGTGACACGGTGTTCATACGCCGCCATTCAAACAATGATATATAGAAGGTCATCAGTTACACTTTTTGAGCAGCAAATTTGAGCAACAGATGAACCTGAATTATTTTCTATGATAAAGATAAAGAAACACAATATTGTTATTCTTCATGTTCGTGAGGGTGGTATGATGAGGTTAGAGCAGTTGCCTCAATGCATGAAGATCACAGGATTTGCTCCCGGCCTTTCTTAATAGAGTTTCCATGTTCTCCTCCTGCACATGTAGGTTTCCTCTCGCAGACCAAAAGCCTGACTGTTAGGTTTATTGATAACTCTAAATTGTCCCTAGGTGTGATGAGAGTGTGAATGGTTTTGTCTTTATGTGGCCGTGTGAGGGACCTGTGAATTGTCCAGGACGCACCTCACCTGTCTCACAATGACTGTTGGAGATGGGCACCAGTTGCAACACTAAACAGTAAAATGGGCAAAGAAAATAGATGAATGGTTGTTTGTGAGGGACAGACAATCCACTTTTTTCAGCGATTAAATGCATTTGGTTCTCCTGGTGCAACATAGATATCTTTATTTTCTGTTCATGTCTTAATTTTCAACCCTTTCTTTTTTTTTTCTATTTTCCAATATTTCTGAATTATCACATCACAGTATGTGTTATGGAACTTCTAAGTCAAGTCATGAATTATACCAACTAAAATTTTGTCTTCTTCATTCTCCTCTGGCTCTGGGTCAGACTCTGGCTCCAACATGTAAAACTGGATGGACAAGTCTTCCGCTGATGACGTACTTTACTTAATTTGTAAATAAAAGCAAGTAAGTAAGTAAAGTTTATTTATATAGCACTTTTCATAGATATAAAATCACAAAGTGCTTTACAATAAAAGCAATAAAAAGCATTACATACACATGAAAAGTACACGC
>JARVJO010000024.1:12362436-12379035 GCA_031762555.1 Cynodonichthys magdalenae
CAAAAAAAAACAAAACAAAAAAAAAAACAGAAATATAGCCAAAAGCCTGTTTGTAAAATAAAGTCTTCAGATGTTTTTTAAAAGCATCAATAGAATCAAGGCTGCGTATAGAAAAAGGTTTCTGTGCTGCTATACAGCCATAACCCTCCCCCCATCAAGCAAAAATGGACTGCTCTGGAAGCTGGGGGCGGGGTTTAAAGAGACAGCATCAAAATGAGTTGATCTGAGACACACCTCAGAGAAGGGGTGAAAGATGGGCTTGTAGATTTAAAATGAGGAGGAGATTAGACCGAAGCATTGCAGTTACACTTTATATAGACCACAACTGAATGGTTTAAATTTGGAAAAGAAGGATTTAAGAGCATGATATGTCTCTTTTAATCATTTGTTGTCAGTTGGCAGTGACTTTGCACTCATATAATAATGACTAAAGTAATAGTTCACATTATTTGATGTTTTGTTCTGTGAACAGGTTATAAACAATAATTGTAATAGAATTTCGTTTTGATGGTTTGATGACTAATGACTAATACCAGGACTAATGTGAATTGCAGGCATTTTCTATTTCAAAATCCTGTTATAAACTGCAAGGACCATTTGTTTACTTTTTCAGTAAGGCCAACATTAAACAACATTTCACCAAAGTAAGGTCAATCAAAGACATGTCTATACAAAAATAATGAAAAAGTACATTTCTTTTTTTTAAAGAACCCAACTTCAAAGGAGCTGACCTATGATTTATCTATTTTGACAAAAGTCTAATTTATTAGCTTCAAAACCAAACAGCTGCCAAACATAACTGAAGTTTGCAAGTAGTCAGAAAAAAACCTTTTCAATTGTGAGTTTTGTGTTATCAATTGTCCTTCTGGTTTTCATTTGCCAAGTATGCACACTGTTAAAAACCTGCCAAAGTGATAAATATCTCTGGGATTTTACAAGCTAACACTATAAGAGAGTGATTATTTTGCATTAGCATGAGAGCAGAACAACAAGCTAAATTGTCTGTGAGGTTAAAAAGATCATAAAGATTTTCTAATTCCAAACATTTAGGAATATAATGTCAATTTTAGTCACCTAACTCACGTCAAATATGCATTTTATGAAGTTTCCCTGAAAAAGAAACACCAGTTACCATTCGGTGGATGGTTATTGTAACTTCTCTGCATCAACTCTGAGCTGGAAAATGGATGCTGGAGGGGTGGAAGTTTTAAAATGCAATATAACAGCATGAGAAAATGACAGCATTATAAGTAGTGTGGCAGCAGGCCTATTGCAAAAGGAGGCTGTCATCCCAAGAAAAACAGCACTGTCCATCTTTTTTAGCAAACTCCCCCAAACAACACATGCATAATTTCCAGTGACAGATCCCTCCAGAAGCTGCAGGACTTATGACACTTCTCCAATATGAGCAAAGGAGGATGTGTGACATTGATATACAGCCATACAGTTAATGAAGGGCAGAGGGCAGAAAAACAAAGTGTTGGATTTAGAAGAAAATAGATTTTCGTTTCTTTTTTCTTTCAGTTTGAATTTAAACATTACAATAAAACTATAAATAACTAACTAAAAACTTACTAAAGTTTTAACTACAATATTGTATGATTGGCTTTTTTTAATCAACTAATTAACTTTCTGAGTCAACCCTATTCAAGATGTTGACTTTGGCAAACACAAAAATGGCTACAGCTCAGTCAGTTCTTCAGATATTGAGCTTAAATTTGATTTGGTATACATTGCATAACATCTTCACTTAAGAGTTTTTTCAATTGTTACAGCCACTACAGCCTGCTAGAAAAATTATTCAATTACCACTAGACTAATGAAATTCTTAAAATGTAAAAATTGGATGTGTTTACATTTGATTAACTTTTAGTCAGTACAGTTTAAGCTGGACTATTGCAAAAGAGCTACAATTTAGTAAAATGTACCAACTTCACTTAAGTTTGATATGATAGTAGCTGTGAGTCAATATCAACACACTCAGGATGATAACAGATCGTGTGACATCTCACAATATTGCATGAGATTGTGTATGATGTCATTTATAGGGTTTGAACAAAACAGCTTTGAGTCTGTCCTCTCCCATCATTCATCACTGATATTCTTAGTTTACTTACAGAAAAGGCAGTGGGGGTATGCGTTCCTTTTAGGAATGCTAGGTCTTAAATGAAATACATTTGGCATTTAAACAGTGATTCACAAGAAGAATCTCAAAGATTGCCAAGAAAGTATCTCTCACAGTTTTGCACAATCCGCAGTCTGATTGTCTGACAGGAGAGGTAACTTTATTCTTGCTGTGTTAACACAACATGAATAAATTCCATGTGTTTGGCTGTTTTAGGAACCTGAAACCAATCTAGACTCATATTTTAGGTCAAAGTAGCAAAGGGCTGCGTCACAGCAGGATAATTGTGCCAAATTCTGGCCCTTCCGACAATCCTAAAGACGTCCAGATTATCGGGATGGCTCTAAAAATAATCATAGCAGATATTCCTACCGTGGGTCGTGAGTTAAGAGTGATCTCGGCTTGAAAGGACATCGGGACCACTCCAACCTCAAATCGGGGATATTAAAAATGTTTGATTTTTTGGCCCGATATCAGCGTGTGTGGCGTTCACCCGAGAGCAAACAAGCTCACAGCCTGTTGAACAGACGTGCAGCCAATCAGAAAGTGAGGTGATGTAAACATGGAAGAGAATCACAGCAGACATAAAAAACTGTCTTGACTCACCAGAAAGTGTGCTGGACGTTAAAAGTCCTATGGAATTGTTTTTCCTCTTGTAAAAATAGTCACAAATGATCAGTATTGTTTCCTTCTAGTCGCAAATGTTTGTTTACTTTGAACTCACGTCTCTCTGGAGGTCACGCGAGACTTCTTGAAATCTCATGTGATTTCACATCTGACATCTGAACGTTCATGAACAAAATATCTTTTTGTGTGTGGTGTGTTGTCTCTTGCTGTGTAAACCTGGTATATCCATGATTTTTTATCTTCACGTGTGGGTCTCTCAGTCTTTGAAAATCGGTCGACTGTTTTAAAATCTTGCAGTGTGACGCAGCCTTAACTTACTGTAGTTTGTCCCTCTAAATACTGTATAAACTGAAGTTTAAAATATTTTTCATTCAAATAGGCTTTCTGATTAGTGCTGCCTTTTTATCTGCTTGAAACAAGTGAGGTCAGTATTTTCTACACATAGCTTTAACAGATATTTTTGCACCAAAAACTCATACTCCTTTGATATCTGTTGCTATGTAGACCTTAGAAGGGAGTAAATGAAAGGCTGTATTTAATCAATAGTTTTACAGGAACCAAAATGTGAAGAAACAAACCATTTTTTCCTCTTTTACACTTCATAATTTCCTCTTGACCAGGCCTGCTTGACTACATGCAATAATTACTTGACACATAATTATACATAGGTGACAAAATATTTGCATTAATGAGAGTTGTTCTTAATCAAGCAGTTGAACTCAGGCTGACTGTTTAAACAGAACTTGAGTTGAGTGTTTTAACTGGGTCACGGTCTATGCTTTTGTTGCATTATCTGCCTGAGCTCACTTGCCTATATCACGTCCACGTATTGCCTGTAATTTCATCAAACTTCAATGTGTGTAATTGAATATCTTTTCCAGACAGTTCTCTGTGGGATTGCAGCAATAATTGCACTAATGGCCTCATTTGAGCAAACTACGATGGCTTCATTAAAAGCGTTAAAGGCAAACTAGCATGTAAAGCTTTGTACAATGACCAAGCACATTTTACAGATGTCAGCGTTTCATGACTTACCATACCACGAGCGAGAATGCTGTAGGAGGGATCCAACGTTGGTGCAGTTAGGATGAAATATCTGTAGCTTAAAGCCTTATGTCTCCGGCAGCCATGACAAATGATTAACTCTAATCATATGTCTCCCAACTCAGAGACTCATGAATCATTCCGCATGAACAGATTAATAGCTCATAAATCTTGCGAGGTACATTATATCTCTGCAATTAGAGCAGTCGAGCTGCAGCACAAGTCTCATGGTATATTCAAAATGTTTGGTGAATATTAGAGTGAAAAGAGCAGTTAGGATTGCAGAGAGGAACTGCCTCTCACTGCAGAGATACATCACAGCCGTCGAGTGGGGCTCCAGTAATGACAGAGAGAATACCAGGGAGGGAAATTACAGCACTTGATGTGAATGATGCGATGGTTCTGCCACAGTTATCAAAATACAGAGAATCTCCATTAGACCATTTATAGATAAATGTAGCTGTTTGAGGATGTTATCATTATGAGCCATTTGTTCTGCAGGATACGGCCTCATGGAGGCTCAGTGTAACACTGGATGAATGACAGAGATGCTGTGTAGGCTGGAGGAGCGGGAACATTTTTTAAAAGTGTATTAAAACAAAGAAAACATTAAAAAAAGTGAGTTTTTCATGCTTCAGTAATGCCACTAATGTTTTAGTTAGTATTTTTATACATTGTAGAGTTGATTATCTTAATGTCTTGAAAAGAAGAATCATTTTCAGCATCACGTTATTACGTTTTGGTAGGATTACACACTAAAAGACTGTTTCCACATCATCAGCTACTTGGTGAGTAAAAGCAAACTACATCATTTCAAGTAGCATGGTAATTACTTGTAAAAATAGAATCTCATTATTTTTGGTTGTTTATTTTTATAGTTGCTGCAAAAAATATCAGGACCTAATTCAAGAAGGGATCTACTTTTGGGTTAAACTTTTGACTTCTTTTCTTCTAAATTGTACAACCTATTTTTTAAGTAAGTAAAGTAATTTTTACTAAATTTTAGATGTTACACTTTGATTTTATTGTGAATGAGTGGTTCTCAAACAGTTTAACTGGATAAAAAAAGGTTAAATAAAATAAAATAAATGAAGCTAGCTTTGTCTTGCCAATAATATTTTTATTTTATATATTTTACTCAGAGTGACATTTTGCAATATTGAGCATAACGTTTCATCAAAATGTCTACAGCATTGACATGAAAAAGGGTGAGAGCATTTCTTTAAAAATATTAAGTTTTTAAATAAATCACATTTTCTGTTTTTTCTTTTTTTGTGTGTGTCTTATTTCTTTTTTAAACGATTATAGCTCTTCTGAAATTATCCAAGTTGCCCAACAATACTCGACTGGGTTGGCCTTTCTTTTCCCAATATGTCTTTAAAATTTCTAATGAAACCATTGCTTAACAGTCGCCGCTGAAATTCCTTAAAAGCCAAAGTCATCTGACACCTTGGTTTTGAAAAAAAAACAAAGCACCTGGTAGCGTCTGAATTGAAACATGTAAAGGCAGAAACCACACTGTTTTTGCCTGCCAGTGGAACAGAGACTGTTAAGGGGCACTTTAGTTTAATTTTTCTAAAAAGTGATATTGAATTTATTTAATTGCTAATTTCAGTTTTGAAATGAACATGTAATGTGATTTTTATTTTTGTTTTTACTTGTGTTAATACTCTCGTTGCTTGTTTTTCAAACTGAAAACACAGATAACAAGATTATCTAAACTTTTTTTTCTTCCCAAATAAGAAGACAGCAGGGACTGTTTATCCAAACAATCCCCAAATGTTCTGCTTGGTAAAACAAAGATAATTTCCTGCCATTAGTGTGACATTCCCCAAAATAATTATAGAAAGTTTTAACAGAAGAGCGAGTATAATGCATTTACAAGGTTGGTTTTAGAAAGAAAACACTTCCTTTTCCTGAGACTGATGCATTGATTATTAACATGAAAAAGCCCCAGTCATTAAAAGTGCATATTTTAATTCTTAGGAAAATATCAGTTCTTAAGCACTTAAAAATAGTCACTTTGCCAGTGACACACAGAGACTGAAAGATAAGATTTCATCAAGTTTGGCCAAGATGAAAACAGGTCAGAGGTCATTTAAGAACAATCAAGGCACATGTTCCTGAGGGTTAACAACAGGTGTGTCAGTTGAAGCAGTATATAGCTGAGTAAGTTGGACAGGAAGCAAGTGAAGACTGTACAGCAAAAACTCAAGAGGCTCTAGAAAAATTAGAATACCTGAAGACTCTGGAACAAGGAAATGGAGCAAGAGACTTTGGATCACATTAAACAATAGATAATTGGAAACATCTTAATAGTGTCTCCTCACCATACAAGGTTAAATGTCCGTAGACCACCAGGAATTGGACCAGTGGCCCATCTACAAAGCTCGGGATTTAGAAAACTTCTGTAAACTGATGTTCGGGTTCATCCCATTGGCAGCACATATGTACGATGCTCTGTAATGTGTTGCTGGTCTGCTAAAATATTTAGGCAAGTGTCAACAAAGTATTGTAAAAGTCGAGATAGAGGTTTATGAAACAGAACATTTTCATGTTCCTTAATGATATTACACACACACACACACACACCAGACCAGTATGCCTGGCTTTGTTGTCCATCTTTCTCGTTCTTTTTGTAGGTGGTCTTCTAATGCCTTTGGTCATCTTTAAATACTGCACAATACTCATTCTAAGATCCACGTCAATGAAATTTAAAATATTCTTTGGTTAAAACCAATAGTAGATGTGTTATTTTTGCAATGTTTCATTACTTTCCTTCCTCGCCCCATTTATCATTCAATGTGTCTGGTAGCAGCCAGTAGGACTGTCCTGATACCAGTCTTTATCAAACCATGTACAAGTACAAGTACTTCATTTTGGGTTCTCTCGATGATACTGAGTACTTACTGAGTTAGAACCTAAACATGACACAACTTTGAAAACACTTATCTTATATAGAACAAGGTGACGCTCCTTCCTTAAATATACAGCATGATATTCTATTCAAACATTTTAAAACAAATTAAAAAAAGCAAAAAAAAATGTCTTTCAACTTATTTAAATGTTTTAAATGTGGAACTGATGGACTTTTTACTTGAAATGTAAACTTTAACACATTCAATGGAGTATTGATACCAGTATCCCAGTATTGATACTGGTATTGGTATTGGTTACGGGTATTGGGGCATTTTGTAGGAGTACTTGTAAAAATGCTGGTAGTGGTACCTGATACACTAGCAAGCAGGATCACTTGCATGTCTTTAATCTCCAGTAAAGAGTTCACTTGGCAGCATTCAACTGTGTGTGTTTAGGTTGCTTTGTCAGCCTCAGCTGTATATGAAAAATACCTTAAAACAGGCTGAATATGTTACAATTTTAAGCAAAAAAAATGGGGTCGTGACCATTAAGGCATCAATTAAATTTAGTTATCTCTCTGAAAACCAAGTCAAATATATATTTTAGTAGTGGGTCATCTGCATTTCTGCTCCTCTCCTGTTAGCACACGGTTATGCCTCCACATCGGTAACAGCCGACGAGCAATCCCAGACGGAAATCTAATAGCAAAAGGTGACCTCTTTTGCATCAGACCATTTTTGCGATGTTTTCCCTCATTTCTCTGGCGTATTGGTATAAGAGAGGTGAAATTGAATTTTCCTCCTTCTCTTTCTTGTTTATTGTGTTAGGATGAAGCCTGCACACACCCACACCAAATGATAAATAAAAGAAAAGCATTTCATATGTGTGTTTGTAAAATGTGTAAATTAAAGCTTTTTTTCGTCTCTTGCGTGAGTCTGCAGCAGTGCATACTGTTGGATAATGAAGTCACTTTGATTTTTGCAGCACAGTGGTAACCGTGTGGCATTATACTCCTGTCTTTATGTGGAAACTGAACGTACTATCTTTGATCGCTGTGCTCACACACAACCAGCAAACCATTATTCCCAGCTTCATTCTCAGAATTGTGTGTAGGTCCAACAAGCCGCAGCAGATAGTACAGCTGAAATGTATGAAGCAAGAAGTTCAATAAAACATGAATTATGCTGCGTCTTTTTTGTAATGATTCAAAGCATTTGGAGATAAGTAAAAGCATTCATGCTTTTGTCAGTGACTGCTGCGATACAATTTTCTTTTTACTCCACTTTCCCATCAAAACTGTTTTGCTTTGAATAATATGTTAGATCTGTGAAAGCAGTGTGAGCGAGACGCTGTCATTCGCTGCCAAAAGGTGCTGGCTGCAAAACAGAGCACTGACCCGACTTTAAGGTCCATAACGTGACTGTGAATATTCATCAAGTTTTGGAATTCATATCTGTACAGAAGGGAGCTCAATTACAGATATCAGCTGTCCATTGTGATGCTGCCACAGGAACAAAAAGTCATTTTTAGGCACGTAAAAGCCTGTTTATGAAAGCCGATTTATTCAAGTACAAACAACTGTTTGGTTTTAAATCAACACAATCCCTAGGGACTCTGATGTAGACCGTGGGGAAATTAAATCATAATCTTCACTGGATCAATCGCACACATTTCCCTTGAATATGTGATTATTTAATTTTACACTCTCAAGTACACACTTACACACAACAAACACATTCATCCAACTAATAGTAAAAAAAACAACATAAAAATGGCTCAAATTTAGTCAATTTAGAAGATACTATACTAAAAATTAGAATGGTCACAGCTGACAGTCTTTCACAACTTGTTTCAAGTGTTACTTTGCTTAAAACTCTAGCACTCCCAATAGTTTATAAAACGCTGGCAGATTTTAAGAAAAGTTTCAGAAAGTAATCACTAGCTGGACAACTATACTTCATTACCTGTGTAAGTCAATTAAAAACAAGATGTTTGTGTCATGATCTGTGTCTGTGTTCATGTGTTAGTTTGGTTCCACTCTGGTTTTCTGTCCTGTCTTTTTTCCGTTTACCTCCTCCTGCCTGCTTTGCTCCAGCCCCGCCCACTCTCACCTGTTCCTCATGCTTCTCTCCCAGGTGTTTCTTGTTTTAGCTCATTAGTTTCTCCTTTATATTCTGTTCTTTGTTTACTGTTGATGTCTTTGTCTCATGCCAAGTCCTGAATTCTTGTAAGTTTGTTTGCTGCCATGCCAGTGCGTTTGATTTTTGGTTTTGTAAATAAAACCTTTTTTCACCTCCTTTTTTGCCACCTTCACTCAGTTCTGCATCCTGGGGTTCAAACAGACCAAGCCAAGTCGTAACAGTTTGCCACAGTTATTTGACTTTAGACAACACAAAAATGCCTATAACTTGGTAAATTCGATATATTTAGCTAAAATTTTAAGGGGTACCAAGAGTATCCTTTTGATTGTAAAATCAACATTGCCTTGTTATTAAGCTAACTGTTCTTACATTGACAGTTTTATAAAATGTTAAATTTAAATGTTAAGTCTAATTGTTAAAGTCTAAATCTATATGTGTTATTTTAAATGTCAGCATTAAAGGACATTTTATTTCATTATCAGTAATTATAAGTTGTATGTTAAATTCAACATAAAAGTTTAGGCTAAATATTAAAGTTTACATTTAGGCATTTCAGAATGAAATGCAGCCTTTGGTGTAAGACTTTTGTTATGACTAGGGATGCACTGATACCAGTTTTTCTCAAGTACCAATAGTTCAGATTGGGTACGCTGATACTGAGTACCGATAAAAGTATTTACTGAGTTAGAACCTAAACATTGCACAGTGATTATAAAAACACAATTTTAAAATTAGAATCTGGCACTAAATCACATACATGTCTGATATTTGTCAAAACGAACCACAATTTAAACCAGTGGTTTATAATCCTGGTCCTTGAGGATTAAAATTCTGCATGTTTCAGTTGTTTCCCGGCTCTTCAACAGCTATTTTTATAGAAGCAAATTTGTTTTTTATTATTCGAACAAACAAAACAGCAGCTTAAATCAAAAAAAATTAATTTCAATCAAAAAAAAAAAAAACATTCAACCAAACAAAAAATAAATTCAATCAAAGTATAATACTTTCAACCAAACAAAAAGCAATTTCAATTAAAAAAAATAATTTCAACCAAAAAAATATTTTCAACCTATCAAAAAAGCAATTTCAATCCAAACAAAAAAACATCAAAAAGTTTTTTGCAAAACAGAAACTTTTGGTTGAATCTCAAACTCTTGGATGATGCTTTAAGTTTTTGGTTGATTCTCTAAGTTTTTGTTTAAACTCAAAAATGTTTTGAATTCTGAGACGCGTCCCTATTGATTAGTGTGTACTGTAGCGATTTTCTGTTGTCCCTCCTTCTTAAAAAAATTAGAACTACATGAGTTCTGTAGTACTTTCCTTAGTGTAACAAGAGGTGAACTATGTGAAATTACTTACCACTCTCTTTGTGTGTCGCTTGCTTGCTCTTAGCAGCCGTGTCCTCCTGACCAGAACTGTGCTGCGCTGCGTTGGGGTCGAAGTTCAAACATGAAGAGGGAGGGACAACAGGAAATTTCTCCAGTACGCACTAACCAATAGGGATGCGTCTTACATAGTTGCTCCTTAGATCCCTCCCCGGATGTTCATGTTCTCTAAATTCAAAACTTTTTTTGAGTTCAAACAAAAACTTAGAGAGTCAACCAAAAACTGTAGGCATCAAAAAACTTTTTGTTTGTTTTTTTGTTTAGATTGTACAGAGCCCGCAAGGGGACATGGGGGAAGATTTTTGTTTTGCATTACCTCGCAATACTTTTTGCGTTCCCTCGCAAAAGTCGTTTATCACTGTTGTACCTGCCGGTTTATTAACAAATTCACATGCTCACCATTAGCAAGTTAGCCTACTACTTTAATTCATCTTCAGAATGAATATATCACACAGACATGCATGGAAGTATGTAATATGCCGATATTTTATCTTAGTGCAGCCACGCAACATCGATGTCAATTTCACGAACTTATGGCAATACATCCTGTTTTAGTAACTAGATATTTCAAAATAAAAGTCTGATTTAATTCAGTTCATACAAAACAAACTTTTGTGTTGGAACTCAAAACAATATTGCGAGGGAATGCAAATGTTTGTGAGGTAATGCAAAAAGTACGATTGAAATAGCTCTTTTGTTTGGTTGAAATTATCATTTTTTGGTTGACATTTTCTTTTTGATGATTTATTTTTTTATTGAAATTACTTTTTTGTTTGGTTGACTTTTTTTTGGTTGAAAGTTTTTTTTTTTTATTGAATTGATTTTTTGTTTGGTAAAAATTTTTTTTATTGAAATTATTTTTTTTTTTTTATTGAAACTGCTTTTTTGTTTGATTGAATAGTAACAAAAAACAAAATTACCTCCATAGTTTTTGAAGGGGCAATATCATGTAAAAATCAACTTTTTTGAGTTTTATATCACGTTATAATGTTATCATCTCATCAAAAACATTTCCAGAGTCTTGCTTTGACTCATTCATGCATGTTTGAGAAATCCTGGGCTGTTCTGAGGCAGCCAGGCAGGAGAACAAAAATGACTGGTTGAGTCTAGAACCACCCTTTGGTAATATCTCCTTCCCTGGGCTGGGTCTCTGAACCAAGTTTCCTGATCACAGAGCACACCTCCCCACTCCCTAGCCCGCCCCGCCCAGCGACTCCTGCAGGCTCTCTGCTGCAACAACTAGCAAACATCTGGTACAAACAGTGTCTGCTGAGCTCCAAAACTAAACACTTCTCCCTCCAGTCCTCTTCAGATTAAAGATAAATTGGAGGAAATGTATTGTCAGATGCCAAGTAAACTATGCCACGCTTCCACATCACAGCGCACCCCCCCACGCCCGTTACTCCTGCAGTCTATCGGCAGCAATTATAGTAAACAAACTGTTTTCCTCTGCAGGTAAGCTGAAAAACAACTCACATTGTTTTGCTTACATCTTTGTTTGGTCTATGTGTTAAGATTTGTAACTAATATTACGATCAGTACGTGTGTCTGTGAGGATGACTGAAATAACCTTACCAGCTGAAACGTCCTCTCTGTAATCGCTCCGGTTCTTTAGAAAACATGCTTTCTGGTCCGACAATAAGGTTCATATGTATCCTGAGATGCAATTTTTCAAAACAGACATTGTATAATGTTGCTTCTTTTTTTTTTATTATCATTACAACAAAATCTGCTACAATGCTCCACGCTGTAAACAGAGTCCTGTAGAGAAGCGGCTGTGATGACATGCTGAAATGGGCGGGACAGATTTCAATGTATTTAGAAACATATATGATGAGAAGTTAAGTTTATTTGTTATATAAACAGCACTTTAATAACAACTAAAGGTGACATAGTTACTTTATTATGGTATAGAATTTAAATATATGCCTGAGAAACACCTAATATTGCCCCTTTAAGTTCTGCAGAAGCCTATCAATCAATCATTCATTCAAATCAGGTGTGCCAAAGCAAGAAAACATCCAAAACATGCAGGATTGTGGTCCTCAAGGACCAGGATTGAGAACGACTTGTATAAATAGTCATACAGCGTTTCTCGTTTATGTCTGTGAGGTGGGGGTATGCGGATCGATCCAAGTAATAATTATACTAACCTCAAGACACGCAGTTTAAATCTTGTAGCTCACAGCTACAGAACAGTCATCAACCTCCTGTATAGCTGAGAATAAACAGAAACATCTGATAGCAACGATGTCAGACTGTGTCGAAACTAAACTTCTGGATAGATACTTTAGTTTGATCACTTCCAGCACGTCATGGTATCGTCACATGTCCTCAGAACAGAAGTCTAGTTGCAACATCTTTTTCTTTGAATTTTCCATCTCTTGGATGACTGAGAAGAATTCACACAAACAAATGATAGTAACGGTGTCAGACCGTGTCGATACTAAAGTCAATCAATATTTTTGTTAGCTTAGAGCTGCGTTCACACCAAACGCGTTTTGAGCATCTAAAACGCGCCAAACGCCTCAAGTTGGACGCGCTACGTTCAGACAAGAACAAAACTAGACGCGCATCTAAATGTGGGGAGCATCTTGTTTTTTTTTCCGGTCCGTCATTAAAGTCGGATGAAATAAAGAAATTTGCTTTGATTTATTTACTGAGAACAAACGAAAGTTGTGCAAAGCAGATAACTAATTCACCAGATAATTTAGAGGCGGTCTGTTCGGTGAGTTTCACCACTCCAGGAGCTGTGAGCTGATAAGCTATTTTTGTCCCGAGCTCCATTAACACCGCGGTCAGTTTAACGAGCAGCTGACCCGCATCGGTTCTGATATCTCCACCCAGAACACCAACTACAGACGGTCCATTTCAGCTAAAGAGCTCCTGTCCGTCTGTTTCAGGTAGCGGGCAACATTCAGGAAACTGTCACGTGGAAAAATGAGTCTCTCTGATTGGTTGATGCGGCGCGTCGAGCAGCCAAAGTTCAACTAGCTGAACTCGAGCGTCGGCTGCTTTGGACGCGCCGCACCCACGGAAAACGCTCAAACCGCACCTACCGCTTCATTGCGCGCTGCTCGAAATGCTCTAAACGCGCCGCGAGAGACCTAGACGCGTGTCCACCATTGACTTTGCATGTAAACTGGCTGCTCAAAACGCATCTGATGTGAACCCAGCTTTACTTGGAGCACATCACGTCGCTCTCATTCCATAAATACATGCTTCACTGGAGCAGCCAACCAGAGGCAGGTTAAAATGTAAACCGTGAATAAACAAGCATGGTAGATAATTATTTAACCAGTTCTGATTGAACAACAATTACAGACAAGCTAACAAGAAGTATCCACCATTGTGACCGGTTTCATCCTGTAAACAGAGAGCGGAATGTGACTTTGGGTCGCTCTAATACACTCTTCACCGGAGAGGTCGACCGAGGTTAAAATGTAAACAGTGACCTAAACAAGCATGTCAGATAATTATTTTAAATGGTTCTGATTTAACAACAGCTTCAGAATCAATAAGCTAAGGAGTAGCATGCACCGTAGCGACTTGTTGACTCCAGTAAACAGCGAGCGGATTGTGATATCACGTCATCTTCTGTGCATGCATGTCACATCAACGACAAAGCATTTCACACTGCGGTCTAATGGAAGTTGCATTTAAAATATGAACATCCACGCAAAAAAAAGAAAGGTATTGGTTCCTGTAACAGGGCATTTTAACCAAGTACAACTTGTAGGATGCCGGTATCGGTGCATCCCTAGTCATGACATCATTATCCTGCGACAAAAGCAAATGCTAACGCTGCTCTGCTAATGCTTTCCTAAGACATCAAACTTGCAATTGGTGTCTGAGCTGCACTTCAAACTGCCGGACCACAGGGACCATCCATATTGTTTTTAATGAAAATTTTTTAAATTAAAAATTTAGAGGGCATCTGTAGGGGCGTTAGCTGTTATTTTATTTTACCCCATATAAAACTCTTTTTGATAGCTGAGAATGTTTCAGGACACATTCACTAAGAGTGATTACATGAGACTGTGCATAACATGACTGTGTGATAAAGATACTGTATGTATAGTATTATCAATGTGTTTAAATGCTCTCTTGTTACCATGGACTCTGCTACATGTTTTGAGTCGGGGCAGTGCTTAAAATACGCAAGGGAACCATCACATCAGTTGAGGTTTGAGAGGAAATAGGGGGTGGAGGGGGAGTGATAGTAAAGCAGAGTTTGGCGAGTAATGAAGGAGACATTGAGGAGGCATGTGTTGTGTGATTAGTTTTGAAAATGAACCAGCAGCAGAAACCCGCAGGCCAGGTACTTCGGGAGTCACATTATATTCATATAATATGTGTGTAAAGCTCAACTCACTTCTCCACTGATCTGCACACTATAGGAACGACACAAACTTGCCATAAACCATCAGGTGGAAGCACAGTGGACCTGATGTATAACTACAAGTTCTACAAGTAGTTTGGGAAATCTAGTGCAGCGTGCGTCTCTGGCTGACTTTAAAAATGACTGATTTGTACCGAAGCCCACATGTGGAAATATGAAAACATCAGGGACAATATAACACATGGCTTCCAAAGCATATAAAGCCTTATTGAAAATTGATGAAACAAAGGAGAAATGGTCAATAAAAGCAAAAGACAGCCCTCTGGTTAAGGTACGGCTTGATTTGGGGTATAGAATAAAAAGTACAGTTTTCATCAAGTTACCATCTGTATTAGTTCACAAGGCGAGGAGAAATTAAGCAAGTAACCAACTTCAAATATTAAAATATGTCAAATTTAATTCTACATTTGCAGCAAATATGAAGCCATGACATTGCAAACTAAAGTAAAACAGCTGCAGGCCACTAGGTTAAATGACTTATTGGTGCAGTGATTTACTGGACAAAGAAGTCGATATGTGACTGCTCAAACAAGCGCATATACACACGTTTGTGTGTACAGTTTAAAAGGCATATGAATGAAAATAATAGATGTGGACAGATGGAGCACAAAGCTGACAGTTTTCATTAACCTGCAGACTTTGTGAGACAAGATGTACCGAGACATTTTTATGCACTCAAATGACAAGTATCTTCATAGGTCTGAGCAGCTGCTCCAGCAGAGAAATGAGTTAAGTTTGAGTAAGTTTCTTAAAAAAAGAAAAAGTTATTCAATGTGCCATTTAGAAAAGTGTTCATTGAAGTTTGACCAGATTGGATTTGTCAGTGTGCAGTCAGTTTTAGGTCTCTCATTTCATTCAGTTTCTAACTTTCGTGAGGTCAGGCCAGAAGTTTTGTAGAGATTTCCTGAGGCCATCCTCATCTGTGGTGACACAGTGACTCAGGCTTTTGTCTTAGTAAAACCATGCTCTACGTGTGTTTCCATCAGTTCTAAACCAGACTGAATAAAACAAGTCACAAACACAACAGGCTGGATTGAAAAGTTATTAGAGACTGCAGTGGCTCTCTTTAATTGCTCCTACTGTTTTGTTTTGAGAGCTATCAGACGGACTGCACTCCACTCCTCATTCCAGGCTCTCATTCCTGCTTGTGGCTTCATCCCTGCTGGTAATAAAAAAAATAATAGCATTGTTGAATGAAAACTCAGATCGCACTCATTTTGTTTCAATTTCATGTTGAAAAAGATTGTCTGTGTAAATCTGTGGAATGGAATATTTTCTGTTGATTTTAATCTACATTTTTAAAACTGATATGACTGGGGGGAAGGGGGGGTTATTATGCAAAATTGACTTTTTTTTTACTTTATATGATGTTATAATGTAATTCCCTAATCAAAAACATACCCACAGTGTTGCTTTGATTCATTCATGTATGTTTAAAAAATTCTTGAATCTCCTGTGGTAGACATGTAGAGCATGAGAGCTCCCACATAGCACCCCTCCTCGAAGCACTGTTGTGAAGTTGTGCTGCAGTGGGACTGTTGAAAACGGTAGAAGTTTCCTAAATAGACAGAAGCCAATTCCAAGGCATTTAGGTGGGCTATAATGTAAAGTCAAATTCCTTGTGCTGAGGCTGCACTGCGTCCCCCTGGTGGTGGATCGGGGATCCCTGTTCCTGGTGTATAGGGTGTGCCTAAATAAGCTGAAAGGCAAATAGGGTACCGCAAATCAAAAGCAGCCGGGTAGGTGGGGCTTGTTAGCCTTGACAGGCAACCTACCTAGGAGAAGGAAAACTCTGATGTAAAACCCGGGTACCGTCAACACTCGTCAGTCGTCTACCCCTGGTGGATGACAAGTTGACATTGTAAAACTGAGCGGACAAGGGACCGGGTCCCAGTACCCGGTAGAAGGGGGTTCTAAAATCTCCGGGGACCCAGCCTGCGGCACATTGGGCACGGATGTTGCAGGTGGTCCTACGACCGTGCCTCTGGCCTGTCTGGTGGGGAACCAGGCTGGATG
>JARVJO010000024.1:12424036-12441789 GCA_031762555.1 Cynodonichthys magdalenae
GGCCGTTTCCATTCAGCTTTTCTGATGCGAAACTTCAAAATGCGAATTAAGAGACGTTGATGGAAACACGGCTATTGTCATCAAATTGTCTCTGAGGTGTAGAGCTGACAGAAGGACACCAGACTTCATTAGCAGGTCAATCACTCCCCCCACACCCACCCACAACATCTGGAGCACACGTCGCTCACCCAGCTGCTATTATCCATGAAGCATTGAGCTCTTTGTTATGTGTCATTGTTGCATGAAATGGACTGTAACTGAACTGTGTCTATACCCGAGAGCTACTTAAAACAAAGTCAGGTTTTTTATCAGTGGCCTTTTTGACAAATATATTACCCAGTAGTTTGTCGTCTTCCCTTGTGTTTTCATTGATGCTTTACTAATAGCTTTCACCCTCTGTTTCTCATGTTCATCTCATGTCTCTCTCGACAGCTCAGAAACTCATCTTTTCAACATTGATTCGCACCGAAAACAGAGAGAAACCAAATTACTGTCACTCCGTGGAGCACTGCAGGCAGGCAGACAGACAGACAGTCGCTCGCAAAGTGGTGGGCTACCCACGCACACACTCAAGCATGTTGACACTGATCCATGCACATGGGCTCACAGGCGCACAAGGCAAGAAAAGAAAAGAAAAGAGGAAAAGAACTTTATTTATTCTCGGCTGACCCAGCAACAGCCAAAGGCAACCTCTTCACATCAAAGCTGCGCATGTTTTTTTTTTTTTTTAACTTACAAATCAGCTGAAAAGTGGGGCTGTCTTGGCTTCTTTCTCTGTTTATTTATTTCTAAATATTTAAATCAAGTTTATTTCTCTAACTGGTGAAGTGAAAAAAATTATGTTTCTTTTTGTGCCTGCATACTGATTTAGTCTGTCTCTGTTTACTCTGGGAGGGTTTCCACTTAAAAAAACCTGCAAGACAATGTTTGCAGTTTTTTTTAGTGGTCTCAAATTTCTAATACAGATTGTATCTAAATGGATTGATGTGCTCCATATGTTTTTTTTTTTTGGTTAAGAAAACAGGCATTCTCGGACACAAACCTTTTGTTTTTGGAGAACAAGCAGGTGACCCATATCTGCAAAACTGGCACAATTCTCTTTGAGCAGAGAAACTCTCTTGTTCTATTCTTTTAAAGGATTTCATCATTTAAACACAAACTGTCATCAGTAAAAGTGAAGAAGAAACAGTAAGGTGTGAAGCAAAGTGTTTGTGCCTTATTGTGTTAGGCTATCATACATTCTGTATGCATTGTTACAGGCTGTCACCGCATTTCAACAATGTACACTACACTGGCAACATGTAACAACTACGTATACAACACACAACTGAATCATCTAAAGTCAGTGGTTCCCAAAGTTGGGTTTAGGACCCCCACTGTGGGTCATGAAACATCAAATGAGGTTCCTCAGATGATTTCCAGACATCAATTTAAATGCAAATACATTGTAAATAAAATTATTTTCACTATAATTATTGAAAAAAAGACAAATGAAAAAAGTATTATAATAGTTATTTGGTTTGTTTAAATTGTTATTGTGCCCATATTTAACAGATGCAGGTGTTTGTAAACCAGTACTATCTGGGGTCCCACGTTTCTGCAACAGATATTTCTGGAATAAAGTTTGAAAAGCACTGATCTTGTTTTTTTTTTCTTTTTAGAATCCTCAAGAACAGACTGGTATGTAAAACACTTCAGGAGTATTTTTATCGAGCTTAAAAATATGTGTTTCTGTTTGCTTGGACGTAAACATGTCACTTGAGCGAAGGTGGTTGGACTCAAGAATGCAGAATGACACAATGGAGCTTCAATAAAACTAAAAATAAACTGTCATGGTTCATGTTTTTAGATTGTTTTTATGCCATGCCTGAACTTCCATGTATACACTCCTTACCCATGACTACTCATTTATGTATTAGCCATGCTCACCTGTGCCTGTTTACCTGTCCTCTCCAGTATGTAAACTCCTTTCAGTCATTGTGATCTCAACCCTGTTTCTGCGTCACTCTGGCTCTTTTGCCTATGCTACACCTGGTTTTCCTATGTACTTGGATTTAATGATTTTGACCCTCACCTGACTAATGGCTCCTCTCTGCCTGCCAGATTCTGTACATGTCTACCAGGGGATGCCACGTTAACGATTTCTGAACTGTCTCTTTGACCACACTCAAGGATCTCCATTGGGTTTTCCTCTTCATCCTTGGAGGAACAGTGAACAGGTCAGCCCTCCCTGACCTGAATGAACATGTGCAATACTATCATCAGCCTCCGCTCTCTGCTTCGGATCTGTGTTTCTGTGTTAAAATACTGTCGGCTGAATTTTGGAGTCCCAAAAAAATCCCAGCCCTTTTATATAAATTTTATTTTAACAAAGCAAACGGCGGTTCTGGTAGCAGAATTTTCAAAGCAACAAAAGAATTCTGGAGACAAGGCATAGAGTTGCACTCTCAAGACACAAGATGGACCAGATGTGGCATGAAAGCCAACAATGCTCAACTGAGTGAAGTGAAGCTGAGAAACTAAAAGGACTGGGGCTGATGAGAGGAGTGGCTGCACCTGTGACAGGTGAAACTGGAAGTGGGTGTACATGGGCGAGGCAGGCTGACTGTGGAGCTGAGGCTAAATGTGGAAAATTACTGAGATGGGCAGAAACACAGGGAGGCCAAGAACAACCTGAGACAAACACAAAGAACATGCAGAAAGCACAATGAGAAAGAAAATAAACCTCAAAGCAGAAAACGAAAACAATGAAAATACATAACCCCATCTTTTATTATTTCTGGTATATTTAGTCTCAGAACAGTTAAACATATCCACTCATCCTTATGCTTTGTTTGCATAATTTTAGCATTTTATTTTCTGCTTTATATAAGAAATTGTCAATTGAATGCCTCTTTAGGATCAACAGTTGAGGTCAAAGGTCTGAAGAGTTTGTGCCAGGTCAATTTCATCAACTTTTAAGGCTTTTTTTTTTTTTCCCTCAAGCTATTCTTTATGATTCAGCATCAAAGTTAGTTTAACAGTAATGGTGTGCAGGGCTGAACTATGCTGAGATTTATGTTCAAGTTGGGATACTCATCCCTTCTCTTGTGGCTGTGCCAAGGTACTTCACTGGCATGTGATTCACTCTCAGTGATAAAAGATCCTTTAGACCTTCAGCTGAGTCTTGTGCTATGAGACAAATATGAGAAGGTTTTCGATATGTTGTCCCAAAGTAGTGTCACTAAAGATTAGATGGGTTTAGAGGACAGTTTGTGCTACGGTACAAAAAAATGTTCAAGAAGAATTTCATTTCCAACTCGCCAAATTACATATATGTGCATATTAATACTCAGTTTGTAGCAAGTTTCGTTGTTCAATATAAGAAAATATACTGTTTTATACAACTAAACACTTTTTGAAAGGAACGTGACATTTTTTGAAAGTTCATCCCAGAGTTTTAAACAAAGCTTTTGGTGATCTGTTAGTGCTCAGAAATTGAATTGAATTGAATTGAATTGAATACAGTTTATTTATATAGTGCCATGTCCAGATAGGAAAGAATTACAGTAATCCAGTCTAGATGTAATAAATGCATGGATCAGTTTTTCTGCATAATTTTTGGACAAGATGTTTGTTTCTAATTTGATAGATATTAAGCAGGTGGAAGAAGACGCTCCTGGTAACATTTTAAATGTGTACCACACCAAATATTAATGTAATATCTGTAAAAATGACTGAGTTATAGTCTTTTTTTTTTTTTTGCATTTGACAAGATTAATTAGCCTCGGCAGTCATCTTGGATGTGGTTAACTCCAAAAGTTAACCAGCTGTAGATGTCCATCCAATGATTACATATTCAGAGTTTGATTTAAATGCATCAACAGGTTTATGAGATATTTTGTTAACAGACAAACTAATGCACACACAGACACAGGCGTTTACATAGCTGTTTGCTTTTATGGCATTAGGCAATAATAAATGGCATTCATTTGGCATTCATTTCATCAACCAATTTTTATTCATAGTATGTATCCCACAATGATTTAAATAAAAAACAGGAAACATTTCTCAAATGATTAACATACTATTATATATTATACTATTATATATTTCAATTTCAGCATATTTCCTTTTCTGCACCTGTGGCATCTAATTGTACTTTTTAAGGTTAAAACTACAGGATAAAAATGTACAGACTGTATTCATTTGTTTCACTGTGAAGACAGTATGGGGTAGAACATTTAACTCTGATAGCCTTATTGGAATTCACAGCTACCATCAAGTGGTCAGTATATCCTGGTTTGGTTATGCAAGTTATTTCACAAATGTGGATTGATACATTTGACTTGAATTTGGCCCAAATTGGCAAAGCTGAAAAGACCTCATGTAGCTCAGGTCAGACAACTCTTATTCACCTTGTTCAAGTAAAACTTTTATCAGATTTATACAGGAAATGAAACCTGGTCAACAGCAAAATGTCCCCAAACTGAATGTAATTACAGTTTTCATATGCTTACTGACAAAAAGCAATTATGGTTTGAATCAATCTAACATGTCTTTATCTGAAACCCAAAATATATAAATGTGATAAAAGTCCTGTTTCTCTTATTGTTTTATTTCCTGCTGGTTAAGCTTATACTGGAAATGTAACATTTCTATAACTTACACAATTTTATAAATGCTTTGCTAAAATTTGATTTGAATCCGATCCCCAGCACACATTCTGACAACTCTGTTTGGAATTATGTCATTAGCTATTTGAAGTTAAAGCGCAGTTTCTAGTGAACTGCTGAAAAACTTTTAATGTATACTTTTTGGGAAATAATTATTGGATGTGCTGATTACTGATTAACTTTTAGAGCCATCTCAGTTCAAGACACAACGCACAGTAAACTTATCTTAGATACTACAAATATTTTTTTATTTGCCCTGTGATGGACTTGCAACCTGTCCAGGGTGTACCCCGCCCCTTGCACTGTGACAGCTGGATATGGGCACCAGTGACCCCCGTGACCCTAAAAAGGAAGAAACGGGTATAGATAATGGATGGATGGATTTTTTTATTCAGTGAGGTTGTAACTGGGGATCATTCACAACACTCATTGCACAAATGATTTGCATTAACTGTCGGATCAACTTTGTTAGCAAAATATCTCATGAACCACTGCATTTTGAGTGTGCCTGTACCTACATTACGGAAGCCGAGAGCAGCCATTTTCCGCATACAATTTTTTTTCCATGGCTTTTTGAGATAACAAGTTAATTATGTCCATCCATCCATTATCTATACCCGTTTCTTTCCTTTTTTAAGGGTCACGGGGGTCACTGGTGCCCATATCCAGCTGTCACAGTGCGAGGGGCGGGGGTACACCCTGGACAGGTCGCAAGTGTTAATTATGTCATTATCACAAAATAAGGAGGACCGTTTTCTTGAGATAACGAGTTATGGTTTTCTTGTGCATCATTCAGTAACCATAGAAATGGCCTGATCCCCTCAGCTGGTCATCATTAAAGTTTAATAAATCAGCAGGATCACTGTGTAAACACCTGCTGATCTGCAGTCGGGCCAGCTGTCTTCTTGTGATGACAAGGGCTGATATGAAAGTTATCTGTACAAGCCGAACAAATTGCAATTTCAGCCTGTGTAATGATACAAAAATTACACAAAATTATGTATACTAGTGCCTTCAGGCCCAGGTCGTCCTTGCAAAAGAGATCTGCCATCTCAATGGGATTTAATAAGGGTAGGTAAATAAAAATAAATAAATAAATAAATAAATAAATAGTAAACTTCAATGATGTTTACTGAATGATACACAAGAGGAAAATCTCGAGAAAACCATTGGGAAATTAACTTGCTATCGTGAAAAAATTCTCTTCGTATTTGTCCTCGTTTTCTCGTGATAACATTATGTCATTTTCACGAGAAAACCATGGAAAATAATTATATGCAAAAACCGTCCACCCTCGGCCTCTGTACCTACATAGTTCCCTCAGAATAAATTTAAGATAATTTGCAACAAAACACTTCAATTTAGCAAATGTTAAAATTTAACACCAAAAAAACAGTCAACACACAATGAACTAAAAAGCTCTATTTACTGGAAAAAAGGAGACAATGTGACTGACACTTTTTGTAACACTTTTATAACTGCATTTCCTTTTTGTTGCCCATTCAATAAACGCAGCTCTTATTACAAAACCCTCTGTTCTCATGTTGTTCTTTCTTTACAACAGGTCTTTGAGAAGGGAACAAAAGAAGAGTCATAGATAGATGGATAGATAGATACTCACAGGTGCACCTAACGTAATAGACTTAAACTAACAAACAAGGAAATATTCTGAAAAGGAGTTTTATTAATGTTCTCAGTGAAAGCAGTGGGACAGCTGAGGTGTGATACTGTCGTTTGGCCATAAAGGGGAGTTGACACATCGTTTGAGACAATAGATATTCTTTACTCTCTCTTTTTGCCCTTTTATTGTAGAGAGAGGGTGGAGTGGTGTTTGCAGGTGATTAAAATATAAGTTCAATTAGTTTTAGAGTACGTAAACGTACAAGTTGTTTGTGTAGGAGAAGACGCGTTTTGATCATCTGACACTATTTAATACCATTTTAGACTAACATAATTACACCTTCAGTTCGATACAGTGCTCTTTGTAGTTTAAAACCAAGATATCAGGACATGTGAAACATTTAAAGAGAACAAATTTGAACATTTTTTGCGACAGCTCAACCACAATAAAACACGAGTGGGCAGAGATCCAACGTTGGACGTCCGAAACAAAGAGGTTTATACCACAGACTCGAGAACACCCTTATCCCCGCCCTCTTTTGGACAACTCGTCCAGCGATTGGTCGATTTAGCTGCACTTCGGCTCTCTGATTGGCCAGTTGCTTCGTTACTGAAGGTCTGTTGTTCACGCTCTCCCGAGAGCAGAGAAGCGCTTGTGACAGTGGAGTGCTTTGATTCATGGAGTTGTGGAGTCTCATTTCTGGGGGTTTTGGAGAACAATTAAAGGGAACAGAAAAGAGCGCATGAAGGTACGTTCACACGGCAGGTTGAGGAAACAGCCAACGAGCAACTTGAGACCCTTTAGTTTGGGTTTGATTGTTTTAGTGGAAAAAGGAGGTAAAAGTACGAGTAGGTCTCACCTAACCTTATATTCTCTTGCACAATATGTTTTTTTTTTTTACTATCGTGAAATGTTAAATCCAAAATAAATACATCAACTAAACAAAACAATGGTAGAGTGGGTTTATATTAAGTTCAGTTTCATTCAAATGGGCGTGCGTGCAATAATAGTGATGCTGTATTGATTTTACCATTTTCGCAAGAGGTCATCTATAAATGATGGCTAATGTGATTTTTTTCGTGTTGTCTGCGGTGCCATATTTGAACATAATGACAGTCTCATGTGTCAGACAAAGGCCCATGAGGTGGCAGGTGGATTCTGAGCTGTTCCTGAGAAAACCCAGCCTCTCATTATCCTCAACTCTGATCTAAAATGAGGTAAAACAATGATAAAGAACAGGAAAAATAAAACAATAAACCACCTCTGGGGATACTTTAAGGTTTAGATGAGTCATTTAACTACAACTTTGTTAAGTCAACAAATCTCATTATATTCCATTTGTTTCTTCGTTTATATTCGAACAAACCTATTAAAATATTTAAATTAACTGTTTCTTGTGTCATCTTACAGAGCCAGACTGCATCATCCCCACTTTAGCATATGTGAGATTAATGATTCCCATGGTGTGGGTGTCCCTGGAATGTTTTGAAGGATTTTCCATGGTAGCTGATTTTATAAAGATTGGATATCAAGTGACAAATAGGAAGCCAGACCAACAGCTAAAACGCACACTCATTTAAATTAATATCAAAGTATGCAACCAAATGTGTGATTATAGGCAAGCCTGGGAACCACTTCGAAAGTCCCTAAGAAGTTAGTAGAGCTTGTAAATAAAAACATATCCGTGCTCTGAGTGTGTGGCTACCCACCGAAAACACCAAGGAATCTTTTTGGGGAGACAGAGAATGTTCCGGGATACGTCTGTCAGAAAGTAAACACTCTCATCTTTCAGAGTGGGAGGAAAAGATTTGCTGAGGACAGTTGGTTTCACTTGCAACTCAGACAAAATTAAAATGAAGAACAACCAATTGCAGGTGTAGCCCTGCAGGGTTTCTTTCTGATTTAATTAAAAAACAAAACAAAACAAAAAAAAAGAACAATAAAACTTTTGTGCTTTTGCCAACAGCAGATCTAAATCTCAACTGGTCCACTTTAGATTTAAGAGCCACATGGCAGTTCATCACTGATATATGTATATGTGTTGAATGTAAGAGTCATGCAGAGTTTCAAAAAAGAAAAAGAAAAAAAAAAGCCAAGTAACTTGATCAGGCACACAACACTTTTAATAAAACACAGTGTGGGGTGTGAATGACAAGCTGATTGTTACAGAAACTCTGTTACCTGGTTTCACAGCTCACGTGTACCTTGTTAAACATGTAATTAACAGTCAGGGGAGCAAACGTTCCAAGAAAACAGATCTGACAGCAACATCATCAAACTTTGGGGTGTTCTGTTATGTTTCGTCTCTCCTACAGTTTTACAGATGATACCAGCTGTGTTATGTGTGGCCTCTGTGATCACACAGGGCCTAGCTGATGAATCACAGGATAAAGCAGATTAGGTGCAGAATGACTCAAAAAAAAAAAAAGACACAACTTTGTGTTTGAAGAAATCCAATTTGTCTAGCAATTTTAGGCTTTAACAGACCAGACAGTCTTCGGTCCCAAAGCCACTAAATGTGCAAATATGCAAATAGCTTCCTGTTTATAACCCTGAGCACATCCTGGGGAGGCCACAGATGGGACCCCATCACATAAATTACTTTTGTACAAATCAAATAATCCAATCCTCTCTGTATCACACATAAGTCCATTTTTTAAATGTCTAAAATGTTCCCTCTATTGTCATTTAGGGGAATTCTTCTGTTGTCGTTACATGTTGGCTTATTTTATGACACATTTTCCTGTCTCTCTTGCTTTAGGTGGAGAAGATGAACGTGGAGGCTCTGAGCAGAGCAGAGCTGCTGACTCTTCTGAGTATTCTGGAGGGAGAACTTGAAGCTCAGGATGTGGTCATACACACCCTCAGAGTGAGTTTGATGATAAGAAACCCCCCTCCCTTGATATAACACACATTTAGGAGTGTATGCGCACCAATAGAACGACCACACGATCGGTAATATTTCTTGTTATCTGGGCATTCCTTTTATATTCAACACCATTACTAATTATGACTAAAGATGTCAGAGTTACGCGGACAAAAAAGTATGTGAGTGAGCTGGGTGGGGATGTGTAAACAGGAACTTGAGGAAACGAAGCGTTGTGGAGACAATGGCAAAGGGGCCATTTTGGGCTCCAAGGCCTTTTATTACAACACAGTGACAGTATTTTTGCTGGTCAGACCAGACTCTGCCACTATTCACATGTGGATATACGTATAACCATATTGTGTGCAGACTGCTTTTGTCAAATGTCTCTTGAGTGACAAACTGGTCTAAGCCAGAGATGACACCTTTGAAGCCTTTGTGTTGTCTTTCCACGTGTGCGTCATTCAAAAACCTCACAGTAATTGTTTGGCCCGCATCCAGCTGTGCTTGGAATGCTTAAAAAAGGTTATAAGAATAATTAAAACTGTTCAACCTAAGGAAGGCAGAGACATGACCCAGACAACCGGGGAATCCTCTGACTTGGACAGCTTGACTCATCCAAGTGCACATTGTGAACACGCACCATTATTCAACCACAATCTTTACAATGACTAGAATTATAAGATCTTTTCTCCAGTAATTGTCCCTTAAATCCCTTATTTTGTTCTTAGCGTCTCATTCTCTCATGCATTGAAAAGAGTGAAGCTTTCCTTCAGCAACAATGCTCTTCAGTGTGTGTGTCCAGTCCAATTAGCTCTCTCTCCATGCCGCTGGCTGCTTTTTCACACTCACAACTACAGCAGCAGCTGTCCCAAGCTTGGTTGAAACTGGTCTGGACCCTGAAAAGCTTGACTCATTGTCTGAAGTTGTGAGTCTTTGATGAGAAGAAGAAGGGAAAAAAAAACTAACCATGACTGTCTCGCTGGAACACAGGCCTTGTCGGGGAAGCTTATCTGGGAGCTTTTGTAGCTGTAATGGTGAAAGAATTTCAGTGTCATGGCACAGCAGAAAGCCATAGCAACCACACCAAGTGAAATCTGAAGCATGCCGTGTTTCACTTAAAACTCAATCATGCCGCTCAGACAAGTGCACTGTGTGGTTGCTTTCTTGCCCCTTGTTTTCCTCTGCCTTACTCAACCTCCCCGACACACGCATAGTTTGGTGGTCTCTATTAAAAAAAAGTTGTTCAGATATTTTGAAGTGGGGTTCTGTGGAAAGATAGCTCTTTCAATGAGCCTCACATTTGGAAAAATAGAGTTTATTTCTGACTGGATTGACAAGCTAATGACTACTTTGAGTGGTACTAAGACCAAAGTAGATTGCTGCCTTCTGAAAAAGAAATCTACTCTGAAAGATTACATAACCGTTCTTAAAAAACACTTTATGTTGTTGTCAGGTTTGTAAAATGCAATTATTGGCATCCAACTTTATGGTTATTTGAAATCGCAGTTGCTAGCTGTAGCAGCCCAGGGCACTTCCTGCAGAATTATTTTGAATTTTACCCAAGTGAAGTCAAATTTATGTAGCAATTTATAGGTCATCATTTGCATGCACTGTCATAAAATGTTTAGGAATTAAGTTGTTTAAAGATGATTCAATCCACTTTGGCTATGGTCCTGATCAGACTAACCGTTAGCTTGGCAGTCTATCAGAATTACACTATTTTTCTCCTCTCTGAGATTGTTCAAAAATCCACTTTTAAAAAATCAGAACAATCCCTTTTGGCCTCTCAGACTGTTGTGTTTACTGATGGAAGGATGCACGGTGTTTTAAGGCTCAAATCACCGACTTCCCTTGTTCCCCATGAGGGCCTGTGCAGCAATTTACTGACTGGTCATATTTAGGGCAGACTGTGCAGAAGGGAGCGTCAGCTTTCAATAGCAAGACAATACAATTCCCGGCAGACTCTGCATTAATTAATACCTAGATTTTTTTCGTTGTTTGTTCTTTACCCAATTTAAATATTATTTTCCTTGCAGCAGCAAACATACATGTAGACTTCTCACATCCACAGTTGCTTTTGAACTTTCCCTTTACTCCGCAAACTCCCAAAACCGTTGAACTGCACTGGCGTTCCCATACAACCTGAGGTGGCGTCACTTCTGGGACTTGTCTCTACAGATTCTCAGTCGTACTGTTTCCAGTTCCCAATGCTAAGAAAACAAACTAGCAGTTTTACTAGAGGGAACATTCCTGAGAACTTGCACCAAACAGTTCTTGCATTCCAGGAGGTGTGGCATTTTTTTCACTCTGACAATTGTCCTTATCTGTAGGGATCTGATACTATTATTACCCTGGTTTAAATCAAGCATATGCAAAATTTTTCTGTAAGCACTGAAACACACTTTCTCTTCAAATACTCAGCCCTCACAGCTACTTATAAGGTAATAATTTTTGGTCTTCAATTAATAGTTTTGGTTTCACCTAAAACCAACAACAAAAAAACAAATGTTGGTTTTCTTGTCAGCAAGACAATTTATATTTTTGTTGCTTATCATGATGTCATATCCTGTAATCCTGATTGTTTTGTCTGGTTTTGCAGACTTGTGTGTTTTCTTGACTGCAGAAACAATAGGGACTGGCAAGAGTGGTCTGCTCAGATAAGAGTGTGTTTTCTGTTTCCACAGAAGAGTCCCAGCCCAATTTAGATTAGTTTTTTTCAGGCAGGTTGGGGAAACAGGATTTAAAAAAGCAGTCACTCTAAGGAGGTATGGTTGGGATATATATATAATCATGATCAGGGGTGGTCCTAGCCTATTTGGCAACCTGGGCGAACCCCCCCCCCCCACCCCCATGTTAGCATTGACACTCAGAATTTGATTCGAATCAGGCTGTTTCCATTCACCTTTTCTAATGCGATACTTCAAAATGGGAATTAAAAAACCTTGATGGAAATAGGGTTACAAATATCATCAAGTGAAATCTGCTCAGAAACTGCATGGTTGATACTGATGACTGCGAGGCCACTGAGGCGTTCCTGAGACATTGTTGACCTCAGATATGTTTTTATCAGTTTCAACTTTGAAAAACTTATATGAGATTATACACATTTTAAAATAAGATGAACTAATAAAATTTGTGCAGAACAGGTGGGTTTTGCCATCTTCCACGCAATGACAATTACTGCAAGCAGAGGGCGCCCATTCCCCCAAATGTAGTTGGCTTGACCAGCATCATTCGGCACCAAGGTGTCGGAGGAGCAGTGGTGCCGGTGTGGGGTGTGGCCATGCTGCCCTGGGCGGCTGTCCAGGTCGCCCATATCAGAAACCGCCACTGATCATAATTTATTATAGCATTTAGCAGATAAAGATTAATAGATGACAATTACACTTGCATGTCTTCGACTCTAAATCAGCTACCATGTGTTTTAACCCCGTTTTACCCCTGTTTGCTTATTCAAACCCTCAGTCAAACTAACTCCTTCATTTAAACAGCCCACCCATTTATCTCTTTCTCTTACTTTGCTCCTCAAAAGGGACACATTGACTGAGTAGATTTGTTTCCACCATTTGCTGGAAGAGAGTTTGTTGTAGCCAACAAGACCTTGGTCCACATAGTTGTACTCTGGTTTATTGTGGTGGTCCAGTTTGTAATGTTAGCGTTAGCTCTTTGTTAGCATTAGCGTCAGCTCTGTGCTGACGGTACTTCCACTCAGGATTTTAGCTATAGGGGTGTCGTTTTTTTTCCCCCTCTTTGTAAATGTTGTCAACTTTCGTTAGCGGCAAGGAGTGACCGCAATTATTTTATGAAGCCAGAGCAAGACAGATAAAGAATAAACTTCGCCGACTTGGATAGAGGAGGTAGGTAGCAATTTTACAGCTTCAGTAGATGTTCATATTTCTTCCTCCCTAAGCTTTGCAACCTTCTGAAAGATCATGTTCAAAAGAGAGACCAAATTATGCACAGCAGGTCGATTAAAATTCTCAGACTTGAATATTTCTTTACAGACATGTAGAGTTTACCACACACAACCTCAGATCTTGTCCATTTCCTGAACCCCCACCCTGACTTCTGAGACTAAGGAAAATGTCCATGAACAACAGCTTTATACCAGAGTCAAGTCCCACCTTGGATATGATGTCATATCCTGGACATGATGGTAAATAAGAAAATAAGCACTTCTAAAATGTAAAACATCACGTTTATACTGTTGGAGTGAGGCACGTATTGAGACTTGTAGATTCTCTGATTACTGATTAAATTTGATAGCAAAGCATGTATTTAAAATTCCTTTAATCAGTCACAAAATATCCTTCACTTCCAGAAGCTTCATAAGCAGTGGGTGGGTGTTCAGGTGATTAAAGCACCTTCCAAAATCCTATCTAAAACCCTGATTCCACCACACATGCATATTTACAGCACCACACTGCACTGATCACAGTTTGCAAAGTGCCATATTTTAATTTGTAACAGTTTTTCCATATGATTAATTGCACACAATATGATTTTACCCAACCCTACATGGAGTCAGCTTTTAAAGGATTTATAATAATGCTTTAACACACAATAATACAATATATGATGTCAATTATTTGAGTGCATTTTAAGACTACAGCAAAACCGGATGTTTATCTGTTTTAGGAGTTACAGCAAAAACTGACTGTTGACAGCGTCACTAATTAAGTAACCATGCCTTTTTTTTTATGACAGCCCGGTTTTTTGCCTAGACTCAATTTCAAAACAAAGGTTAATATCTGTCTACACCCTTCGCTGCTGTTTGCACTGAACAGGAGAGTATTTGTCTGCTGCAGATAAAACCGAAACAATCACAGCAGCCAGACCCGACCAGACCAACAAGACAGGCGTTCTGAGAAAATAGGAAGCGGATTTTATTTTTACTCAGTCTGAAGATAAACTAAAGGACTTTCTTGTTACACATTAAGTTAATAAATGTTACACCAAAAGCAGTGCCTGGCCAAAGGCTGAAATCACCTGTCTCCATGTTCCATGACTAACTGCTGATGATAATATTTGTGGCAGTTAAACATTACTTTGAGGAGTTTCGTTTGGTGTCTTACTGTTATCTCAGGGGCCATCTGTGGTTAATGTGTGGGTGGGAGGTGTGGAGGATACGGCCCAAACCATAAACACTGACCTAATTATACTTCAAAAAGCATGAGCCGAAGAGCTTGTTTGTTCTATTTTCTCTCTTATTCTTTGTCTCATTTTCCTCTATTTAAAGAGAGTAAAACCTTGTTCACGGGTCAAGTATACAAATGGAACACATTTAGCTAATGTTAAAAGTCCATTTTTATTCCATTATAGTTTGCACTGTCCAAGGAACTGTAAACTTAGTGTAAACACAAAAATGAAACAAGTGTACGCAGTTTACAATAATAGTGTAACAAGTGGGTCCAATTAATATTTTTTTCTCACTTTAAGCTTAGAAAATACCAGACTCTCCCCTTATTCTTTCAGCCAGCGCAACAGAGCCTCCCATACATCTTACCAAATGTATTCATGCTTTACTTTTCAGGGTCACAGAGTAATCTCAACAGCAGTTATCTACCTGGCCATAGATTTTCAATTTAAAATATCTCCTATTTGGTATCTGTGTCCAAAAACAAACTTTAAGAGGGAACAAAATAAATTGCTGAACTACTACTCAAAAACTCTCCACAGTACAAAAGTTGTGGTTTCACTGACTCAGTGTACAATGTTTTTTTCACGCCTCAGTTACTCATTAGCTTCACACAGTGAAGAACACAGTGTTCAACTTTAAGATTATACTTGTGTTTAATGAAGCTTTTCCTCTTGTGGCTTTCTTTCCAACATATTTACTTGAACTGAACTTAACCAAAGTGAATGGCTAGAATTAAACTATTATACCTGCAAAATTAAAGGTTGATCACAAAACAGAATAAAAATGTTTCTATTGTCGTTGAAGCCAGAGTTGTTAATGGAAGTACAATGAATCACTCTCATCTTGCCCTTCTCTAATAATAGTGTGTAAAAGTGTGTAGTCCTAGCATATGCACTATATTAGTGTTTTGGTCATAGCTTCAAGGTTCTAGGTCTACAATTGTATTCTTTCATTTAATTTTTTGGTGTGTGTATTTTTGTGTTTCAATTTTGTTTTTGCTGTTGTGTGCCTACTTCCTGTTTTATTTTGTAGAATACGTTACTTTGTCAGTCTTACCTTTGTATTTTTTTGTCCCACCTGCTTGATCTGCAACTAAAGGATTTATTTTTCATCAGCAAATAATTTTGAGGTCAAGATTTGGGAATTGGGATGCTCTCGCCGATCATTTGTAGTCCCCCCCCCCAACTACATTGGTTTCATCTATGAGTCCAAACTCATGCACCTTTTTGGTTAACTGGCTTGCTTAAATTTAACTTAATAATTATCCTGCTATCTGTTTATGTAGGCATATTCACAATATGGGTTCTTCAAAGACAATTTTCATGAATAAATAATCTATCAGAGATGTAAAATCAGTACACTTAAAGCTGTGATTTTCCTCCTTGTTAACTACTGAAGTCAATGTGTGACAATCACTTAAGGTTTATCAAGAAAACCGGACACAGCTGTCTTTTCCGTGCACAAAGGCCACATTTATTCCCTGAGGCTGTAGGGGACTGACTGACTGACAGAGGAGTTTTTCAGGTGAAAGGCATCAGGTTTTTCTCTCACACCTTTAGCAGCAGGAATGCGTTAGAAGGTGACGTGCTCCAGCACGTCCGTTTTAAAGGCAAAAACACTTGAAATTCAAAAGTACATTTTGTAAATTGCATAATGTGTTTCTTTCCCACGGCTTGCTATAGGAGATATTTATCATTAGTAGTTGGGCAGACATGAGAGCTTTAAAGCCGACTGGATTTGCTTGTTGTGCCCTCTCATAAAGGAGCACACACCCTGTTATTATGATCAGACCTTTCCTGACAAAAATAAAATAAAAAAAGAACATGAGCGACCAAGAACCGTGTGTTCAGAGCACACACAGCCCTTAATGGGCTATTTAAAGATTGTGGCATGTAGACTAAGACCGTTAACTTAGAAAGCTGCAGTTTTGTCTCTGTCTGGATGAAGACGTTTTACTGCTTTACTCTAAAATACAACAGAAACTCTACGCATCTACACTAATACTCACTTTCACATTTAGAGGCCTACTGGGTCACAGGAAAAAAAACCAAATGCAGCATCTTTACTTGTGCCAAAGCAAGTGAAGAGAAGAGGACAGAAATGCAGACTCAGAAGGAGTTTTTTTCCACAAAACTGCAGTGAACCGACTCGAGAAGTCAAGTTTGTGCTGAGGGACAACGGGTGCTTGTGGTTTGGAGACTCTAATGAAAACTGCATGAGAAGAAAAGTATAGGTGTCCTGAAGGCACGCGGTGTGATGTCTTTCACATGTGCTTCAAAAACTAGGACTTTGACTCTGAGTTGACCTCGAGCGCCTCAAACCTCAAACCAGCTAACGGTTCTGTAGCTAATGAGACCCCCTGGTGGTGCTGTGACCAGGACTGGGGTCAGTCAGGGCCTATCTTATTACACTGGCTACTGTGGAGTAAAGTAAAGTAGTTTAGTTAGCTTTAAGGTTTTGGTTCTTGTGACTCATTTTTTTTCTTCAAACAAAATGTTTTAGCTGATTTAATAACGTATTAAGTGCTCTTTTGTGTGTATTTGTGTGTGTGAGAGAAAGAGATTTAATGATCCAGTCCTTCACCCCTGCATCCCGAGGGAGTAGTTAACATCTGCCCCTTGTGGGGGTTGGACAGCAGTGCCTCACCTCTTTGTGTTTGGGCTGACAGGAACGACCATCTGCTTGAGCTCATGCTGACTATAGCGCCACTGACTTCCTGAATAAATACTGACGCACACATTCCTACAAACTCTGCGTTGTTCGCTTTTTATCACCAAAGTGATCATATTTTTGCATGTCTCTCTGTGTGTTTGTTTGTCTATAGGTAAGAAAAATATCTTATGAATCACTGAACAAAAGTTATAGAAACTTTCAGTAAGTAATCATTGGCTGGACCTCAAAGAATTTTAGCAAACAAAAAAGTTGCTATAACTCATTCAGTTTTGCACATATTAAGCACAAATTTGGTGTGATTGTAGCTGAGAGTATTTTACAACCAGAGAGATATAAAGTACTATAAGAAATATCTAATTAAAAGCAAAAGTACCTTAAAAGAAAATGACTTGGGTACAAATCAATTTCACTCATAACAATAGTGCTTAAGTAAAAGCCATAAAACTGCTCACAATTATTGGGAAAGCAAATGGAAAATTACTTTTACAAACACTCTAAAAAAAAGTTGAATTTACTTAACCAAACTGGTTCCACTACACCAAATTGAGTAAATTGCTTTACATGTAGTAAACTGGGTTTAGTAGAACCATTTGGCATAACTTGGTTAAGTAAATTCAACACTTCATTTTTTAGAGTGCATAAACACCTTTTTTTACTCCTTTTTTTCCCATGATGAGTTCCGGTCACAACAGATTGTGCAAGATATTGTAATATTGATTAGGGCTGCTCGATTATTGCAAAAATTATAATCACGATTATTTTGATTGAAATTGAGATTTCGATTATTTAATAAAA
>JARVJO010000024.1:12441889-12456424 GCA_031762555.1 Cynodonichthys magdalenae
ATTTCATCTCCGCTCCGAAAAAAACAAGCTGTCGCTCGTAACATTCTACTTCTTTATGGACGAGGGTGAAGACGTTGTTTTGCGGGCTTTCTGCATCCGGTCACGTGATATTACCATAATAACCCATATATCGACGGAAAGCTTAGATTCCTGGCTTTTAGGAACCGTTGGATTTTTTCAGATAGCGCAAACGGTCGAGAACTTAAGGCGTTTTAAAAAAACTCTGACAAACTGTGTCGGAGCTGATGCGCTCGGTGTAAAAAGGGTTGCGTAATCTGTAAACTTCGATCATTATGTTTTTATGATCGCTGAAAACCCAAATCGTAATCAAGATTAAAATCCGATTAATCGCCCAGCACTACTTGTAACTGTGATTTCACATTATGTTCTGTGCTAAAGAGTAGAAAGGAAAGATCCTAACAAATATTACATAAACACATTGATTTCTGCTCAGTCAGGAATGAACTAAATGTGCTCTTGCTGTACTCCAGTACCCAACTAGATTCTGTCATGTGTTTGTCCACTAGGCCCAAAACAGGGATGCCTTCATGCAGGAGCGTTACGGACAGTACGACCTCAGCGATCCATTCCTGGCCCTGCAGCGGGACAACGAAGCCGCGGAGCAACAGAACACACTCACGCAGCCTCAAACACATCTGCAGGGCCGGGCTGTGGGTCCAAATCCTCTGGCTGTTCTGAAACTGGTCATGACTCATTGCAAGAGGATGCAGGAGAGGATGATGGGACAGTTTGCTGCCGCCGAGAGCAGACACAGGAGGGTAGGTGGCAAATACAACTAATGTATCAGATTTGTAATATGGGGGTGTGTATCACAGTGGGACTCACGCTTGATTTAGACAAAGGTTCGTGTAAAAATTAAAATGCATAAATTACACTGCCTGGCACAAAAAAAAAAACACGCATCTGCCCAAAAAAAGGTCATACACTCTAATATTTCATTGGACCGCCTTTAGCTTTGATTAAGGCACACATTTGCTGTGGCATTGTTTCAATAAGCTTCTGCAATGGCACAAGATTTATTTCCATCCAGTGTTGCAAGAATTTTTCACCAAGATCTTGCTTTGATGATGGTAGAGTCTGATCGCTGCACAAAGCCTTCTCCAGCACATCCCAAAGACTCTCAGTGGACTCCGTGGAGCCAATCCATTTGTTAAAATGATGTCTCATGCTCCCTGAACCACTCTTTCACAATTCAAGCCCGATGAATCCTGGTAATGTCGTCTTGGAATATGCCTGTGCCATCAAGGAAGAAAAAATCCACTGATAAAATAATCTGGTCATTCAGTATATTCAGGTAGTCAGCTGATCTCATTCTTTGAGCACATACTGTTTCTGAACGTAGACCTGAACAACTGCAGCAACCCCACATCATAGCACTTAGTTAAGTCCAGGTGGCGACTTTTTTTTATTGGTTGGGCAGTGTATTTAGATATTGATAACTGACAAGACACATAGAAATAAAAGGTGAGACACTTTCTAGCTTTGATGTTACTCGAAGTCAGATAATTTGCTCCTGATTGATATTCTTACTCAAAAACCTAACTGTGCATTAAAGTCATATTTTTTACACTCATCTGTGTTTTTGTAAGATGATAGCTGATCTGGAGGAAGAGAAACGGCGGTACGCCCAGGACTCTGAGCGGCGTGCTGATTATACCTTCATGTTGGAAACAGAAAGAGAGAAAATGCTGCAACAGGTGAGTCTAATACAGTAAGTCCACCTCTCTTGTATCTGAATGAATTTCTACTTTGTGTTGTTTTAGAGAAAATACAGCGCTTATGTTTTGCTCTAGCCATGATTTAAAACTGACAGAACAGGGAAGCGTCAGTGCTGCAGAGCGGCTATGTAACTCAGCAGGGTGGAGAGTGCTTGGTCCTTTTAAATTACACACGCACACCCACAGAAGCACTTTTACCATATGCACGAGCACAGAACTGTTTCATGAGAAACAGATGAGGAAGAGGCCATTGTTTAGTTGTCCAGCAGCCAGGGGGCTTTATGGCTTCAGGAAACCCAAGATAATGGATGTCCACGTCTAATGCGAGGTCAGCTGACGCACACACACTGTGAGCACAGTTACACAGGGGCCTTATGTAACAAAGGGTTCCTGAGTCTTTTCCTTGGGATCTCCTGCCTTTGGTGTTTTTAATGGTGCTTAAACCACACACCCACAGAGTGACATTTTTATCACATTCCATTTCCTTCTAATAATTATCAAAGGTTTTAACCAGTCAGCTTTTAATGACCTCATGACAAACTGAAGTTTCCATCAACATGCCAAGTGAATTACATACAGTGACCACATTCGTCAGTCCCTTCTGGCGTTGTATCTTGACCCTCAGAAATCTGAAATTGTCACAAAAAAGTCTGGAGTGGAGATAACTGCTTCTGTGCTGCGGCAGGACGAGGAAGTGGCGAATGCATTTCAATACACCCTGCCGACTCTCAGACTTAAATGAATTTAAAGCTAATTTTAAAAAAAACAAACTCAAAAGACTTTCTCAATATACAGTACATGCAAAATGGAGGAAAATTTGTAATTCACAAACAATCTGTACAACTTGACATGTATGTGACCCCTATCTGTTTCTCAGACACTTAAACAACATATTGTTTATTTTTCCCCTTCCTCTTTGTGATTCAGGTGGACCTATTTTACAGTAAGTGAGACATATTATGGGGTGCCAAATGTGAATAGTTCCAGACAAATTGGTAAAATAAAATAAAATGAAATTGAAGGCTTAAGATAAAAAATACAAAATATTTAGACCTGTCACCTTTTATGTTATAATTCTAAACCCAAATTATCTTATGGTGAAAAAGATTGAGTTATAGCCATTTTCTTTAAACCTTGAAAATAACTTTTTACGATTTTTATGCAATACTGAGATGCCAAAATCAAAGAATGTGTTGTCAGGTGTTCTCAGCTACTACCACATCAAATTTTAGCACAATAGCTGTAAAAGAGACTCGATTAGCTGTAGATAATATGCATATCAAAAGGTTATTTCAGGAAAGTTTCATTCAAATTTGTTCAGTGTTTCATGAGATACTTTAGTAACACACACGAGCAAACTCATGCAAACACATTGTCTGCCTTTTTCTTTTTGGGGCAGACAGCTGATAATTGTTACTTTATTAGTTTTAACAGACACCTTTTGGAACTGACATAATGCAAAAATGTAATCTTGTCACAAAGCTGGCATGTTTTCAGAAATAATATAAAAAGATCAAACAGTGTGATGTTGCCTCCTTGTGGTTAAATGTGGAAGCACTACCTCACCTTGATGCATGTCTCTGGGTCTGTTTCTAGCTGGAGGTGGAGCACGCTGCGGTGCAGAGGCTGGAGGAGCAAGCACAGGTGGTGAGCAAGGTGGAGGCGTCGCTGTCCCAGCAGCAGCAGCTCTCCTCCAACCTGACCCTGGAGCTGCAGAAGGCCAGCAGCCAGGCTCAGGAAGAGGCCCAGAAGGTCTCCCAGCTGCAAGCGCTGCTGCAAGAAGAGACGGGCGCTCTCGAGAAGCTACGGGCTGTCCTCGAGAACGAGAGGAGCGGGGCAGCCCAGCTGGAGGCTCTGTCAGAGCGACAGCTGGCCGAGTTTGACGCAGAACGAGGGCAGATGAAAGCCAGACTCCGAGCAGAGGAGGAGAGGAGGAAGGAGCTGGAAAAACAAGTGGAGGAGCTGAGGGAGAGCTTGGCTCAACTTCGAGAACGGGAAGAAGACACGAAGCAAGCTGTGATGGAGACGAAGACGTCCCCGGTGACGGTGTCCACCTCTGTTCAGACTGAGCCAGAGGTGAAGATAAATGTTGCTCCTAAAGCCTCCCTGGCATCAAAGGTCAATGGCCTCAACGCTCATAAAGAGACAGACTCATCAACGCATGAGGGGAGAGGAGCAGAAAATGGAGTGGAAAATGGAAGTGGTGCGCCTCCTCATTCGCCTCTTCACCCTCCCCCTCACTCCCCCTCCAGCACAGCCTCGTCCTCCCTCTCCTGCTCTCCCGTGACCTCTCCGGTTCTGGCCAAGCGTCTGGGCAGTCCGAGCTTCCTGCAGTCCTCCTACCAGGCTGGGGTTAACCAGCGCTTCCAGGCCGCCCGGCACAAGTTCCAGAGTCAGGCTGAGTTGGAGCAGCAGCAGCACGGCGGCCCCCTTTCCCCCAGAGACCTTTCCCCGACTACTTGCTCCACCCCTCCGCTAGAACACAGCTCAGCCAAGCAGCTAGCCCGGAACACCGTCACTCAGGTGCTGTCTCGCTTCACCAGCCAGCAGGCCGGAGTCAAGCTGTCCCCGATCAGCAGCTCTCCATTTGGAACAGACTATCGCAATCTAGGGTCTCCTCCGCCAAGGTCCCCTTCTTCAGGGCCCTTTTCTCCAGGGTTTCGCTCCCCTCTTACTCCTCGTTCAGAGAGGACCCACCCCCTAAGTCCAGCCAGGAGGCCAGGCGTGATGAGCCCAACTCCAGGGTCGCCGGGTCTCTCCGCTCGGACCAGCCTCTTCCCAGAGCTGACAGGGAACTGTGGCCACAGCAACAACAACCAGGAGGGAGCCACGGAGTCGGACCTGGTTTTATCCTCCAGTAGTTAATAACCAAATTATATGAACTAACTGCTAAACAAATGAGCTGAAAAATCAACCGCTACTGTAATTTCCATTTTCAAGCCACCTAAAACAAATAATCAAGACACTTCAGTTGCAGCATTTGCTGCAGCCCTACCTCTAACCTGAGAAACTATTAGAAAAGAGCTATCTGAAAATATACTCTGGATTCCCTTAATAAATTTAGTATCTTATTTTAACACTGCTGTTTTTATGTAGAATTACTAAGTTTAGAATTTAAATATTTATGAGTTATGTTTCATCTAATATTATAAATGTTCAGAGACCGTATGTAAAAAACAAGCAGCTCTGGTAATTGTTTTGCTTTTTGAAAGAAAAGCTAACACAAGGTTTTTACGGATCAGTTATCACTCAACCTGTCTGTCAGGTTCCAATAAAAACAGACTGTTCAAACCTACAGGGCCAAAAGAAAAAACAAATGCGTCACTACCATTTTACAAAAAAAGGTTCCAAAAAGGGTTTCGATTTTTTTCTCCGTGAGTCATTAGTCTAATGTTTGATAGACTATACAAATCATTGACTGCTGTAAATATGTTCAATTTTGTGCATTTCCTGGTAATGAACATTGCATGCATTTACCCTCATGAACAGTCTTGTTTTAAAAAGGGATATCATGTTTTGCACTACATTGCTTTCTTCTGCTTTTTTATTAACACAAATCAAGAAAAATCTACACTGTCATACTGGATTTTCTAAAAATATGAATTATTCATCATTTTGAAAATACTGGCTAATAAAATTTTTAAGATTTCTACTATAAATATCTCACATCTGAAATTATTTACACAAATTGTCTTTTGATAAAGTTGAGAGATTTTGGTAAGTTTAGCATTTTATGCCTCAACATCATTAACAATAAATAAATAAATAAATAAAGGTAGCACACGTTCCCTTCCACAGTTTAGGTGTTTAATAAAAAATGTCCGAATTTTAAAGCATGTGTCAAATTCAAGGCCTGCGAGCCAAACGCAGCCTATGGGTAACTTTTGCCAGGCCTGCCAAAAAAAAAAAAAGGTTTATTTTATTTAATTTTAAATGGAAATAGATTTTTATAATGATGGTAAACTTTAAATTTATGATTCAACACAACAAAATAAACACATTTAAAAGGTTAATATTTGTGCTGCCCCTGAACTGTTGGCTTCAACCGTTGCCTCCTGACTAATTTAGTTTCTTAGCCCTGTAGTTTCAAAACAAGACACTGTTTATTTCAGTGTTAATAAGAGGATGTGTTAAAATGCTTTTTCTATGCAGGAAATACCACATTGAGCTCAGTAATTGTTAGCAGTGCTCAGCCTTAGCAATGAGACAAGGAATGTTACATTTTCTGTTTAGTCAGTTAAACAAAACGTTGAAGTTAATTACAACTTACAATCATAACACTTAATGAAAATGAGTTTGAGTGACCCCTGCTTTAAAGGATTGTTTCGATTGGTTTATTAGATTAGTTTTCCCTTTCAAACTTCTGAATAGAAACTATATAGGACTCTAAATCCAACAGCAGAAAAAAAGACAAAAAAAAAACAATATAACCAAGATGTTCAGTACATTTATTTGAACAGAATGGGGCAGTACAGTTTTGAACTTTTGAACCGATCGACACACAGCTGTAATACACTGTAAAGGTTGAACATAGCACAGCTAACAGGTAACTGATCCAAAGTCAGCCTACTCGGATGTCATGTAACACAGAAAGATGTGGCCTGACAGGAGTAACGTTACATTTACAGTAAATGATCTTGCCATATGGCAGCTGCTTTGCATTCTCTTGGCATTGATTATTACAGTTTGTTACAGTTATGAGTGCAATAGTCTAAGACTCAAACAAACAAGAAAAAGCATATTAAATTAGGAATTTACACACATGACCAGGAGAATGGAGTTCTTTACCATAGGAAAGAGATTTTGGCAAATAAATTTGGATTAATATGATAATATTTTCCTTTTATGCAAAGGAAAAGCTGTACAGTGATGGAGGTGTTGCCAAAGAAGAGAACAGAATGAATCATGGATGCAGCAGCTCAGGTGGCTTTTTCTTCATTTGTCATCACAACTTGAATGGAAAGACTTCAGTGGAGCACAACAGAAAAGCTGAGTCGACTCTCCCTCAGACCCAGCAAATACCAACACACACATTGGTGCAGGAGCACTTGTATGCCAGGGCCGTGTCAAGGGTTGGGCTGTTCATAAAATGTTTTGTTTGTATTAAAATGCACCTACTAACTATTTTCAGAATAATATCATGACTTTACTAATAGAGTTGATTTCCAGTTTCACAACAGATGGCAACTACGAGCAAAACAAACGAACAAAAACCCTGGTTTGTGATGATGTGCTTGATTTCTCTCATCAGCTGCTCAGTGCCCTGGATGCAGAGAGCAGTGACTTGTTCACAGCTCCACATCAGTGTTACTAAGACAAACAGTATTAAAACCTGAACTTGGAGAGTTTTGTGATTCCTTAAAACAGCGGAAGATTTTATTTTTAACCCCAAATGAAGCAGTCCTGAGCACAGCCCTGCACATCGTCAACACAACTCACACATTCAAAAGTAACAATTATCTCCAAACCACTTTATTTTTAAATAACTGCACTTTCCATTCAGCAGGCAAACATATCTGTCCCTAACAGCCTGCAAATTTTGCGTTACGATTTTTTTTCTTCATTATTTCCTTGCTTCATATTGATATAGTTATGCTTTGGTTAGTCCTTGAGCATATATAGATGGGTTGTAGGCCCATGAGTGTGCATCATCCTGGTTGGTCCCTGACCCTTCTCTAAGCGTTCTGCATCTCTTTGCCAATTTTGTAACTTAAGATCTTATTCCAGTCGATCTTGGTGCGTGTGACGGGCAGCTGGCGACGCAGGGCCTTAAAGGTCGTATCAGACATGGTCTGGTAGTTCTCATTGATTGCAGTCTAAGGCCAAAAAATCAACGTAAGGTCAATGCTCAACATAACGTATTTTTAGACACAATGCTTCAGTGTTTATGTACAAAATAATACCTACTAAAGTTGATTTGAACAATACAGAGTAAGCAATGGGGAGCTTACCTGGTACTCATTTTCAGCATTCTCGATGATGTCAACAAATTCCTTTGCTGTTTGGGTTTCACTCTATGAAAAACAAACAGAAAATGATCCTTTTAGACCAAACAACCAGACATAATGCAGTTATCTTACAAAGTTTGCCGACAGGCTGTCCAAGTGACTTTACAGAACTAATTTATTTTACTTACAGTCACAGGAACCGAGTCTTCTATCTCCTTATGGCTAACCAGTTGCACATTCCCATCTTCATAATAGTGCACCTGCGGACAAAATTTATTTATTTTTTTTTTTAAAGGGCTTTGTTAAGATATTTTAGGTAAATAAGCAGGTCTAAAAAATAATTAAGAGTTGACTTGTTTCTCCAAGAAGCTTTACAAGGTATTTTACCAATGAGGTCATTTCACGTTATAGTTCTGTGATAACATAGCAAAACAATATCCCCACTATAAACAGCATTTGGTTGTTCAACAATATGAAATCACCATTGCTATTAACAAAAAGACAACAGTGCATTTGTTTTGAGAGATACATAGCACACACCACCCTGCATTTCTTGTATTCTTGCCAACCCACATCTGTGACAACAATGCATGCTGGCTCAGACGTGTATTAGTGGAAGATCAGCATCAACCTTAGCCATTTCACAAAACACATAAGTGCAGGAAGAAGGCGTCTCCCACTCAGCTTGAAAGTGTTGTAAGAAATAGACTATAAGCTCCTTATAAGAACCAGTTCTAAACCGTGAGAAGGCTGCTACTTGCTCTTAATTTACTGTAAATATCCTGCGAAAGGTTTCGGACAATCAAGGGTATGTCCGTCACGTTTTTATCTTAATGGGACTCTGTCACCTTAACGCAGGATGAACTCCAATTTTCCAACATTATTCTTCACAATGTATAATAATTCCTATAAAGCAACTAAACCCTTTGATCACATTATACGATTATCTAAATAATCTATGACAGGATGGGATTTCAGGGTATGAGACCTCCACTTTAAATTAAAGTATCCTTAAGGATTTTATAGAATACTTGATCCCCACATTTTTAAAACTTGCTATTTTAGATCCAAAATATAAGAGAACGAAGTCTTTACACTTGGATATGTTTTACAAATAATTTAAAAATGAATAAAAGTAAAAAAAAAATGTTCCAAATCTCTTTATGGGTTAAATATTCATGGTTATATAGGAGTTATGTTTTCAAAATAAATGTGCACACTGACCTGGATTTTCAATACTCCAACCACATGAGCAGTGGACTGACCAAGGGTGAGCTTCCACTCTGACCTACAGCGGCCATTCCTTTGTTGGAGAAAGCAAAATAAAACTTTTTTTTTTCTTCTGATTTTTTACAATCAGAAGCTTTTGAAGATCTAAGATATCTATTATCAAGTCGTTTTATATACAGTATATTTTCATGTATATTCAGATAAAAATTTAAATAGATGTCGGAAGACATACCAGAAGTTTTTGGGTTGAAACTGATGTCCCTCAATGCAGGCTATAATTGTCTGCTGACCATCAACTGTCTTCTCATAAACCTGCAAGACAGATATTATGAAAGACGTGATTACAAAGAGGTCAATGATGCTTAACTTTAAAGTTGGCAAATTATTTTCTTTCCCGTACCGTACAGACTCCTGTAGGGTAATGCTCTTTGATGTAGGCACTGAGGGCAGCATCACAGGCATCTCTCCAGCTTCTCAGACTCCCGTCTCCTTCATAAGGCTGCACTTCGCTAACCTCCTTTCTTAAATGGTCAAACTGGAACGATAACTGGTTACGGGGATCCAGGAAACGTCCCTGACCTAAATCACCGTGCTCTGTGATCAGAACCTATACAGGAGAAACAAACAGACAGAAGATTTTTGTGTTGCAGCTTTGCTGTTCTAAAAACAAGGCCAAAAATCAAAACACACCGGCTCATCATATCCCTCGACTTTGGCAGGAGTAAACTGATCCATGTTGTACTGGGCAAACGAGCTGGAAAAAAAAAAGCCAAGTTGAGAAAAGGCAGAATATATTTAGATATCAGAATGCTTCCATAAGGTTTCAAATGAGCACTTGAAAGACAGATTTTTATGATCAACAGGAGCATAAACAGACATGGCAAATCAAATATTACTCACTGAGAAGCCCCTTCTCTAAGAAGGTTGTCATTATTGAGAAGAAGCCGCACATCTAGTAGGAAAAAAAATCATCATTTGCACAATGAGACAAAACAACAAAATGTAATAATCTGAGTGCTGATTAAGGCATTTTTTGATTGACTGGTACAGAGTACACCTCAACACTTAGCATTCATGTTAGCTGCACCATAACCTTGAGCTAAGACTCAGTTGAAGCACAACACTAACACTGGCTTCCGATTTGAAGAAAAAAAATACAATTGTCCCCTCTTATGTGCTGAATTAGAAGGTAGAAATGTTATTCAACATCAGCATTAGCATCATCTGACACACAATACTAACTATGATGTATAAAGTTTGTCATTACCAAAAAATGCATTTTATCTAACTTGATTGGCTTTATTACACATTTAGTTTTTAAATCATTTTTCATTCAAAGACTGAATGAATGTGCTCAGTGGCATTAATTTAGTCTCTAAGGGCACAAAATTTTAAATTTTTTTGATTAAAAGTCCTCAGTTCCGCATGACCACAACCTTCAGTGAAATTCAATAAGCAGAGCAGAAACAGGAAGCTATTGGGTAAAAAAGACAAGCAGTGTGCTTATGCTCTTATTAGGGATATATAGGGATATATTTTATTTTTAAAAAGATATGTATAACACAAGGAGTTTAATCACAGAATGGATCACAAATACAACAGCTAATTGTACATGAAGCACTCATCCCCCAACACAAAAATCACAGACAGTGAGACAAAGGCTGATTGGTATCACAAACAAACAAACACAAATTGATTAGAATACCCCCAGTTTCTTACCATTGAAGACCTCATTAAATTCTCCAGGAGGGGCATGAGTAACAAAGTTGGCCGCTATGCGAACCTGCAGAAGCAATTCAATGCAACAAATTAATGTTATTATTGAACTAACAAAAGACCATGGCTAGTATGCATGAAGTTACACACTGCTTATCAAGTAAAACAAAATTATTAAAAATTATGTTTCCCCTCAGAAAGTTTGAATTCTGGTCCATAACTTGGTTTTCTGTTCAGACCTTCCTCTGATTAAGTTGCAAGCTATAACATGACATCTCTTTTTGCTCATACAGGTAAGGAGCATTTATATTCAATTACAAAACAATTGAAAAGCAGTAATGTGAGAAAGACAATAAATTTAAAAATAGTTATGTGTATATACAATTTAACTGAACAAGTGTCTTTACCCTTGTAGTTTAAACGTTTAAGCTGATGATAAAACATAAAGACATCATGTGCTTTAGAAGTCCCACTTTATTTTTTAATACCAGTTTTCTGATCATTTATTGAGCAAACCGCTGTTTGATTTACAAATAATCAGGAGAGTAAACAATCAAATTGCATGACGCAATAACTTGATTATTACTTTAGTTTTAATATTAAGAGGAAATTATTACAATGGGTATTGTAGCAACAGATACAAAATACAGAACATATACAAAATGAGAAGTAGGTTGTCTGAACAGTAATAAATCTTTATGGTATCAGTTGTTAACTTCTCCATACAAGGTCAACAGACCAGTGAGTACAATTGTCTGTTGATGTTATCGGGGAAATGTTGCCTTACTTGTTTTTAGCTTTAATTAGCTGGTATTAGATGTTTTATCTGTATTCACATACGTGGCAGAAAGACAGTTCGCTTATTTATACTTGTGAACGGAGTGCTTTGCTTAATTGCCACTGGTTCAACGTAGACTGTCGTTACGAATCTCCAGCTAAACTGAAGGCTCATGATATACTGATTCTAGGTCCAGAAAACTATTTGAGCTGCAACCGAATCTGTTTGACCCAGAAAAGCAAAGTAACATTAGCCGCTAATGTTAGCCACATTTTGAGTGGGAGAAACTTTCCATTTAGTTTATTTCGTAAACATGCATTACAGCGTGGCTTAGACGTATAAATGCCTATAATAAACCATTAACAAATTAGCGTGGCATCCAGAGAGTGATCCAAATTTCCGATTTGATATCGCTGCCGTCAAACTTGGCTATCGAGCTAGTTAGCTAATGGTAGCCTAAACACAAGTTTATCATTTAGGTAGGCCACCAAAATATTGCACAATCTTTCCAGTTAATAATATTTAATGCACATAAACATGAAACACAAATATCCCTGTATAAATATGATAAATTGTTAATGAACAAAGACTTCAAACCTTCTCTTCATCTGACAGCGGCTCCTCAAAGTCAGCCATCTTGGCTCTGTGTGAACCCACCTACTACAGCTGACTGAGATCCACCGCTACCTCTGTCATTTACCAACACATACTTAATAAGGATATTACCTTGTATAAATACACACTCGTGTACACTGAGTTTTGATATAAAATAATAAATAAATAAATTCCAATATATATTTTTTCACAATAAAGGGCGTAAGCAGATCTGTGATAGCTCATCTACTTCCTGTTATGTGTTTAGCAACTACAAAATAAAAGTAAACTCTTACATCACGGTAATAAATATTATTCCTAAACATTGAAAATAACTTGAAATTGTCTACTTGTGTTTCATATTTTTTATATGTAACATTATGTCAACAATTGGGTCTTTTACACTGCCTTAACCAAACTATTTTGAAGAAGTTGTTTTATTTTGAAAATAGAAAGATTGAAGGATTCCTCCCCCCAACTTTTCCTCTGGAACGTTTGTTCCATTTGTAGACTGAGACCAGCAACACACAAGATGGGGTCACGGGTATGATTAACCGTATTTTACTGACAAGTAGTATTGACAGATTGACAGATTTTGTACAGGTGCAAATTTGGCTTTGCTATCTCAATTACGTTGTGACATTAAAGAAGAAGCCAGTTCCAACCGGAAGTTCCTGGTCAGAATGGATTAACTGCGACGTTGCTTTGTTTAAGGAGCAGCTACTACTTTTATTGATATGCATTACAAAATAGGCAATCTATATTTATAAACTGTTCTCTGTTTTTTGTGTCCGAACTGTGTTTACCACACAACGCTTCTCTGGACTGGCTAGCTTCTTAGCTAAAAATGAATAAGGCATTGTCCGTTGTTAAACAGTTTGTCTCACTGAGACGCAGTTATTCTTCTACGGTCTGTCAGGTGATGACCAAACCAGAGGATATCGCCAGACTCTACAGAGAGCTCAGCCTCTTCCCATCTCTGAGCAGAGCAGACGTAGGACCTGTCATCACCTCTCAGTATGGAGGCAAATACAGCAATATCTACACAGGTAGACCTCGATCATTTCTATCTATCTAAAGTTCTCTGAACTCTATATGGTCAGTTTTTTATAGCATTTTTGCTTGCTTTCAACTGCAGAATGGAGCCAGCGTGATCTGGAGAGGAACGAGAATGTCAAGTTTTGCAGACAGTATATTGTATTCCACGATGACAAGTCTGTGGTTTTCTCTGGAGCTTCTGGAAACTGCACTGAAATCAAAGGAGAGTATGTGCAATGCTCTTACACTAAATGTTTATATATCAGTCTAACTTTGAGCAATCTGAGCTATGTCTCCTTTTATTTATTTACGGTAGTTTGTAAAATGTATTTATCTCAGAGTGCTGAGTAAGGACTCTCCATCTGGTGAGATGAAGGCAGTTGTTAGAGAATGCACAATCAAAGGAGAAGAGAAGCAGTTTTTGGAGGTGCGTTACTCAGCAAAAACTTTGCATCAAAATGTTTTGTCTGGATTTTTCTTTGATGCTTCATTACACATGTACAATGCCCTTTCTTTGTTTTTGCTATTTAACTATTAACTGTCTCTATGCATTTTTATAACTTTATGAAAGCTGAAATTTTTGTTTGATGATCTGTGGCTTTTCTTCACAATTCAATATTTTTCAGATCTGGAGTAAAAACATAAAGATGAAGAGCATAAATCTGACAGCCTTAAAAAAGCACGGCAAAGTCTTCGAAGATGGTAAGTCTTTAGAGGAGACAATTTCCCCCTTTCTTTCAGTTTATTTGGAAGTTTTCTCCCACACCTGTTTGTGTTTACATCCTCAGAGCAGTTTGGCAGCTTGGTTTGGTCTCACTCTGAGACACACCTCTTGTATGTGGCAGAAAAAAAGAGACCCAAGGCTGAATCTTTCTTCCAGGTGTGTGTGCAGAGTTATTTTTGAGATGAAATGCCACTTAATTTTACAGGAATACACTGCTGCTTTAGTGGTTGTAACAAGTATTAACCATCAAACAGCTATCTTCTGGTATAACAGTGTTTGTTATCATTTTCTGGTATTCATCTTTTTTTTTAATTCAAGCGTTTTTTAAAACTCTTGTATAAGGCATCTTAACGGTGCATTCACGCTGTAAAAAATAATTTTTACCAGATCGAAAATAAATTGTAATCTTATTAATTTTGCTTGTATTTTAAATAAATCTCACGCGTTTTGCTTTGTGTTTAACAAGCAGTAATCCATAACAGTGCTTATTTTACCATACCCAGTGAAACAATTATGCATATTTTGTCCTTGGTATAACATATTTGACTAATAGCTTTCTGTTTACAAACCTTATTTTCCTTTTATAGACGGAGTTACCAGAGTTGTCTTCAATTGAAGATGAAGAGGAAACCATCAGGGTGGAGAAAAATCAGACTGTGAAAGTAATTTCAGTTAAATTTGATAAAAAAAAAAAAAATACAAAGAATCTTAAAATTGATTTTTCAGATTATGTTCTACATTAAGATATCATTGTGTAATTAAATTGAA
>JARVJO010000024.1:12464221-12496248 GCA_031762555.1 Cynodonichthys magdalenae
TAATTGTCTGAAATTGTCTGAAATAAATTTCATTCATTCATTCATTCATTCATTCATTCATTCATTCATTCATTCAAGATTTAGAGTTATGGCTACATGTGAAGAGACAGGGCCCAGTTTGAGACTCTCTCAGAATGTACATTTCTTTAAGTCTAAACAATCAACATTTACTGTCCTCTGTCTTCTGGAGTCAGGACAGCTCAATGCTGACCAATCAGCATTCAGCAACCCTGACAACATCAGCAGATGTACATTTGTGGTTTAGATATTGTTGATTTAATTAAGAAGAAATGGGTTCCTTCAGGAGCACAACTACATATTATCTGAGGTGTAACCTATGTGGACACATCTACATACACACATCTACATTTCATCTACATACCCACTTTTTGTGCCACTGGGTTCCTTGGTTGGCCGATAGCAGTGAGTGGAATGTTGTTTAAAGGGGGTTGTTGAGAAGAATGTTTTTTTTCTTCCTTCAGTTTTCTGTTGAAAGTGTTCTGAAAAGCAATAAGTTTGATACACAAAAGGTGGCAGTTTCTGGGGGCTCATCCGGGGGCTTTCTAGCATTCCATCTAATTGGCCAATACCCAGGGTTCTACAAGGCCTGTGTGACTCGCAACCCCGTTGTCAATTTGGCCTCCATGATTGGCAGCACAGACATCCCAGACTGGTAGGTCTCCTCGTCCACATACCTATGCTCTTATTCAAATTATTCACATGGAAAAGTGTATAATAATAATAATAATAATAAACAACTGTGGTGTCTTTATATGTGAAAGGTAGAAATTTTTTTTGTTTCCCTGTTTCCCACTCTACGCTTAAAATATAAACTTGTGTAGCAATTTGTATACTGGACCAAAACAAGTGTATGAGATAATGGTCCTGTGTGTGTGAATACATGTGTTACAATTTATATTATGACCAAAAAGCCACACTGTGATAAGTGTTTACATGTTGATGTTTTCTTGGGACCTTTGCAGGTGCATGGTTGAGGCTGGTTACGACTACAGTCCAGACTGTCTTCCTGATCCTGCTGTTTGGGAGCAGATGTTAAACAAGTCTCCCATGAAATACATCCCTCAGGTATAGGATCTATGAGAATCTGAATCTGAAGAATCACAATCTACAGACATACTTTTTTTTTCTTTTAGGTTAAAACACCAGTGCTGCTTACTTTAGGGGAAGATGACAAGCGTGTACCAAACAAGCAAGGAATTGAGTACTACAAAGCTCTAAAGGCAAGGCAGATCCCAGTTCGGTAAGCAGACACATGCAATTAAATTTTTTTTATTATCAGTATTATATATATGATTATTATCACATAACAAAGGTCTGTAGAATTGGAGGTGCTGCTGCTCCTTCAGTAATATTTTGTGTCTTGTTTAGGTTGCTGTGGTACCCAGGAAACAACCACTCTCTTTCTAAGGTGGAAGCAGAATCTGACGGATTCATGAACATTGCTTTGTGGATTATTCAGCACCTGAGACTGTGATGGTCAATCTAACGAATCACATTAGAAGATCCTGCTTTATGTGATTTTTATATTCTTGTTTCATCATCCAATCTGAAGCCAAAACACTATAATTTTTTATCCAGACAAAACACGCCTCGTTTACTTTACTCCTAATCTAACTTCTGTATCGATGGAAAAATAACAGTTTTAGCTTTGTGCTTGAAGCATTGTTGATTCAACTGAAAAGATTTTGTACACAATTACACTTGCCTATAATTAAATCCAGAAAACAGTAAAATACCTTTTTATTGTTTTAGCTTTGATACATATACAGTTACAAGGAAAACCTGTTTTATAATTAGTTTGTCTTGGAGGTAATTCCTCTTCTTGAGTAATTATTTTGTGCTAAATCATTTTTTTTCTGATGGTATGATTTAATGCACTTAATAAACTGATTTTGAAATACAGGTAAAGCAGTTGTTGTATCAAGCATGTTGGTGTTAAAAATAAGTTGTGTAATGTTTGTCCTTTAAAACACTTGAAGCATATCTGCTCTTGATGTCCCTCATGAATATAAGCTCTGTCACATGGTGTGCATCAGACTGCTGTTAATATCACCACATACTTTCACTTCTGCATGCGTGGAACCTGTTTCTATTCACTGCACAAACCGTTAGATGATCTTTTCAGCCATTGTTTCTGCCCTCTTGGATTTAAAACGCAGAAACACTTTACCTTGACTTAAACTTTAAAATCTTTACCTGCGATGGTAAGTACAACATTATTTTACTGTTCAAAATGTACTGCAGTTTGCCTTTAGGAAATTATAAATGTGTAGTATTGGTCTGTAACAGAAATGCAAGGATAGAACATTGCTGTCATTTCAAGCAGCTTTCATGTTTAGTGTGATACTAAACAAATGTAATGTTTTTACCTACATAAATATACTTAAATTCTCTTTTTATTGTTGGCCAAATCAACTCATTGAATTTTGTTTTTTCAGGCTGTGGTGAAAGTTCTGTTCCTCAGTCAGTTTCTAACCATAGGGAAGACGCTGAATATTAAGTTTTTCCCATGTTACGCTGATGTGAATTCCACCAAAGTGGACTGCTCTGACAGACCTCTCATGCATGTCCCCTTCTTTAAGTCTGCTTCTGTGTTGTCCATCAATTTGAGTCAGACTAAAATAGAGAAAGTGAAGGATCATGCTTTTGCAGATGTCCCAAACCTGAATACTCTGGAAATAAGGGACAATTGTCTACCAGGAAATCTGAGAACCCCGGGGCAAGACCACTGCAAAATGGAGATAGACCGTGAGGCCTTCAGACACCTGCAACATCTTACACATCTGATTCTGTCTGGAAACAGCCTCACATCCATTCCTCTATTACCTGAGAGCTTACAAGTCCTTGATCTACAGAATAATTGCATTGTCAATATTATTGTCCCCTTAAATACTCCAAATCTTGAAGCTCTATTACTTTCTAGGAACTGCTTTTATGCAAACCCTTGTAATCAGTCACTTTACATAAATGAGACTGTTTTCAGAAATCTTCCTAAACTCAAAAACCTTACTTTGGGGTATGATAATTTGACAGCTGTTCCTAAAGAGTTGCCAACTTCACTTGAATTACTTGATTTAAGAGAGAATACAATCACAGAAATTCCCAATAACACATTTGCCAACCTGACAAACCTCACAAACCTGAATGTGGAGTGGAACTGTCAGCGTTGTGACCATGCAGCAAGGCCCTGCTTTCCTTGCCCACAAAACCACCCTTTGAAATTACATCCAAACTCACTTTTTTCTGAAAATAGCTCCATCGTTTTCCTTAGCTTAAGAGGAAATTCTCTAAAAACATTTCCTCAGGGTCTTTTCGAGCCATTGAATAAGTTAAAGAGACTGGACATCTCTGACAACTTTCTGGGGTATGAGATGCAAAATGGCACCTTTTTTAGAGAACTGAAAGGCCTCACTTGGATTAGCCTCATTTATAACTATGAACCATTGAAGACATTTTCGAAATTTAACCTGTCCCCCTTTATTGGCAATATAACGCAGTTGCAATCCCTTTTGCTGAGTGGCAACTTCTTTCGCACACTTTCAGAAGAAAGTTTTGATGTTTTGTCAAACCTTAAGCAACTAAAATTACTAGAACTGAGAATGAACTTTATCAGCAAGTGTAACTTAACTTCTCTCAAGAAGGTACCCTCTCTTACCACTTTAGTCCTCTCCCAAAACATGCTTAATTTCATTCCATGCTGCTCATCATTGTTATTTGGGGTTGTACCGCAAGAAAGCTGTCAGAACCAGAACTCGTATGTCAATCATCTTCAAGACACGCCTCCTATTATAATCGATCGAGAACTGGTGTCTAGAGAGAATGTCTGGGAACCCAGCAAATCAAATAAGCTGGAATTTAAGGAAAAAAGTTTGTGTCAAATTCCCTCACTGGGGAGTTTTAAACACAAGTACTGTTCAGATAGACTGACATTTAATCTTTCTCAAAACGACATTTTATCGCTTAACAAAAATGTGTTTTTAGGCATGGAAAACGTGGTTTGTTTAGACCTTTCTTACAATTACATGAGCCAGACATTGAGAGGTGGGCTATTTGATAGCATGAAGCAGTTGGTATTTCTTAACATGTCTTACAATAGACTCGATTTTTATTACAGAGAAATTTTCAGTGAACTTAATGCCACACTGAAGGTGTTAGATGTTAGTAACAATGACTTTCATTTTAAAATGAAGGGTATGGGCCACCGCTTTGAATTTCTTCCAAATCTGTCCAATTTAGAAGTACTAAGTCTAGCAAACAATGGCATTGGGGTGCGAATAGATCAACAGCTGAATAGCCGGTCTTTGAAGTACCTTTACTTCTATGGAAATAATCTAGACATTATGTGGGGCTCTACAAATAATAAATACACACATTTTTTCCAAAACTTGACAAATCTCACATACCTGGACATCTCCGACAATAATCTCCCATCAATCTCACCAGAGGTGTTATGCAACTTCCCAGTAAGCATTACGAACCTGTGCATCAGCCACAATCCTCTGAAGTATTTTCCCTGGCATAACATCTCAGCTCTCAGCAATTTATGTCACCTGGACCTGAGTTACAACTTTTTGCATGAGTTGGTTCCAGAAGCAGTAAAATTTGGAGCCACTTTTGTCTTCCTGGACCTCAGCCACAATCACATTTCTTCTATTCCTGAGAATTTCTTCAGTGAAGCAAAGTCCTTGCAGAATCTATTTCTCAATCACAATCAGATCAAAGTGTTGGACCATCAGCACCTCCCTGCCCCCTTTCTAAATGGCGGCAGCCTTCAGATACTCACTCTGCATGAGAATCCCTTCAAATGTGACTGCAATACATCCTGGTTTGCAGACTACTTGAGAACCACTTCAGTAAAGATTCCTCATTTACTGACACTGGTACAATGTGAATTCCCAGAATCCCAAGAAGGACAGATTTTACTATCCATGGACCAGCGTTCCTGTCAGGAAATCTACGGCAACTTGGCCTTCCTGTTCTCTTCCTTCCTCGCTGTGACGTTAACTGTTCTTCCTCTGCTGAAGCACCTGTTTGGTTGGGATGTGTGGTACTGCTTGCAGGTTCTCTGGGCAGAACTTAAAGGCTACTCCCAGTTGCCTGGTAATGATTCAGGTCATCGTTATGATGCTTTTGTGGTGTTTGACACCATGAACCCAGCTGTGAGGGACTGGGTTTACAATGAGTTGACTGTCAATCTGGAGAATTTGGGCAACAGGAGATTTTCCCTCTGCTTGGAAGAAAGGGACTGGATTCCTGGGCTTTCATGCATTGACAACCTACATAATGCTGTCCACAGCAGTATGAAGACAGTGTTTGTACTGTCCAGAGGTACAAACAGAAGTGAGCTGGTAAATGGCATGATTCGCCAGGCTTTCTTCATGGTTCAGCAGCAGCTGCTGGATGAGAAGGTAAATCTTGCCCTTTATTTTCTCGTATATTATTTGAATGTCACTCTTACACTGTCTGAGATGATGCAATGTTTTCACAACCCTAAATTATCTCTGAAACTTTCTATTTAAAAAAAAGGTTGATACAGCTGTGCTGGTTTTGCTGGATAAAATGTTTCCGAAACTGAAGTACCTTCAGCTGAGGAAGAAGTTGTGCAGAAAGTCGGTGCTGTCCTGGCCAAGAAACCCGAAGGCCCAACCCCTGTTCTGGAACCAGATGAGAATGGCACTGTCATCAGATAACCTTACATTTTATGATAACAACATGAGTGAAAGTTTTATATGATTTCTCTGTAACAGGAAACTGTTGCATGTTTTTTTGATTTTGGTTTGACAAACATTTTACTTTGTTAAAGCTGATTTTATTTTTCTTTTCTACCTATCATGTATTTGAAATTTTGTGTATTTTGAAATATTTTGTGTGTAATACCTTCTTTCATGACATCACAATTCCTATTTGAAATAAACTATTTTTTATTAGACTTTCATTCACACACACTTAAGTTTTTATTGTTTTTCCTGAACATGGGATAATGTACTAGTTGCTGTTTTGTGCTGCAAAATTAAGTGGAAAACAGAAAATGAACTAAAACAAACTGCTTGATTTTACTTGAGTTCCTTTATTTCATAATCATAAGAGTAAAATAATGCAGTGTAACTACATACCCACACCCCCAGTTCAAAGATTTCACTTCTCTTTTGTTAGACACAGGAGGAAATGAAACTAGGGATTATTTCTTACAGTTCAATAAGATCCTCAACAACAACTGTCCAAATTAAAAGAGTCACCTGTCATTCTGAGAGAGTTTTGACGTAATGCTAACTGTTAATCTACATGCAGATGGTTGTGAATACCACATGATACAATAGAAACAGATCGCTTTAGTTGATGGTTAGAATAGTTCTCAAACTTTTCAGAGTCAGACCCACAGAGACTGGTCAAACAATGACAGCTAAACAACCTAAACAGATGTTAAGTTTTCTTAATCCTTTTATGACAGAAGTTTTATTATTTTAAGAGTTATGACTAAAATGTGATTTTAGCAATCTTTAAATTTTATTTAATTTATGGAACTCATTCAAGACTCCTCACTTTGTGAACTACTGATTTAAAACAGCTCTATTAGCACTGGTCAAAATTATTTATGCTTATTATCATTGTAGTAACTGTTTAACAAGATAATTAAAAAAAAGTATCAAAGAGTTTCCTCCTAAGCAAGGACATAATGTTCAGTGAAAAATTATTTGACATAAAAAAGAGTTGTCAGCTGAAATCTTTAAAATGTTATTTTAAATAGAGAACAGAAGCATCTTTGTTAGTTTGTCAAAAATTCAAATAAATTAGTTAATATTTATAAATGAATTGATATATTACAGTAGTGTAGAAGATGTGTTCTGAACAGATGTGTGTGCTTGTTAACATGTAGACGTTGCCTTTTTTAAAAATTCAAACATGATTTAAAACAATTTAAGCATTTCTGAAAATGTGATAAATATTACAACCATTTTTTTAAAACTTATTTTAACTATATGAGGTTGATTGGGAAACAATTTTATTCTGATTCTTGTGTGGCCTTGTTGGCTCAGATTCCATGTATTTTTTTTGAGGTTGCATCTCATCACCAATTAATACAATTGTTGAATTTCAGTCAGCAGGTGTCTAATATAAGTTACAGCTTTAACCCAACCTTTTTGATGTTCCAGTCTTATTTGACCCATTTTAGCTGATAACCCACTCCATTATAAATTTCCATCTTTAAGCAACCAATTCAGCTTCATCGGGAGCAGTAGCCTACAGCTTGAAATTGTGTTGCACCTCGTGAGACCACATTTCATTTTCATTTTTTGTCTCATGATCTGACAGCTCCAAACTGACATATGGAGGATCTTTCTTGTGAGTGAAACTTTCTGACCAAAACTTGGTTTTTCCAGCACATTTGGAAGAGGTTAATAAACTGAACAGCTGGTGTAAAATGATTTCCACTGCCTCAGGATCAGTGTGGATCAACAGATTTTTTTTCTTAGTTTAGCAAAGGTGGTACAGGAGGTTTTATTATTATTAGTTTATTATTGCTGAAAGAAAATCATATTTAGATCTAATTTTATGCATCAGACAAATTATCAATTCACATAAATTACACAAGTTGCATAAAAACTAGTGCTCTTTAGATTTATCATTTTGTTGGAGTCCTGAAAACTCCCAGGACTGACTCAAGTTGTGTTTCACGTGTAGTTATGATTAGGAGGTCCTGAAACCATTCACCACCTCTCTGAAATTTCCAGTCCAGTTGTTGGGTAAAACCAATATTAAAAACTCCAGAAGTGCCTGTTTGAATTCTAAACTGGTGAGTTGGGCAGATGCTGTTTATTTTTAGCATTGCACTGTATATGCAAAACTATAGTCTACAGGTAAGGTGGCAAAACACTTTATTTTACAGTGGCACCTGCTACTCTATGCCACCCCATATAATTTGTGGTCAGCCTTTAAACTTTACAATTAAATTTGATGCCTACTTTTATAAAGTGTCTAGAATTAAGCTCAACTTAGTACTTGCTTGTGTACCTGAAGCGTCTGTAAAGGAAAATTGATATTTGGTCGCGCGCTGCCCCACCACGGCAGTTCTTGGTGTCGCACACGCGCCAGCTGGGTTCAGCGCGCTCACGCGGGCCGGATGATGAGGATAGGATAGGGCAGGTCACACAGCTGAGCGGATGAGCTCATTGTGGAGCTCGCCCGCACCGGGGACGGACGGTGATGGAGAGGCGTCTGTCCGGTGAGCTGGAGCTACACGGTGAGTTGCGCTCCTGGACTTTGAGCGGGTGATACGGCCACATCTTTTGGAAACAAATGGATACACGGAAGTGGTGCGGTCAATTTTGCGTGGCAGATTAATTATTATGTAAGGTACTAGCTGGAACTCATGTAGCCGTGTGCATATGAGCAAGAAACTAATCCTTCATGCCGCCGTGGTCGTAGTAGGACGGGCGGCTGTCCTGCAAGCTTTCCCTCCGTAGGCTTGTCCTTCATGGAACAGAAAAAGTGTGTCGAACTTCACTAGTAGACTAGCTGGATAAAAAGCTGAGGTTGGGATGGTGAGTCCACTTTTCTCTCCTCAGCAACAGCTGGCTGTCAACTAAAAAGTAGTACAGACTGATTTTAAAGGGAGGCTGACAATTTATTTCAGTGTTGTCTTTTTTTTTTTAATCTATGTCCACGTCCATTGTTTGACACGAGAATATGAACTTATGTCTCAACACATCTCCATTTTAATGTGATTATTGTAGACAGTGCCTATTGTCTGTGTTTTGATTTTTAATAATTTCATATCAATTATAGGCCTAATATAAATGCTGCAAACTCATAAGTCTATTAAAATTATAGACTTTTTTTTGTTCTATCATCAAAGACTGAATTTATTGTGTCAAACAATAATGGATTGACAGCTAGGTTATGAGTGACAAGCAGACTGAACCAATCTCTCAGTTGTGTGCTGTTCAGTGACTCCCAGCACCCAATCCTCTCAGATTAGAGGAGGGATTATGATTTGGATTTGCCTCTGCCTTATAGACTGAAGTCCCCAATAACATGGGTGATTATAATGTTTTTAGTTTCCAAAGGATATTTAAAAAAAAAATTAATACTGAATGCTTTTATCATATCAAATCCAACAAATACCCTTTTTGCTTCTAAATATGAAATAATATTGAACTGATTATTTTTGATTCATTCTATTTTAGACAGTTTTGGGGCTCTAGGATTTAGCCTAAATTCTAAGTGCCTATTTTTGTCCTCCATTTCCAGTTGAAGCCTGAGGGATATCCACGCACGAGCAAAGTCTGATTGTAATTTTGTAATTGCCCCTGAGGGATGGCAGTTAATGAAAACCACTTCTCCAATTCCCTTTGCAGTCTCCTGAGGCAATAGTAAAATGCACTATGTTGGCTTTTCCTTTGGATCTCAGCAGTCATTAAAGTTCACACACTTTTTTAAGAGTTCAGCGCTGTCTGTGGTGCTGACAGGGTCATACTGGTCCATATCCTTCTTAATTTGTTAGGTAATGTGGGTGCATGTAAAATACACTGAGTGTGGGGAGTGGCTTGTTATGTTTTGATGTTCCCTTGTAGCCTATTTGCTAGTATTGATGTTGTATTCCTGTACACTCTAAAAAATTAAATGTTGGATTTACTCAACCATGTTATGTCAACTGGTTCCACTTGACTGAGTTGAGTAAATTCAAAGCAATATACCAGTTTTTTAATCAAAGAACATGAGTATATTGCTTTGAATTTACTCAACTCAGTTAAGTGGAACCAGTTGTCATGACATGGTTAAGTAAGTCCAACATTTCATTTTTAGAGTGTACCCGTATTCAGACGTTCCACTTTGTCATTCATTCCTGTTACTTTTAATGCAAATATATCAACGACTGTTCCACTCAGTGGCGTGATTTTTTTTTTTTTGGAATATTTTATCAATGTTACCTTTTCAAAAAGGCATTCATATGTATGGCAAAAAATAAATGTCACAGGCAATTTAATCATGAGAATGGATTACCAAGTACCACAGCAGAAGTACGTATGTAATGTTCTTCAGAGTAGACAACCTAAACTTCATTCCTTTTGTTGTTTTAAAAATTGACTGAAAAATATGCGAAGTGTCTTGAGGTTTTTCAATTATTTAAAGATACTTGTAATGTTTCAAGCACAAAAGTAACGATTATCTGCAATCTGTTTTCGAGTTTGTTTATTTTCATTTTTTTGTCCATTTTCTATTTTACTTTTTGAATTCCCTTTGGCTATTTCTCTTAATATGTTTTTCTGTTTTTTGTCTAGATTCCATCCTGACCTGCTGTGTAGCTGAAATCACATCACCTCTGGCCTGTGTCTTTAGGAGCTCCGTTGCCAAATATCACAATTAATTTCTTCAAAAAGGACTAAATATGTCCAATCGTTATGTCCTACACATCTAGAGATGGACAGGTGAAAACTAAGGCCATAAGGTGGCCTCTAATAATTGTATTACTTCATTGTAGTTTCAAAAAGGGGTATGAAAATATTCTTAATATATCAGCTTATTTTCAGCTGTTCTATTTTGCCATATAACAATGCCAATTAACATAAGAGCCAAGCCCTCGCACAGCAAGCTGTCTGCTGTTGCTAAGAGTAGCGGGCACAATGATGGAAGCACATCTCATTCGCGCTTCTCAAGGTCTGCTAAACAAGGGAAAGGCAAACAGGCCATGAGCTCAACACCAGGATGCCGCTCAGGACTTGAGCCTGGCTGTGTGTCAGGGGGTGTGCCTGCACCAGCATCTAAGCTGGCTGGAGCTCAAGGGTCAGTGTCAAAACCCTGTTCAAAAATCAAAGCTGTCACAGCAGCAGATAGAGGCTCAACTCGTGGTTCAGCAACAGCTCCAGGTGGTAAAACCCTGTCCATGGAGAACATCCAGTCTTTGAGCGCTGCTTATGCCACTTCTGGCACCATGTATCCCAGTGAACAAGAGTCCTTGGAACCCACCGGTGGATACCCCAAAGGCAGCTTGACATTAGGCCGGAGTACCAGCCGCTCCTCCTACACCGGTCGCACAACAGCCACGGGTAGCAGCCCAAACATCACATCCTCCGGGACACATCACGTATTGGACACTTGTGGAAACCATGCCGTGCTTTCTGGAGGGACTTCAAGTTTGCGACGACAATCTGGAAGATGCACACAGACGTCAGATTTGGCCAAACAGGCAGAAGTTTCCACCTACGACCTCCAGGCTCAGCTCAGGGACTTGCAGCGAGAGAATGACAGCCTCCGGAGAGAGCTGGAAGGAGGGAGGGACAGAAAGACAAGTCATGAAATGAACAGTGTTGATTTCTGGAACTCGGATGTAAAGAGGGATAAGGGGAGCCGACAAGAAGATGGAGTGAGAACCTTGATTGTGAAAGACCAGTACAGGGTGAACCAAGAAGACATACAGGTGAGAAACCTGACAGACATTTTCAGTATGACTTTAGCTGTTTCAAACTGTGAAAGTTACACTTTGAAAAACACCCATTAGTCATCTCCTCTGATCATCATACCTCTCTCTCGTCATACAGTTTGTGCTCATCTTCAGTTTATGTTCAGTTCGGTTATGACAGTGTTTACCGGGCTCACCATGTTTCCATGGAAACACACTAATGGCATCCACAGAGGTGTTTGCCAGCTTTTAAATAAACTCACAGCTTCTCCTGAAGGAACGGTGACCAGTCTGTCCTGTGCCATCTCTCCATGGAATCTGTCCCACTCAGTCTGAGGTGTTATCCATCTGTGTGCCTCACCCACTGCCTGATGTAGTATTTGCTCTTTGTTTATCTTTCCCTTTTGGTTTTTATCCTGTTAGCCTTCTGTTTCTCTGTTTTTACAGTGTTGTTCTTCACAGTGTGTTTGTGTCTCCTGTCCTCTCTAATGGAAATGAATTAAAAACTGCTTTAATGGAACTGAATATAGGAATGAAACTCAGAAAGTTGAGTTGCTGTTTCACGACAGCTCACACAACTTTAATTATTTTTTACTTTCTCCTGTTGTAACGAAGCAGCCTCCTCTGCATTTGTATTTATAGATTTTCTTTTTTTCATTTCACATTGTTACTAAGCGTAAGGACACTGTGACACGTGCGTGTCACATTTGCGTACACAAATTCTTATTTTTAAAATGAAAAATTATCTAAAAAAAACACGAGTTTGAAAGAACAAAAGTAGTTTAATTAAATACTAAATAATTGCCTTCTTCATCACTAACAATAAGTAAATCTTTGCAGGAATGCATCAAAATCCTTAATCTATAATATTTCTCTTTGCTTATTTGTCCTTGGATCATTTCCTTGCATTTTAATTCACACAACCTGTTAGGTTTCTTGTGAGTTTAATAATTTCACACACACATGTTTGCGTTCTGCTCCAGTAGTTTGCAGTATTGATTAGGCAACTTATTAAACTCCTACCACATATTTTCCTCAACATTAATCATTACTGTATACAATGTATACATTCCAGTCTCAAGAAGAAATATCCAAAGTGGTCACCTCTACTGCTACTTATCTTTATTCTCCTTTGCCTACAATGTCTTTTTTTTATGTTTTCACTTTTTTCCATTGCTATATGAACAAGTTCAGCCTGACAGGAGAACTTGTTAATTAGCATAAGGAATGTCACCTTTTCTCTCAGCTGCAGACATCGGAGTCCCACCCCCTCTCGCCCCCCCGACCATCTGCTTGTTTGGTGTGTGTGCGTTTTGCCATTTGTGAGAATGTGTGTATGTGTTCACGTTACGTGTCTGAGTTGTGCATGTGTCAGAGTGGAGGATTGTCCTCCCACTCTGACTTAATATTCAGTGCTGGATGTTGCATCGATTATCTGTGCGCTCCCTCGCCTCTGTCCTACATTTCAACTCGGTGTCCTTGGAACTCCACACCCTCCGGACACGAACAGAGAAATCAGTTTATCTGAGCAAAAAAATAAAAAAATAAAAAAAATAATAATAAAAGAACAATACCTTCACAGAAGTGAAACAAAACAAACTTAGCTTCAGTTTTATTCTGGCCTTTAAGGTAAATGCAAATGTGTTTCAATTCACCCTTTCTTTCTGATTTTTTTCTTCCTTGTCATCATGATACACTGTGTTCATTCACATTGTGCTTATTCAGCTGAAAGTTTTATATGTGTGGATCAAATTAAATCATGCTTAATATACTGCTAATCTAAAAGTAATCTGCTTTTTCCTGTAACTTTGCTAACTTTCCTGTATTTTTGTTTCATTGTAAAATAAGGATTTTATTTTCAGTATACTTTACCATAAAAAAACATCAGCATCCCTTCTCAGTGTCAATTTGAATTACTTGTTCATTAAACAACTTTAAATTATTTTTTTTTTAATTGTATATTAAAGTTTTAATGCAGCACACTGAATGCATTGTATATTTGGACCACACAAAACCTGTTGTGCTATTTTATTCTAATTAACTTCACAGAACTTTCTTATTGTTTGAATTTGCATCAGATGCATTCAATTTTATGTAGAACATATTGTTTGATTGGCAACATGGCGTTTCTTAGGAAATACTAGATTCATTGTTCTTACTCCTTTGTAGACAGTTTCATTGTTTGTCTCCCTGAAAAAAAAAAGTGAATTCCACACATTTGTCTGTGTTGCTTTCAAGCATTTTTGTCTCATATCTGTTGATGTCCTTGTTTCTCCTTTTAAACTGCTTTTTTTTATCTGTTAAGAGATAACTGAAAGCTAAATTCATTGGCTAAACCAACTCTGACAGTATAGGGGAGGGAGAAGCTGCATCAGGTGAGAGCATTGATTTGATTTATTGCTACCTTGAGGCTGTAGAGTCACAAACGTAGGAACCAGTACACATATAAATCAAAGTAATGATTTTAAAAGTCGCCTGTGTTTTGTAACTGTGAGTCAGTTCTTCTAGTAAAACTGTTACTAATATATTTCGCCTTAAGCAAAGATCCTCAGTCATGCTCATATGCTGTTAGCTTTGTACAAACCCCAGATGAACAGTGAAAACCATGATTATAAACACATTTTAAAAAGTCTACAACAGAATAAAAGTTATGAAGACAAAATAGTTAGAAAAGAATTGCCACACTTTCTGATTTATTAAAAAAAAAGAGCAAGAGAACAAATGTAATGATTGGAACCTCTTCTAAAAACTCAGGAAAGGTTGAACAGATTTTAAACAAGTGATTCTTTGTTTCTGCAACTTTTATGGGAAATTCTAATCTCTGCAACAGCAGTTTGTAAGCAAGAACTTCTGAATACACCTGATGAATTCTAGAAAAAAATCTTTTGAACTTATGACTTTAAAATAATTGAACACTTACACCAACTAATTTACCAAAAAACATGTCTCAATTCTGTCTTGCACAGACCATATCTTTGGGCTTATGTTCCAACAAGTGAGTCAGAAAAATATTAATATTAGGCATTTTATTTTAAAGTATTTTATAAATATTCATTTAACTTTTTATGTTTGCAAATGCTGAAACTGTAAACAATTCATTACATGAACTATATCCCCATTTGTGCTGCCTAATGTTCTTCCATCTGCATACAAACCCATTCTTCTTTCCCTTACGTCACCTTCAATGTCCCTTTATTTTCCAAGAGATTTCTGCCACCTTCTGGCCAAACTGTGTAACCATCATCCAACAGCTTCACAAATTGACACAATGATTTAAAACTCAGAGGCTTTATATTTGTCTGTGTTTCCTTCATCACATCTTTCTGCTGCAGTCAGAAGATAGAAGAAACAAGGTTTGTTTTTGTCATACCACTAATATTTTACACAGAATTGGAAATTACTTTTTACTTGTATTCAGTTTTGGCACAAATGAATGATTCGTTTGACGACTGAATAAAATCTTACTGTTGTTATAGCAACTTCCATTAACAGTTCAGGAGCTACAAGAGGAGCTTAAAGCTCACAGAGAGATGAACAGCCGCCTGCGGCAACAGCGGCACCAGGGGAACTCCTATCGAGAACATCATATGAATCAGGAGTTCAGAGGAGGACTGAGCCCTGAACACAGCCCCAGGCAAAGTCTCATAAATCTGCACAGTCCTGCTCCAAAGAACAGCCCCAAAGCTAGCCCATCCAACACCTACAACCCAAGGCATCAAGAAGCTGACATCATCATCCACAGCCCTGGGTATGGTTGTAACTCTGCAGTAGCCACACAGAGACTGAGCCCAGCCAGCACCCTTCAGCCCGGTCAGAGGAACAGTCCAAACCAGCTGCTCCACAGTCCCAGTCAAGGTCCAGCAGTAGGGCCCGATTCTGGCTCCCTTCGGCCCTGCAGCCCCTGTCAGGTGCCTGGATGTGATGGCTTTTCCTCTCCTCCTCCCTTGGATCCATCAGAGGAGAACTTCTTCAGGCTGCAGTCGGAGCACGAGCGGCAAGCCAAGGAGCTCTCCCAGTTGAGGAAGACCATGGAGGACATGGAGGTTCGAATCGACTCTCAGAAGCAGACTCTGGGGGCTCGGGACGAGAGCATCCAGAGGCTGCTGGAGATGCTTCAGGGTCAAGGTCATGGACAGTGGAGCCGGGGACAGCGGACAGGGATAATAACCATGGCAGCACAGGAGGCCGAAACGCAGCTGGAGAACTTGCATTTAAAAGAGGTGTGTTTTTCTTCTTGTTTATCTTTTATTTTTTTTTAACTAATCTATATTTCTTTTGTGATAATTTTAAAAATCCCCAAACAACTTATTATTTAAAAATTAATAATAGCACACAGAATTGTAAATTAAACAATACAACTTGTGATTTCAGTGGAGTAATATCAGTTTGAGACACAATTATTTTTTTCCCCATTTGCTTCTGTTATATCTTTCTTTGATAAGATTATAAGTGTAAACATTTGGCTGTGCATGTCTTTGTGTGCACCTGTTTTCTGTCTGTATTAGGTAGAGAGCTGGAGTAGAAAGCAGCTCAGCAGGCCTTATCAATGAGCCAGATTAACATACTGAGAGCTAACACTAAGCTCGTGTTCAGCCATGCAGTTGTACAATCTCACTCTGATGGTGTGTGTGTGTGTGTGTTCCACGTGCTGACATAGCTGTTGATCCTTTGCCAGTTGGCCGTTTGCATTTTGCATCTTACTACGTGTGGCATATGAGCATGCTCTGCAGTGAAATAAGATGGATATGAAAAAATCTGGGATCGTGTTTCAACCTATTAAACAAGTGATGATACACGGTAGGCTCTGCTTATTTTGTGTTTTTTAGGCTGTTTTTGTCAGAGGGCAGTTGGTGCAGAGGGTGGTGCCTCAGCTCCAGGTGTATCTGTATCCTCTGCTGTGAGGGCAGGCAGTAGGCTGCTCTGTAGCTCCTCACTCCTGCCTTATCTATTTTTAACTTCTAAATCTTCTTAGCCTTTAATTTCCCTACCTCTATATTTGTGTGTGCGTTCCCTGATATCGTTCATGTCATAATGTCCCTGTGAGCATCTCCCTCTCTGGGTTGGCTCAAAAGAAGTGTGTGTATGTGTTCGTGAGCATGGCTACACATCTGGGGCCTTTCGGCTTAGCGTTTCAAATGAGAAAACTCCCTTTTCAGGAATTGCCACTGGCTGATGGGATATCCACCCATGCTGGGTGTTTGGTCACCAAAGTGCTTCTGTCAAAGTGAAATTGGTTTGCTTTAGCTTGTGCTAATGTAGGTGTGAGTGTCTGTGTGTCATGTATGGGACAAAACCATGTGTAAGAGGTGAGTACCTGTTCACACATGCTATTTTTAATCATCTGACAGCTTAAGACGAGCTCGTAGGCTTTGGAGGAGGGGCAGGAGGTGTGAGAGGTCTGTCTGAGGGAGAGGGAGAAATGAGAGAGGGGTTCTTTTTTCCTAAAAAAAAAAAAAGAAAAAGAAAAACAAGCTGTGTTTATCTGAATATTAATGCATGATTAATGAGTAAAAACCCTCTGACCTCCCTGATTGAAAAGAGAGGGGAATGTTGTTCTTTCATTTCACCCCCTTTTTCTAGTTTCCCTCTGGTCTCTCCTGTGAGGTGGGTGTACAGATGTATGTAAAAGAGAACATTTAAATTATACACATTTTAGCTATGTCTGACACTTTGGAATTTAGCATTTAGAAATGAAAACATTTAGGTCTCTTCAAAAGGTTTCTTCATATTTCTTTCAAAACCTCAAAGTGGTTCATGAACATTTCAGACGTTTGTGGTCGATATTGAATTCTGGTTTGTATGAAGAATTTCTGTTGTCTCTACGGCCCTAATTCTGGTGTAGGCTTCTATCTTTTGTTTATGTGTTACACTTGCACATGTCATGGTGAATGCAAGGCCGGAATAGTTTTGTGCAGCAATTGCCTCTGTTAGGGGGGGTACTTCATTTAGTTTTCAGATTAGTTCCAATGAAAACCAGCCCGACTGCTTTTCATTACTGCATCTTTTGCTGTCTTTTAAACGAGCCAGCTTGTTTTCATAAATACGTCTGTTTTCAGTTTGCCATATCTTCTATTTGTTCTATAACATGGGTGAGAGTTGACATGAAGTCTGGATGCTAATGCTAAATATGTGTTTAGGTCATTTTTTGATGTAAGCACAGCTTAAGATATGTGATGTGTGAAAATCCACAGACTTTTATATTTTTACCCCCTCTGTTGTGGCGTTCAGGACTAACAGATGACCAGATGTGAACTCACTTGAAGCAGCTGCTTGTGTTTATGTACGGTCTGTAGATGTGCAGAATGTATGCTTGCAGAGCCCACTCCATCACTTCTTCACCTGCTGATGTATTTTGTCAGGGGTGTCCAGTGGTGCATTCTCGCTTGTGTTTCCTGTCCAGCTTTGTTGGCTGTTAGTTTTTCTTTGGTGCGTAGATCTGCAGAGTAACATTGGTGCATCCTTAGTCTTTTGTTGTTTGAATGGGTACGCTTAAATAATCAACATCAGGTAAAAAGGAATAGTGTGGAAACCACATGAGGGTTTATATATATATGTGTGTGTGTGTGTGTGTAAGTGTATAAATTCTCAACTATAATGTATACTTGGAACTATAAGTGTTTGCAGTACCAAAAATGACCACAGGGTGGTGTTGTTCTGTTAGAGTTTAGCAGCTGAGGCGATCACCTGCATGGTGAACCTAACTTATATGTGATGGGACACACAAACACACACATACATGCTGAGAGGCATAAATCTGGGCCTAATTGACTCTCCCCAGCCATCAGATCCCTGTAGACCCAAGAATAACAGCTGCACCACTGGACTGTTCCTGCCCAGCCCTGACCAAGGGCCTAAACACACACGCACATATCAGAACACACACACATTCTTACAATAAGATGTCTACATTAGCATTTATATATTCTTGTATTTAATACAAGCGATGTTGTCATATGGTCTTTAGGGGTTCCAAAAAGAGTTACGATCAGTAATACTATATTATTTTGATGTTAACATCAGAGCGAGTATTTTTGAGTTTCCTGGCTTTAGACCACCTCCTGGTTGTTTTGGCAGCCTCCTCACTATCTTCTCTTTCCTTTAAACACTGATAAAACTTCAGAAATGTAGCTTTTTTGTTAATTTTTTACTGCCAGATAGTTGAAAATGAAATTTCATATCAACCAATACTTTTTCCTGCACTCATGTTCCTGTAGATTATGTATTTTCCTTTTAGGTTAACTACTTTAATCTTGATTGAAGAAGCTTCTCTTGGGTACCTTTTACGAACTATTTAAAGAAAGTTTTGATCATCCAAAATATTTGGATGTTGAAGTTTATCAAAACATTACACACCTCCAAACTCTCCATGTCTTGTGGTTCTCTGGAAGGCTTTGATTTGCTTTGGTTTTCCATTTGTCTTGTTAATTTCTTGTTTTAGCCTCTGAGCTGTTTGTGCATTTTCACATGTCTGGCAAACAACAGAGCTCCCTTTTCTGTTGACTGAAGGAGAAGAAAAGAGAATGTGATTGATGTCTGTGTGTGTATCTTGGATCTGTTTCCTTTTTTTCTAATTGTGAGTATGTTCATCCTTTTCTTGCACTCGCCAGGTCACCGGGTGCAGTTTGTCTCGAAGCATTGCTCCTTTCTGGTTTTTCTTTTACTTGCTTGTTAGAGGCATGGGGATAATCTTCACTTATTCACGGATTCTTTCGCCTCATTTCAATTTGCTTTATTCAAGATTGTTTTACATTTCTCATTTGTTTCACTTTTAAAATTTATTTTAACTATAAAATGATTGATTTGAACAAGTAATGTGCGATCCCTGACTTTTATACAAGTTGGCTATTTTTTGTTTCTCTCCCTAATCCACTACCCAAACCCAGGGAACGTAACACTGCTAAGTCTTGTTTGTGTATGGTGCACACAATACCACAGCCTCAAGGCTGGAATTGAACCTTTTGATCGTATCCTTCAGCCAGAATGGTGGGACCTATTGCTTTAGAGTTATATTTGATCCTATTCATTCCATATGCTCAGTCTTGACACATGTGGAGCAGAGAAGACAGTCTTTGATGATGCGCTCTCTTGCATGACTTAATTTCCCCCTGCTGAGAGACACAACAGTTTTAAGAATTGCTGTTAAGCTGCTGTTGATAAAGAGTTCATAAACAGACTTTTTCAAAGGGACAGAAAGGAAAAAAAAAAAAACGATCACAGGCCACAGAAGGACAGAAAGGCATGAGGTGGTCAAACCCCACTAGTGTCACATTGATACACATTTGGTCAGGAAAAGATTAGTTCTGTTGCAGTAATGGGAATGCCAATCTGTAGGAGGCACATTCTGACAGCAGTAATCCTTCCTTATCCACAGCTGACATGAACAAGAGAATAATGTCCCTGTCTCCTCTCATTTCAACTGAGTTGCACAGTTAAAAAAAAAGTGAAAACCACATCATGTTTTTGACCCTCATTGTAGGTTTGTACAGGATTTTTACGCTATTTTGTTTGTTGAACTTTGTTAGTTTCAGGAATGTCAGCATTTCTTTTCATTTTCGGCTTTCCTGAGATTCTTTTTAATTTGATTTTGCATGTGTGTTTTATTTTCAGCTCTTTTCTGAACAAAGCTCTGTCTTTTTTTTCCTTGGAGCTGTAACAAGCAGTCCTCACTTTGCCCTCCCACTGTGAAAGGGGCTTGCTTTTTGTATCATTTGTAAAAAAAAACCTTTGTGTGGATGTTCCATTACCTGCAACTTTTAATGTTTTTATTTAGTTTGAAAGACAAACAAATTGAAAGAACAGTTCTCTGCAGGACTGAGGTGTTTCTATAGGAAAAGCAACCCGAGGTGCCCCACTGGAGCTGTGATTGTTCTGGGTGGTGTCTGGCTGTGAATATTTTTGACTGTGTTTGTGTACACACAGCCCTTTTTAAAAGAAGAACCTTGCTCTTACTCTCCTGGTAGATTAGCATTTGAAGAATTCAGAAATGAACACATCTTTATACTTTGTACTCATTATCTACAATCTCTAACTTATATCTTCAGAGAAATGTAATAGCTGTTACAGCAGCAGATATTCACAGTTCACAACACATGAATAGTGGGATTCTGGTGACGCAGTCTGAAGTCCAAGCTCTGCATTGATGATTAGATAAAAACAGAAAAGTAATGGGCCATTTTACAAAAAAACAAAAAAAACAAAAACATTACGTGCCAGAATTGGTTGTGTGTGTGTTTGTGCTTGGCTTGATTGTGATCTTGCTTTTGTGTAGGCATTGCTGTGGGTCAGAGCTGCCATTAATTATTTAATAGAAAAAGCTTAGCGCATGTGCCAGCGTTGCTAAGGAGAAGCTTTGGCATGCCAGAGACATCTGTAAGAGAGACAGTGAAAAGAAGTGGGAGATAAGAAATCGAAAGATTCTAGCTGGAAGAGTGTTCGAGACAGACTGGCACAAGCTAAAACTGAGTGTGTCTTGTTACCTGCTTGTGAACGGAGACAAAATAATAGAAAGCAGAGAAAAGATATTGTTTTTAGAAAAAAAAAAAAAGAAAACCCAATTTAGGACCGGACATTTCATTCACTGTTTCTGGATACACAGTTGTGGATTTTGTTAGAATTCTTTTAGAAAACTTAAAAACAATGGAGTGAAAACGAAAAAGCCAGGGAGATTGATTCTGCTGTGAGTGTTAGAAAAGAGCTAAAGATGATGAGCCGCCAGGCTTATTTTTACCGGGTCCCTCCTCCGGAGCTCCATCGCCGAAACCAGCTCCAGACTGAACCAGCTAAGACCAGAGCTCTGCAAACAGTCATTGATATGAAGGTAGGACTAAGAATGGATTTCAGATGGATAATATTTTACAAGTCTTTCAAACTACTGTAGGTCTGGTTATCACTGCACTTCAGATGATAATGTTCAGTTATGCTTATTTATTCAGCCGTATCAAGTGTTTCTCCTGTTGCTTTCTGTCTGCTTTAATTTATCTCTAGCTTCACCATGCAGGCTGTTATTTATTGATAAGCACAGCTGTCACTTTAACAGCAGCAGGAAGTCCAACACAAAAAGACTGTACACGCATAAACAATTGAGCGAACATTGTCTTTTTTTGTGACGTACCATCTGCATGGCAGTCCCGCCCCAAGTAAAGTCCATTATTGGCCCGTGCAGAGTTGAGCACTTATTCAATTTGTTGCAAATGTCACATATGGAAGCTTTCACTCTCATCTCAGCCCTTTGAAGCCGTTACTGCTGTGAAAAATGCAGTTGACTCCACACGTGTCTGTGTGTAATCCCCCCCCCCCCACACACACACCCTTCGCCCCTACACACACACACACACCTCTTTCACACACACATTCGGTGTACATTCAGCAAGTGCTTGTTCTAAAAGTGGCAGCTTTACAGCAAAACCAAAGTTGTCTTCTGCACATATTTTGTGATTTGCCTATTAACAAACTGCACGTCTCAAGTAAAAATGCCCAACAGTGTTAAAAGAATAAAAGTGGCCTAACATCTGGATGAATGAATTAATTATTTAAAAATAAATAAATAAAAAAACAGATCAGAACTACTGTATGTGACAGATTTAACATTACTTAGGGGAGGAGTAAAACAGAAACAGAAACACAATTTGGCCCAGCACAGTTTTCATTAACCCCCTGTGTTTTTATTGCTCAATGTCGATGAGAACATTCTTTATATTCATTGCATTTTGTGCATGAAGTATCTGATGTTTTTTCAGTTTGTGTCGCCGCATTTTATAAGGGGTGCAAACTTCTGCTTTCTTATTGCAGAACACGACCCCCACTTTCTGTTTTGACCCTGATGTTATCTGGCAGGTACTGTACTGAGTGCTCATGTCTTGAACTTTCTGTTAACTCATCATAGGCTACTGTTTTGCCTTATTAGTTTTACATTCTTTGTTTCATCTGGGTTGGAGTACAACTGTGGCATAAACAGTTTGTTGTGTTTTTGTAGATTGGAGGTTTTTCTTTTATTATGGCAATCCCCCATTTCCCTCCAAGTGTTAATTTTGATAATTATTTGTGTGTTTTCATTGGTTTGTACCTTTCTCTCTCCTCCAGGTGGTAATGATTTATTTAAAACATGACTTAGTTTGCAAAAATCACGATTTGTCTTTGCCTCATTCTTTGGGATAGCCTTTAAAAATCTGCATCCCAGACACCCCTCTCTTGGTCTGTGTGTGTGTGTGATAGAGATGCACCTTCTTGTGTTTCTGCTTGATCTATGTGTGTGTGCAGCAGCATGTGCTTGGCAGGTCTGATGTCAGACAATCTAATAGTGGTCAGATGCTTACATGCTGCTTGTGGTTTGTGCTGATGGCATTGTGCAATCTGCTTCCAGTTATTTAATTACCTTTCTCTTCTTTTCCAAGGTTTAGCATTTAACACATGTCTGATTCCATGCAACTAAACAACCTCAGGACTTGTCCATGACAGATCCACCCATTCCACTGTAGATATGACAAAAAATATATATATTGTTAAGTCAAAACATACAGAGGATGAGTAAAGCTCCTCAGTGTGTATTAGTGAGACAAATATACAAGCATTTGTTTGTGAATGTGGTCCAGTGAAATTCTTGTTCTTCTTTTTGCCATTGTACAAGTTTAATCAGTGTCAAGATTTAGATTCAACTCTTAATGTTGTTTATATAGTTTCTTTGGGTGATCTCTTTTATGTGTGTATTTTGCATTGAGACGTCAGCATCCAGGTCTTGCTAATTGTACACAAACCCTTGTTTTAGCCATGAGGTTCAGATTTTTTTTTGCTGACCTATTTGCCTGCCTGCTGTTGCCGGTGCAGGACACCAAGATCTCTTCCCTGGAAAGAAACATCAGAGACTTAGAAGATGAGGTCCAGATGCTAAAAACCAGTGGCCTGTTGCACCCAGACGAGAGGCAGGAGGAGCTCAAGCAGGTGGAGGTCTACAAGAGCCACTCTAAGTTCATGAAAACTAAGGTAGAATTGCTCTGCATGCAACTAAGCCGACATGAAGCTGCATGATCTGACTGATGCATGTGAAATAACAAGTGCACAAGAACCTGTCATTGAGAATGTTATATATTTATATTGCATGCTAATGGAAAAGACATTTTACTACTCTTCTTTCTGTGCTGGTAGCTAGCCTGTTGGAGCAGCTGCAGGAGCTATCAGCTTTCACTACACCATCTTGGCTTATTGTTCAAATTGTTGCCTGACTGAAAGATTTTTGGAAAGGCCTGACCAAGACTTCTCTTCCAAGGCTGTTTTTTAAATATATGCTCAAACATACAAATTGACATACACACGTTTAAATATTTGTGTGGTTTAGGAGGTAGGACAGGTCAAAAGGTGAAAACATCCTGGAAGGAAGATTTTGAACTCTGTGTGTCATCAGTGTATGTGCAACAAACAAAACAAAACCAAATACTGTACATGTTGCATAAAAAAAGCATTGCTGAATGTGGGTTTGAATCAACAACTGTGACTTACAGCATAAAATGTTCCATTTGTTAGTGCAGTCCATTTAACATATGGTTGAAATCCATGTTTAGAATTAAGTTTCAGGTTCCACAGAGTTTTGGACCATATGTCTAGAGATGACTGAAGCCAAGGAAAGTTCTTCATGTTTTCACATGGGCTCATTAAATGGTGCTCTTTGTAGGAGCCATTTGTCATTGCATCAGGGAAGTTCCAGATGCAATCATAAAAGAGATGTTTTTATGAATGGGGCTCTGACAGACGAATGTGAGCCTACGACCGCAGAGAAACAGAAAGAAGCTCTCTCTTCTCACTCATGATATACATCACAGTGATGGCCCTGACTCGCTCTCGCATGTCTCGTCTTTCTGCGTACAGTCACACAGAAACAGAAAGTCACCGCACATATGCAAAGATTCATCCTATATCCTTGAAGTGTTTGGGGTCCTGGTCTTTCAGCTGTGATGGTGACTGGTGTTGAAGTGCGACTGTCATTAGAGAAACCGGAGAGGGCAGCAGCTCTGTCCTCTCTGGTTTCCTCTCTGAACTTTGATCTACTCAAACAGAAGAAAATGGCTACTGAACATGTTTTGGTAGAAGAACGTTAGAAAAGGTAATGGTATTCGTTGAGAATTTGGGAATACAATGTGTAAAAGGATAATGACTACACGCGGAGGCAGTGCTTTAGTTTAGTGGCTTGCTGTTCTTCTTGTCTCTGTGTCTCTATAGGAGCAGGCATTGTCCCCATGTGTGTCTTCCATCAGACCAGCTCCCACCTTCCTCCCCTCCACCCAACAACCTTGGATCACAGAACAAGCAGAAGTACCCATCTCATTAGTCTGTCTTCTCTCTTATTTGTCATCACCCTGTAACGTTTAAAGTCTTTGTTCCCTCTTTTTTTATTGTAATGTTCGTTAAAAACACGTTAAGGTCACTGCTTGTTTCTGTCCTGACTCATTTATTTCCCCTCTGTTCTCTCACTCATCTCCCTTTTTTAATCATCTTTTCACTCTGCCTCAAAATCCTGCCTGCTGTCTTCTAGTTTTTACCTCTACTACTTTTTTTTTCACAATGTGACTTGTGTTTTTGGTCATGCTCTGATCCATTTAGTGTTTCCTCTTTTATGAGGTCAGGCCTGCTCATTCAATTTGAAAAATATCTCTTCAAATCAACTTTCTGCATTTTTGGCACCCGTAGACACATTCCAATCTTCTCTACATACCTTTCTCGAGTACCAAACCTTCCCACTGTTAGTGCATTTGATTTCCTGTGTGGTTTTCTGTTATGCTCTCTATGGTTTAACTTAAAACAATCAGTCTGTCTCCCCACATGATTTTCTACTTTTTGTCTGTTTAGCTTGGTGTGTCCAGACAATTGACCTGAGATTTCAAAGTGAGGACTGATGTTACACGGCTGGGTGATGATTCAATGCTACAGTGTTTAACCTTTCCAGTTAAACGCACGACCACAGAAATTAAATATTTAGATTGTAATAACTGAATGATACAATATGCCAAAATTCTCAATGTCAGAAACATAGAAGACCTTTTTTTTCCCCTCAAATAAAATATTTTTTACCAAACTGCAAAATGGTGATGAAAATCCTTATTAGATATGACAGTTGTTTTTTGTTTTTTTTTAAGTTTTTGTGTTTAATAAAACACTACTTTTTAAAGCAGTCATGTGTGACTGACAGGTTTTTCATAGAAAAACTGTCTGTGTGTGTGATTTATCAGATAGAGCAGCTGAAGCAGGAGCTGAACAAGAAGGAGTCGGAGATGCAGGCCCTGCAGACCAAACTAGATACACTGACCAATCAGAACTCCGACTGCAAGCAACACATAGAGGTGCTGAAAGAGTCTCTCAGTGCCAAGGATCAACGGGCCAATACTCTGCAGACAGAGGTAAGAAATTGCACACTCATACGCACTGCTGCACTGTAGGAATGCTGAAAAAAAAATCTGTAATATATAAGAATAGTTCTAACCATTTGCGACAAGTGCAGCATAAAGAAAGGTTTAACACAGCTACATATTTTTGTTCTATAGATGAAGTTTCAGTGCTTTTGTTTTCTGATAGAAGGGAATTTTTGCATGTGAGCACGATTGTGTCTTTTTTTGTCTTGGCTTCTCATTCTTTCTGTTTCTCTAATGGGCATTGAGGTGGGTGGAAAACTTTCTATGTGTGTGGCTGTTAGTCCACCAGCAGCTTTGTACGTGTGGGTGGGTCAGTCAACAGGCTGAAAAAAGCTGGCAGCTTGTTTTTATGTTTGAAGGGGTTCTTTTAAGCTCTTTGGCTCTAATGATTTTATCACTGATCTTAGGGTATAAAAGTGGTTCAAGTGTGCATGCAGTATATGTATATTGTGTGTGTGAGAGCGTTCAGTATTTTCCTCCATCATTCCTTAGACTTGGAACTGATACTTCAGATGTCTGTGTTTGGCAGATGAGAGTGACCTGTTAAGTATGTCCACTCATCATTACAGGAAGCAATTTGAGCCAAAATTAGGCCTAATTGTCCTTACATGTGCAAAGAATTTTGGCTCTTGCTGTTAGCTGCATACATCATACTTAAAGGAATTGCTTTTCACTGGGTGGTTTTGGTCCATGTTTGCTCAACCCAACAGCAAGTGAATGTGTGTTTTCAGTCATCATGGCAAAATGTGTTTGCGAGGACATCTGTGGTATCAGCACTATTATAAAAGTATTTTGAGTGTTTTAGGAAACATTATTTGTGTCATTATATACATGAATAGAGTGAGTTGATCAACCCTGCGAGATACAGTCAAAAATCCTTACAGCTATGTAGAGGAGATTAAAAAATTAGGCCAGGTTTGAAGTTGTTTGCAGTCCTGATCCTGATTACTTTATAAAGGCTGCTGAAATGTTTTTTATGTACTTCATTTACTGCAAAAATATGCATTTGTTCTTACTCTCACCTGGTGTTTAATTTCTGTTACCTAATCAAATGTATTTGGTGCATATAACCATGGAAACATTAGAAAAGTAAAACAAATCAGTAGGGACAAGACTTATTCAATTATTTTATTGTGAGTAATAAAACAGGTGTGTTTCTCAAAGGAGTAAAACCATTTTTCATGTAAAAGTAAATGTCATAGAGCACATGGAGTTCAAGGTCCGCGGGCCAAATCTGGCCCCTCTTTGACAATTTTTAATGTCAAATAGTTTTATGGTGTCATTCTTCTCAGCAGACCAACTCTCAAGCCAAAAAAATAGAAATTTGAATTTTTCTGTAATTTTTGATTTTGGTGTGGAAAAAGCAACAGAGAATACACTTTAATTATATCTTTCTGTATTCTCTTCTTATTTTAAAGGTAATTAATAAGAATTTTAGTGAGAGTTTTCTTTTCTTTTCATCTAATTTGCTGGATTTTGATAAAACGTATCTTTAAGATATAATGCATGAAAGGATTTTTGATACAGAGTACAGGGCATAAGAAATGAATTCTAATAATCAACCACCTTTAATTTAATCTTTTTTCTTTATTTGTGGCCATGATTAATAAAATACAATTTGGAAAATGTCATTGATATTTCTATAAGAATAATTTGTTATATAAAATTTCTTCAATAAATATAAACAGAAATTGGCCCTTGGCTTTGACCAAGTTCTGAATTTTGGCCCCCTTATGCAGCTGACTTTGACACCCCTGTTTTCTCTAACCCTGCAGGAAACTTTTTTCTGCCGACATTGAAGTGTTTGTTGTAAGTGGGGCCTTTTCAAATGAAACCAGCAAACTTATCTGGATAAGATGATATAAACTTGTTCTGCGTTCCATCTCTGGAACAAAACAGAAACACTTTAGTCTGTTCACATAGTTATTTTCTAATGACAAGAGAGCTCAAGAGCTGTTTGGCCTGATGCAAATCGTTTCATATTTTCTGAGCAAATACCAATGAACCAACTTGGGATTGTATTTCGCTGCATCAAATGAATTCCACTGAACACTATAGGGACTGAAATAATTGACTAAAATGTTTGTGATTTAGGGTGCATCATTTTGTCTTGTTTCTTGTCGTACCACTTCTCTAAGACTTCTGCAGAAGAGCTGTAATCACATCCAGATTACCACAAACACACAGCTGCACACATGAACCCATTAACACACACACACAAATGTACAGTGTCAGGTCTGATTACTCAGCCCTCATCTCCGGTCTCAAGTAATTTTTTCTGCTTTTGAAGTAGCATTTTACCCCACTTGAGGATGACTCGAGTTTCCTCGACTAAGTGGGCAAACCAGAGGATGAGTAGAGCTTTTAAGTGGGCTTTAGTGGGCCAAACATGGACCTGCATTCCTCTGTTTCCTGTCAGTCATTCAGCTATTCTCACAGGACTCCCCTTCTGCCCTCAGTCATTCTGTTCACTTATAGTAGCACTGTTTCAGCTTCAGCATGTTGCTTTTAGAATTTTCCAGCAGCGTTACATTGTATTTTGTCTTACTTAAAGCACTGGCATATCACACACCTGTCCATATAAAACAGCGTTTATGAGTGTTTAGTTTCAACATGATTCTTACCGTAGTCCCAGATACAGGCTGATGACTCAGACTGGAGGAGCGGCTTCATATCAGAGACATTCTTGAAGTCGTTCACATCAGGATGGGACTAAGAAGGTAACTGGCCACCGAACAGAGAAAGCACTGTAAGCGAGAGAATGTGAAAATAGAAGCATATTTATTTGTCAGTCAAAGTTAAGGACAGCTTCTTAATGGATGTGATTGAATCTGTCTTCAGATAACTGGAAAATGTGGAAAATAATGTGCACACTTGTGTGTGAGCTTTGTGAGTCTGCCAAGGTCTGTGGAAACTTAAACCTTTAATACAGTAGACGTGTGTGTCTTTCCTGCCCTGTTCAGGACAATGAAGGGCTGTAATGATACTCCAGCAGATCAGGTAACCTATCAGAGACCTTCCTGCATATTTAACAACCCGGGAACAAAAGAGCAGCCCAAAATTGTGTTGCCAGAGGAGTTTGATGTGGTTTTGGTTTTCTGCAGAAAGATTATTTTAAATATGATAATTATTACTTTTGGAAGTTAGGGTCAAAATACACTTTTTTGAGAAATATGAGACTGTTTAAAATAACTGCAGTTAGGAATTGAACTGTCTGCAATATCAGTATCAACGTCCATTGGTCCACCTCTTCAGCCCCAAGGGGTTTTCTTGAAGTTTGTGCTTGACATAATGTGTCAAAATGTAATTGAGTATGTCTCATCATTTACAAACTCTACTTAAATAATCTTGATATCAAAATAAAGGTAATACTTGGAAGATTTGATCAGAAGTGCAATTAAGCAGCTGCTGTTGTTTCAGAGATAATAGTGAGGACTGACAGAAAGAAAATATAATTTTTTTTTTCAGATTAGACAATATGTAACCCTTTTCAAAATATAATAGATAATGCTAAAAACTCTTGAAAACCATAAATTCACATGTGTACATTATCTGTGCAAAGATTCACGTTGCTAAAATAAACTAGATCAAAGTTACAGATGTTCTAGTAAAGAAAAATAACTAATTTTTCATTCTGCACAGGATGTACCATTTTGGTACCATCATTAAATGTTAAAACATCTTAGGTGGTAAATTGAAACAATGTATTTTTTTTTCTTACATGCCTGAAAATACTTATTTTTAAAGTTTTTTTTTAGTAACTACCCATACTTTATTTTCACCCTATCCATATATAATAATTAAATTTTTTTTTTATTTGACTCCAACTGAAAAATATTTACTCAAAATGAAGTTTAAAAAAAACATTTAAAACACGTTACAGCATATTTTGGTATTTGTTTTGACTTGCATTTAGAAAAAGAAAAAAAAGTCAAAAATAATTTTTTAAAGTTGCTCTGATGTTTTTTTACAGATTTGCATTGACAGCATTTTGTAATTTGTTTACTTACTGATTCAACTGCTTGTAGTTTTAAATGGGTTTGATGGATGTAGAACTGTGAGTTTTAGTCAAGATTTTGACGTTACTGTAGATACCAAACATGTCTATGTTTAAATGACAGATCATAATTTAAAAGAATTTAAACTAAATTAAAAAAAAAACCAGGAAGTGCAGTTGGCATGGGGCAAAGGAGGTAAAAAATTCCAGTTAACGCAAAGCAATTTGGACGCAAGTGTTATACAATAAATTAAAGCTCACTAAAGTTTAGTTTAGTTTTTTACCGCTGATTCTGTCAGCATTCTGGATTTGAACCTTACTACAACTAACGCTCATCCTGTTTTACAAGAAAATAAGAAAAGAAAACAATTGAGCTTTTTTAAAGCTTTTTTGCATCTGCTCTGAGAAACTGACTAAATAAGAACCTAGTGAGATCACAGGAGTTAGCACAAGCTAGGTGGCACGACTAGATGTGTTAATCTTATTTGGTGACAATGGCAGACCTGACATGTTTGTTTTATGGACAATGGCACAAAATGCTTTGAGTTGGTAAAGAACATAGTCTCTGGTATTTCTCTTTAGCTACCTTAGATATAATCTTACATTTCTTGTGTTCCCTTCTAATATTTACCGAGTCTGCCAGAAGACCTTTACAGAGTTTTGATTTTGAGGTTGAGATGTAATGATTCGAAGAAGGTTGAAATGACTCCAATGATTTGCTAACACTGACCACACTGACAGTGATTAATCGTGAAAACAGGAGAAAAATAAAAGAAAGACTCTGGAGTGGAAGAAGGAATGAATCTTTTACAGTTGGAGTGACAAGAGGAAGTAAAAGTGAGAGAATTGAGCTGATTGATGGATATAAATGATTGTAAGCTTTTGTCGGTGAGTGATGCAAGGATACGGTGTTCTGTGGTCCCAGCTGGACTATTTTTGTTGATCTTTCCTAGTTCTTTTTGCTGATTGATGGTTCATATATTCAGTGAGGCAGGGATGAGATGTGGTCACAACCTGGTTGAGCTCCACCATGGACTGTGCTCCTGGTGTGTTCTTTCTGTCTTTCCCACTGCCTCATTCGCTTCTTCTATCCAGATTTTCTCAACCTCCATCAGTTTTCACCCCCATTTTCTAGTTTGTTTGTTCTTCTCTTATTTCACATCTACCCCCAGCTGCATATTATATGAATGTTAAGAAAAGACAATAAACATAAACTAGATGAGGAATTAAAGAATTCACTGAAGGCAACATTGAGGTTGAAAGTAGAGGTTAGAAAACGTCTGATCCTCTTATTTTAGTTTGACCACTAACAATTGATTAAACTTTGATTTCTAGACCTTATGATGATTCCCAAGAGTGGTGGACAAGTTTTACCATGACCTCATCTGAACTTGCCAGGCCGTGGTCACAATTCTTAGGCCCAATGGTGTAATCTTAAATTCTTGGATTGGTGTGGTTTGGGATTTTCTGTGAATAGTAGAGCATGGAGTCTACTCAAACAAACACAGCGTGATCCAAAATAAAGTCCCTGAAAGTTCTTCAGAGGCCATGTGGAAAAGCCATAAAAAATGGAGTTACTGGGGTCAGATTTGAGATATCTAATATTTTACACAGAGAATGGACTAAGTGTGTGCTACTGAAATAGTCTATTAAGTTCTGTACACAGCTATGTATGCATTAGCATTGTTTTTCAAAAACACATGGCACATACTTGTGCACAAGTGATGTGTAGCAGTTCATTGAGTTCACTTGTTTGATGAGTAGCCCACACATGGGTGTTTTGGAAATGCATGAGGTATTTCTGCATATTTAGTTTTTCATTTTAAAACTAGGCATAAACACAAACAAATACAAGGACTTTGCTTGGTTTCTTGTCACTCAGCAGCTGATCGACCAGAAAACAGTAAGGTCATAGTAAAAATGGCCTGATACAATAACCTATTATCTTTTTGTTTGGACATTTTCTCTGTCTTCGGGGTTACTTTGCTTTGCTGAAATTGCCTATCCACAAAACAAACACAAAAACACAAAATACAAATGTCGCACAAGTCGTTAGTGAAATAGTTTGCCTAATGACTGCTGGAATAAGCTCCATCCCCCAGTCATAAACAGGACAAAGAAGGTACAAAACTGGGATAAATTGTCATGATTGTGGTATTTTGGTTATTTTTAATAGTATTGTTTTGGAATGTTTTTCATTGTTTGTCTTATTTTCTCA